>BTHU01000017.1:3780000-4240000 GCA_036184795.1 Tokudaia tokunoshimensis
TTTTTTTCTTAATCGGTGCATAAAGGTGTATTTGAGAGAAAAATACTACTGAAAATTTTTTAAAAAAAGGAAAGGCTAACATGAAAGACCACACTCTACTTACTTTTGTGCCTGTTAAGGAAGGAGAATAAAAACCTGTAATCTATCCTAGAGTTGTTACATAGTTGCCAAGGCAGGAGCAAACGTGGGAGTAAGGCCTCTTCCATGGGTTAGACCCATTGGATGCTTGAGAAATTTGTCGAGTTTTCTAGGGTCAAAGCTGGTCTAAAGTTAGCCAAGGCTGGTGGCATAGAGTCATAGCTCAGGAATGATGAAGCTTTAAGCTGGAGGTCTAGCAGCCTGTAGATAGCATATGAGTCACATGACATAGGAAATCCATTACTGGAATAACACTAGGTGGAGACTGAGGGGCCTAGCAAACTGAGTGTCCCTCCCTGTGTGGCCTGCTGTTGCCATGTGAACCACAGAGAAGTACACCTGCAATCTGGAAGAAACAAAGCTTTCCCCTCTGCTGCCCTTTCAATGTCTTCTATTGAAAAGCGCAACAGTTCCAACAGAATGTCACAAAGTTACAGGCAAAGTTCACAAGAACCCTTTGGCTGACCAAGTGAACTGTGTAAGGAGATGCAAATTTTAGGCAAATCTAGGACTCCTCAGATGGGCTAGCTCTTATATCAGCTTTGTCAAATTTTTCAAGGATTTATTCCTTTCATCTAAATTTACAAATTCAGCCCTATTTATAATAGCCAGAAACTAGAAAGAACCCAGATGTCCTTCAACAGAGGAATGGATACAGAAAATATGGTATATATACACAATGGAGTACTACTCAGCTATTAAAAACAATGAATTCATGAAATTCTTAGACAAATGGATGGAACTGGAAAATATCATCCTGAGTGAGGTATCCCAATCACAAAGGAACACACATGGTATGCACTCACTGAGAAGTGGATATTAGCCCAGAAGCTTGGAATACCCATGACACATTTCACATATCAAATGATGCCCAAAAAGGAGGAAGAACAAAGTATGGATATTCTGGTCCTTCGTAGAAGGGGGAACAAAATACCCACAGAAGGAGATACAGAGACAAAGGGTAGAGCAGAGTCTGAGGGAAAGACCATCCAGAGACTACCCCACCCAGGGATCCATCCCATATACAATTTACAAATTCAGAATCTAAATTTGTTTATAGTGACTTATTAACTTTGAAAACGTTGTCAAGTTAAAGAACACGTATTCCAGATCACCCTTTTCTTGATTAAACTCAGAGTTGTTTCATTTACAGACTAATGTTGTTCCCTTGATTTTCTCTGAATGCTTCTTTTTCTATTTCAAAAAAAAAAATTCTGACTTTTATCTTTAACTTCTCCCACCAGCCGTCTGTTTATTGCCTTGGTTTATAGTTTCATCACTGTCCACTCAATGTGTTAGTATATGTTGTGGGATTTCAAGATTTTCTTTCTTTCTAATTTATATATTGCAGGGAGCATACATCCCAGGAAAATACCTTGACTTACAGTAACATGATTTTGATTGTGTATCTGGGATTGTTTTCTTCTGCCCTAACTTATTTTTTTCCAGTTACATTGCTTAAAAATACCTCTATTATTAGCCTCCACATACTTTTGTATAGTATTTCATCTATTCACCCATACAATGCATTTCTATGACATTTACCTCTCATTCACCCTCCCCAATTTCTCCTGGACCCCTCTCCATATACCACCCCCAATTTCCTGTTGTCTTTTTCTTTATCATAACTCACTGAGTTCAACCAGTGCTGCCCAGATATGCATGGATGTGGGGCCACTTCCTGGAGCATAGTTAACATACCAGGGGCCACATCCTTAAAGAAAGGTGACTCTCCTTCTTGGTAGCAGTCATCACATGTCATCTGCTTCTCAGCTAGAAGCGGGGGGCTCCTGTGCCCTTCCCTCATCAATGCTGGAATGCTAATTGACTCAGTCTTGTGAAGGTCTCATGCAGGCAACTAGAGCTGTTATGAGTTCACGAGTCTCATAGTGTGTCTTGTCTGGGGGGCTCTTGCTCTTCTTGGGTTTCTTCCCTCCTTTTCTGTGAAGCTTCCTGAGTCTTGGGAACAGAGGGTGTAATATAGATGCCCCATGTATGGCTGGGCACTCCACAGACAAGCTTTTTGTTTTGAAAGCTATTTTTCGAGGTTGGCAGATTGTTTTAGTGCTTAAAGATGTCTTCCTATTGTCTTTTCTCTTCATGGTTTCCACTGAAAAGTCAGCTATAATTCTATCATTGCCTCTCTGAAAGCCACACATCCATCTTCTCTGCTTATAAGAGGTCCTTTTCAATCTCAGTGAACTTGTTTAACTATATATATTTTAGTTGGAATTTAGATAGTTTCAGTAACTTATCTGCTCCACTTTTTGATGCCCTGTTGCTATTTTATCCCTCTAAGCGAAAGGGTTAGCTCAGGAGTTTTGGAAAGGTCTTGGAACACCTGCCCCTCCCAGAAGGGAGAGGCTAAATTACATTTCTCAGACCACAGGGAGGTCCCTGAGGTTAGGGAAGGCCCAGAGACCATTGGCCACCTACTTCATTCCCTATCAACCAATTAGTTTAAAGGTAACACTGTTCTGTCAATCACGTTGTGCCTAATGGTGGCTGCCCTGAGGACTGTATAATGGGCTGCAGGTGGTCATTCTCTCCCCGTGTACAGGGAGACCCCAGCATGCTGGATTAAATAAAATTCCTCTTGCTTTTTGCATCGATTCCCATCTCTACATTGTTCACTCAGGGGGTTCTCTCCGGTAAGTTAAGTCTCCCCAAGTCTTACATAAGGAAATACAGTATTAAATATTCTCTACTAATTTATATCCATCCCACTAATCTTTGTTTCTACTGCATCTAATCTTCATATACATCCAACTATTGGGCTCTTCTGGTGAATCATCATTCAACATTTTGTTTTCTAATTATATATACATTTTCCTTTCTTTTATTAATTATATTACTTTTAGTTGCCTAAAAATTAACAAGATCGTTTATCTTTGAGTTTGTCTTCAAACTTTTAAAAGTTTGTTTTTGCCCATTTGATTATATACTCTGGATTGCTTAATACAAGTGACCTAAAACATAGACATGAATGAAAAACTGTAGCTTCTATGGATGATATCTCCCCATAGAGAAGATTTAATTTTGTTGTGACAGAGGATAGACCACAGAAATGATACCTTGAGCCATTGTAGTTGGGTTACACACAGCGTGGGGTTTGAAAGGCTGGCCTGTCTCAGGCTTGTCTTTGTTCTTGGAGCCTACTCCTCCAAGGATCTCAAGGGTGCGCCTTGTATGTTTATTAGGAATCCTCTGTTTGGCAGCCTATGCACTTCAATTTTTATATTCTTAGTACCATGAGACTCCTCAAGTGTCTGCTTTGGTTTTCAGTTTCTTAGCAGCTGCTTTTCGCTTATTTTCCTGGCAACCTGCCTCACATATGCAGCTAGAAGTTGGAAAACACCTCAAGGAAACATTGTACAAAGAATACCCACTTTACATCTCTGCAGTTGGCTTTCCCTTCTGATCATGACTCCTTAAGTTTTGGAGAACTTAGCCTTGCTACCAATTTTTGACTCCCCTGTAAGTGAGTCTATTATAAACTCTTGTCTGCTGATCTTTGTTTAGTGTCTATGTTCTATGGAGTATATTGGAAAAGGCCCTGAGAGGGACTGTTGGCAACCAGTAAAGGACTCACTTTTATCTATTTCCCTTCTTTCTGCATTCTGGCCTTTCGGGACTCAGGAATATTTCGAGGGTTCAAGGAAATTCTCAGGAAGGGTTGTTTAAGCAGACTGCAGGGAACCAGAGCATGCAGGTGAAAGAGGCTGTGAGGATTCGAAGAAAACTTTCCAGAACCTCAGAAGTTACAGTCAGGAAGCTCAGATAGGGCCTTGGTGAACCCACAGACGCGTGCGCGATGAAGAAGGAACCTGTTCTGAACAACTAAACACCTTTGCTCCCAAAGAGTAGTAAAGAGCCTCGAGGCAGCCCTTTCTGAGTCTAATTTCCTACTCCAGCCTATTCTGCATTAAAAAGAGCAAGTGGAAGATGCTGGTGAAATCAGGAAAAAGCAAGACAGGACTCAACCCTCTCCCCACACCGAGGGAGGCCCGCCACCTGTTTGTGTTGAGAGTAAATTGCAATGCCTTCGGTTACAAGTGCTCTTGGAATTACACGTGTTCTTCAGTAATTCCCTAAACGTTATAACCTATTAGTTTATGTGTCTATCTATAGGGAGGGTTCAAGTGCCACAGTGTGCATGGAGACATCAGAGGACACCTGTCACTAACTGACCTTCCACCTTTGTGGGGTCAGGGTCTATCTTACAGCTCTCATGCTGTTTACTTTGGGCTAGTTGGCCCTCACGCTTCTGGAAGATTCTCCTGTCTCTGCCTCCAATCCCTCTGTAAGAATGAGGAGATGACTGATGCAAGCTACCATATCCCACCATCTTGTTTTACTTTACTTTGTATTCAACAGGCTGAACTCACGCTGACAAGTTTCACACAGCAAACACTTTTACGCTGTGGAGCCATTTTGCCAGCCTGATTTTACAGTCTCGTTTCTGATGAATAAACCTGTGTTGGTGGCCTCTGGGTTCCGGTTGGCTCTACCCATCGACTTCCAGAACAAAATGTGAAAGGAAGACTGGGTTTGAAGTCTGGAAGCAGTTTTCCCTGCAGAGCAGAACTGAGCCCAATATGTTATTATCTTTATTTTCCTTCTGAATTTCAGACTCTTCCATTCAGCCTCATTTCCAAGCATGAAATAAATATAGCACTGAATAGGTGTTTGCCTCGGTTGTTAAACGGGAAATTCCAGAATCCTCCTGTGGCCTTGCCTCTTATTAGGCAGGAAGGAACTTTTTCCCCAAAGATGAGTTGACAGTGTCTCCTCTCCCCAGGAAGCCTCCCTGGAAGCTGGTCTTCCGGAAGTTCTAGCATAAACATTCCCACCCACCTGGCTCACACACAGACCATGAACTAATTGGCCCCTCTTCCCAGAAGAGTGGTTTTCTGTGGGAGCCACTTTTGTCTCTTTGCTTTGGACTTTGGGCCTCAGGGGACCTTCTAGTAGTAGTGTCCTGAGAGAATGCTTTTAGCATAATGAAAACAAAGAACAAAAGATGATCTACCCAGAAGGCACAATCCATCTTCAGTGTACGTGGAAACCATACTAGGGCCTAGAATGAATTAATATACTGCTGCAAATGCTCTGACTAAAGAGATGACTCACTCGTACGGAAACCACAGCATCCTGAAGCTGGGAAGGCAGACTATCTTCTATGGAAGCTGTCACCATCCCTAGACCTAGGCATGCAGTCCAGAACTGTTGTAGATTTGCCCAGCTGGCAGGCTTGGCCCAAGTCACAGAAGGCTCATGGATACAAAAGGGACACAGAGCTAGTAGCTTCTCCATGTGTGACCTTGGCTTGATCCCTATGCCTCAGTGGGGTTTCCAAAGTTTTGTCCTGATGGATCTATGGCATTTTGTAAGACTCAGGGGAGTCTTAACTTACTGGAGAGACCCCCTGAGTAGACCACACGGAGATAGGAATCGATGCAAAAAGCAAGAGGATTTTTATTTAATATCCAGCATGCTGGGGTCACCCTGCACATGGAGACAGAACGACCACACGCTCTGGGCTGCGGGGCCTTTTATACAGTTCTTGGGCAGCTGCCATTAGACACAATGTGATTGGCAGAACAGTGTTACCTTTAAACTAATTGGTTGATAGTGGATGAGGTAGGTGGCCAACGGACTCTGGGTCTTCCCTAAACTCAGGGATCTCCCTGTGGTCTGAGGAATGTGATTTAGCCTCTCTCTTCTGGGAGGGGCAAGTGTTCCATGACCTTTCCAAAGTTTCTGAGTTAACCCTTTCAATTTGAAAATTATCTGGCTTCTTTGCCTGGTGTTATGTCAGAATCTCAGAGAGAGCACAGTGGATAAGAAATCTGTCCTCCTCTAATGCTCCACTAAACCTCTCTCTCTCTCTCTCTCTCTCTCTCTCTCTCTCTCCTCCTTCCCTCTCTCTCCTTCCCTTTCTCCTTCCCCTCTGTATGTGTTTGCATTCGTGTGTGTGTGTGTGCATTTGTGTGTGTGTGTGTTTGTGTGTGTGTCTGTGTCCATGAGAGGGTGAGTACATTTTGAAGTCAGAGATAAATCTCAGGTGTTATTCTTGAGGTGCACTGTGCCTCGTGTTTTCAAACAGAGTCTTTCACTGGGCTAGGCTATCTGGCCCGTGGGCACTAGTGATGCTCCTACCTCTCTCCCCCCAGCACTGGGATTACAAATGCACCTGACTTAAAACAAACAAACAAGCAAGCAAGCAAGCAAACCTGTGGCTCCTGGAGCTTGAACTTGGGTCTTCTAACTTACAAAGCAAGCACTTTGGTGAGGACTTTTATACCTGAGGGATAGTTTTAGGGGTGGGGGTGTAGAAAATGCCTTTGCTTTCTGATCTTTCTTTTCAGACTGTGCAAAGCGTTACTGAATCTTTGGGCCCTTGGATGTATCCAGCATCCCTGTTGGAGCCTCCTGGAACATGGACTTACTAACATTTATCTGCCTAAAGCAAAAGGTGGCCTTAATGATCCCTGCTGACATTTATCCAGTGCCTTTCACTCAGGGTTCCCAAAGAACTCTACTGCTGATTTACGGGCTGCCTGTGATTCGGAAGCGGAGGGTAATGGGCACCATGGTGAAGGTGGTGATGGATCACCTGGGCTCTGGTATTTGACATGTCATGTTGTTTCTGGGGCGTTTCCAACTTCCTGAGCTTCCTGGTGATTAGAAGCATAAGAATAAGAGATGGCTCCGTCCTTTTCATCCCGGCTCTCGGTGGACAGGACTCTGATTGGAGCCCTGGGAGGCCTTAGCTCTCTACTCCCCTCGCACAAATTTTAGTAATGAGTAGTGAGCAGGCACGTGACACGCCGCGGCTCCCTTCTGTATTGGGCATGGTCACTTCACTCACCTCCCTTCTGTTTTAAGATAAAGTTAATTAGTTAACCAATCCATTCTCTCGTTCTCTCTCTCTCTCTCTCTCTCTCTCTCTCTCTCTCTCTCTCTCTCTCACACACACACACACACACACACACACACACACACACACACACACGCACGCACCATGTGGACATGCATGTCATGACTTTCATGTGGGGTCAGAGAATGACCTGTGAGTGTTGGAACTTGCCTTTCATCTTGATCGAGACAGCGCCTCTTCCCATATATGTAAGTCAGGTTAGGTGGATCCTCCTGACAGTTCTCCTGTCTCCCTCTCCCATGTGCCCACATGGACACACTGGGATTCTAATAGTTTGTCCTCCCGTGTCTATGTTTTACATGAATTCTGAACCCAGGTTATCAGGCTTATGTAACAAGTCCTTCACCAAGCGAGCCATCACTCTAGCTCCTTCCGCCCCTTTTTATAACGTTCTCAACCGTGCAAATCTCGAAGTCTCTCTGCTCCATTGTTGGCAGGGACGATGCGGAATTCAGGATGAACTCCATTGCGAGAACATAATCAGGCACAGAGCTTAGTGATATTTTCTAAGCTATGGAAAGTACTCCCAACCCTGGCCTTCCACCCCTGTGCTCATTCCCTCCATCCAATGCCCCCTCTTTCTCTCAGCGGGGTGTTACGCAGCCCCATCTGGTTTTGAACTAGGTTGTCAAGGCCAGCCTTAAGCTTGACCCTCCTGCCTCCATCCTGGCTCTATCACTCCGTTCAGTTTATGTGGTGCTAGGGATTAAACTCAGGCTTCATTCACGCTAGACTCTGCCAACTGAGCGCATCCCCAGACACCTCTCTCTTTAGAAATAAAATCCTACCAGCACATCAACACACCGAGTAGATAAAAGGGAGCCATCCTGTCCCAGTTCCTCACTGTCCTCCATCACAGTGACCCCTGAGATCTAGGCTGAAAAGCACTGGCTCCTGGGGAGATGTGCTGTGATCTGTACAGGAGATCTGAAGTTCTTTCTAGGACTCCCCGCTGACTTCGAGTAAATCACTGACTGTTTCTGTTTCATCTCTAAAATAGAGGGACTGCTCTTCACTGACAGCTTTTACACATCAGGACTCTTCCCTCCATCTCTAAAATAGACTGCTCTTCAGTCACTACTAAAATTGTAGCTTCTCATCTTAGGATTCAAGTGTGCTAGAAACTAAGCTTCTGGGTGTGGTCTAATTTCTCTCTATTGTAACCTCATTTGATTCTTATAATTCATCTTTGGAGTAGGTAAATTATGGGTTGTTATGATTTCTTATGATCTGGTAAGCAGCATAGGGGTAGCCAACACCAGGCACCCCAACTCTGAAATTCCTTGATCTGAACTTGAAATACTTGGTTTTCAGTTTCTTTTTGCACATTAGAATTGTGTGAGGACTTTACAGCAGAATCTAGGCTAATGAAGTTTTGTTTTCCTTGGGGTGACATGTTACTGACAGTGTTTCCTAAGTTGGATGGAGTTATGTCCTCCAAAAAAGATGTGTTGGGTCTGTAATCCATGGTCTGTCAGCATGTTATCCTTTTAGAATAGTCGCAGGATGTTAGTAATTAAGTGACACGTTCACTAGTTTCCTTCGATGAAGATGGTCATTTGAAGACAAGAGCACAGAGGAAGGGTATAAGCTGTGACAATATAGGCTACACAGCCGAAAGCCAAGAAATGCACATGATTGCCAGCAAACCCGCGGGAGCTACAAGAGACATGGGATAAGTTGCTTCATCAGAGAGAACATGGACCTGCTGTCACCTTGATTTCAGATTTCTGGCCTACAGAGCTGTGAGGTAATGAATGCCTGTTGTTTTAATACTTAGGTGTGGCAGTCTTAGAAATGAATACAGTTGCTTAAAAGGTTTCACTGTATAACCATTTGTCCATGTTAACGTCTCTCCTTAAGTCTGAACTGTGTGGATTGGGGGAAGGACTCCTACTGAATAGCTTGTTTGGGCTTGGTAAAGGCCGCTTCACCCTCCCATGCTAATTCTGCTGCCCCTTCTTCTAAGGCGTGGGCAACCTTGATGGACAGAGGTGTCTGAGAAGAAAGATGGTTGGCATGAGGGGAGATTCAAAGTCTCTCTCAAGACTCCCTTTCTAGGAGGAACAGTATTGGTAGGCATGGATATAGACAAAGCAAGGGATGTCCAGGAGAACAGCAGAATGAGGATGACTTTACAAGTTGTACCACACACCAAGAAACGATTACCAGGGAAAAGAGGATGCTGGCAAGTAAGATGCAGCACAGGTGAAAAAGAATCCTGAGAGTCAGAAAATGCAACTTCAGAAGACTGGGTTGAAATACAAGGGGCACGATTTGATTGGTTATATGAATGAAGACTGTTCTGGACACCAGAGTGAGAGAGAGTGTGAATGGGGTGGGCGGAGTCTGTGGACTGTAAAATGGACTAAGTGGGATCGGCATATTGTAGATGGAAGAGAGCTGGGACAGAAAAAGAGAAGCCTGGAGAGGTAGGCTAAAGCAGTGGTCTGTTGAAATTTTACTCCTTGGTGAGAAAGTCCTGCAAACTTACAGAGAGTGTGACCAGGGAGAGACAGCCTATCATTAGCAACATTATGTAGGCTCCTTTTGAAAGGGAAAGTATCAGCTTAGGACTCCTAAGATCAAGTTCTCAGAACAAAGGAGATTTTGGTTTTGTATTTGTTTTTGCTTTTTGCTCCAGAGGGACAGAGAGCAGAAAATAAGTGACAACCCTAAGAAATAGAGAATGGGGAAGAAGGGGAAGGGAACAAGGGAGAAAGGGGAAGAGTATTTGTCCCTAGGGGACAAAGGACTGACTCTGGGTAGAGAGGAGACAGATGTGACACATAGGAAAATGTTGGTTTATAAAGATAAAGGGGGAAGGAAACCCTATGTTAGGACGAGGTGTTTAATTTTAATTGGGTGTTAATTAGGTGAACCAAAGCAGGTTTTGATTGCTGGACTTCAATAATTTGATAGCTGGACCTTAGTAGTCAACATCAGGAAGAGAAAGTGGCCAAATAAGGGAATAGTCCTTGGTGGCTAGCTTTAGGAATGTAATCTAATGGTTTTTAGCAAGGCAGCGAGAATGGGAGAGAAGGGCAAGGCCTGCCAGGGCCATGTTTGCCATGCTCGAGCTGGCCAGAGTCCCTTCAGCCTTGTATTGAACTATCTCATTTGAGTTACGGTTACTCTAATTTAATAGATTTTGGCCATGAAACTAACGCAATATCAATTGCTACTCAAAACTTATAGTTGGTAAAAAGAGAAACCAGGATTTGAACTGAGGCTCTCTGGTTTTCCGATTCCAGAATCCCTCAGATCCCTAATTCATCACCAGGTAAGTCTCAAGGCACATGACAAGCAGGTAGATGGTGGCATACGGTGGGGAGAGAATGGGAGATCTGGTTAGGAAGAGGCTTAGGAGCCTTATGAGCTAGCAGAAGAGAAGGAATATGTATCTCGCTGCTCAGTAAGTACTGGGATGTTGTCATTCAAACAAGAAATGTCCCCCATAGGTTCCTGTGGACACCGAGATGGTGGTACTGTTTGGAAATGTTGTAGAACCTTTAGGAGGTGGAGTCTTGCTGGAAGAAACAGTTGCTGGGAACTGGCACTGAGGTCTTATAATCCAGCCTTATTTCCTGTTTATTCTCCAGTTCTTGCCTGTTTGGTGCAATAAGACCACTGACCTCCTGCCTCTTGTATGGCACCTTTCTGAAATAAGTCCTCTCACACCGTCAGCGGCATGGCCGCTCTTTCTTCACATTTCTCTCTGTTGTCTGTTTTGTCACAGTAGCCAGAAGAGTAACTAAGACTGAGACCGATTAAGGGTGGATGAGTAACTGGTGGGCTTCTTTAGTGGATCAAAGACTATTGAGAGAGGAGCAGACCGGCTGTAGGAGACAGGAGGTCGTTGTTCTTACTGTACTTATCTGGGTAGGAGAGATGAAGAGTACACAGACCTGTGATTCAAGGGTAACTGCAAAAGCAAGGGTCACCAGATCAAATCCTGACAATTCAGGAGATATCTAGAGAGAGGGAAGACATCGTGTAAGTGTGGTGTGCAAGTCCATGGGCTGTGAAACTCAGTTGTTTGTCAGCTCTGTGTCCTGAGTCAGTCATCAGTTTTGTCATCTGAGAAATGGGGATATCAACAGAGCCTATTTCACAATATTGTGTATGGGATAAGATAGGACTTGGAGACTGCTTGAACCAAGGAAGATGCTTAGAAACAGCTGGTACTTTCTCTTTGCTTCTCATAAACAAGAATGTCTCCCTCAACAGTTTACCCCACCTCTCATGCCTTCTATTCTCCCCCCTTCCAGAGACATTATTGTGCTTATATCAGCACTGATGTTCCTTGTTTGATATGTCTTGTCAACTTAGTAGATTTATTTATTATTATTTTTTTACAGTCAAGTGTTCTGCTAATCTACGAGTACCTATTCACTATTTCTTCTGGACATGCTGTGGGTAGGACTTACCTTTGATCATAGCCACCTCACTTCATGGAGTTATGTGTTTTAGATCAAGAAGGCAATCAGGCAGTGCAAACTGTAAGTCTATCTTGCTGTGTTTGGTGGTGATTCGTCATGCCTGTTTCCTCTGAGCATCCTCAGATAATCTTCCTGGGACGGTCTTTGTCTTGCAGCACACAGTATCTGGCTCTTGTTACTTGGTTTACAAACTCAAATATATCTAAAGTCACCTAGAAACTTGCTGGGAGAATCGTCTCGTGCTTACAGCTCTCACCACACAAGCTTGAAGACTGGAGCTCAGAATCCCAGAAACCAAGTAAATACTGGGTAAGTGTAGGATCCCACCTGCGATTCCAGCCTTGGAGATGGAGACAAGGGATTCCCAGAGCAAGCACATCGGCTAGTTAGACTATCATCTAGCTGACACCAGTGAGCTCTGGGTTTGATTAGGGAACCCTACCTTGACGGATAATTAGGTGGAAGAGTAGTGGATGATGATTCCTGACATCAACCTGGTTTCTAGGTGCATAAAGACCCCATCACATATGTGCGTCCACACATACAAAGATACATACACATATGCACAGCAAGACATACATGAATAATGGAAAAACAATGAAGAAGGAGAAGAAAGAGGAGAGAAACACCTAGAAACAGCCTCAGACGTAAAGCAAGCTAATGTTAAACCAAATATCTTCTCTCACCAGAATTCAGTCAAATTGGCGCATGGAATCCCAGGTGCTCAGTGCACAGATGTGAAGGAGAGCTGTGCTTCTGAGGGAGCTCAGTGGAGCTGCGTAATGAGAACAGCCACTGGCTTCTGGTCTCTTCAGTTCTGGAAGGAGGTGTCTGTCACAAAGGAGAACCCTGTGGAGGAAGTGAGTCACTGTGATCAGTTCAGATTCTTAGTGCTCAAAGGGAAGAGCTTTTCCCCCCCTCAGGAGTAAATAGAGGATGTGTGTGGGGGTGAGGTCAGCTGTCACCGATGACTTGGGAGATAGAAAGTACAAAACAGTTTGGCGGACCGACTGTGGATCGTTAGAGTAGTCCCAGCCCTGACATCCTTCCCTTGGTTCTTCCTGTCCACCTTCAACATTGCTCTGACTTAGTTTCCTTTTAAAATTCAGCTCTTACCAGGTCTCTTTCCAGCTAAAGATATGTTTCATGTCTCCCCTTTGCCTAGAAGTCCCGGTGGGAATATTCTTGTAATCCTAGTACTTGGAAAGCTGAAGCAGGAGGATTGAGAGTTGGAGGTCAGCCCAGGATACACGGTGAAAACTTGTCTCATGAAAAGTACACACTGGAGGGGGGGGGGAGCACACTTTATCTCAGTGGTAGTGAGGGACTTTAATGTTTATCCCTAGCTCTGAAAACCAGCTCTCAACAGCTGATGTTTTTACAGTGGCCACTGTAATCTATTCTCATCACAGGTGTCCAACACAGCACATCAGAATCCCCTGCTGTTCACAGTCCACCTCTTAAGGATGGCCTTTGTCCTCATGCTACATACAAATATCCCTAGAGTCAGGGTCCATTTGCTGAGGGGTCACCCATCCTTAACTCTCTTGTGCACTCTGCCCCAGGAATTGCCTCTTCTGTCCTCCCAGACCTCTACTTCTCTCAGGCTCACATGGTACCTTTTAGTCTACTTGTGCACGCAAGTTAGAACCGAGATTGTTTACCAAAAGATCAATACAAAAACTAATTAAATACATGTAATTGAAAAGAGAGTGTGGACTGTAATGTTAAACAGTTGAGAGACAAAAGTGTGGCAGTTCTTTAGCCACTGGTTGGAACAGAATAGACGGAGAGCTCCAGGTTTTTTGAAGCCATACATTCTTGTGTTGGTTGAAAAGGTTTCTCAGAGAGGACAAAGCCTGGAGAACACCCAGGGAGTGAGGAGGACCACCTGAGTACTTAGGCTGTGATCAGGAAGGTGTTTGGGAGAATCTAGCCCAGGAATTATCTGTGTTCTAACTGAGTGCCTATCTGAAGCTCTTCGTATCCAACAGTAGTCTACTGGAGTTGCCAGGTGTCTCTGATCGTGACCCAGACGGCTCATGTAAACTCTGGCGGGTTTATCCTTGCACTTGTTGCTCCGTGGAATTCATTAGACCCTTGGTTTGTCTCCCGTAATCAGTTCAACCGTTGCTCTCTGCTCATGGATGCTCCTCCACCTTCATTAAATCTGAAGGTTTCAGCTTTTGTTCGCACACACCACTTCAATCAATATAGCAAGTACAGCTGCCTCCTAAATGAGGCTGTCGAGCTGAAGCTCTGATAAGCAGTGGCTACTAAATACTTAATGATCTGCTTTGTGTCATGGTGCCCATGCTGCCTTCTAGGCCAGGGCCTTGAACTTACCCTAAGAATATCCTTTTTTTTTAACATGTAGTTACTTTCCATTCTTTATTTTTCTGACTTAAGGTTTTATAACACATCAATAGAGTGCTTCAAGAAACAAGAAATGGACTCAGAACCTGGCAGAGTTAACACTCATAGCTCCATGACCCCTTCTGTCCTCAAAGGGGCAGCATCTCCCTGGTAGGGTGCTAATTAGTGCTGTTGGCCAAATATTCCAGTCTCTCCCCATTCCAGATATGTGATGGGATTGTGTTTCCTGATCCCCTTGTTGATAGAGGCGGGTGATGAGTTCAGGTCAATGAATTGAAAGCGAAAACGGTTCATGTCACTACCTTGCTGGGAAATTAGTGTCAATGTGAAACCTTTAGTGTTCAATTTTCCCTTTGCTTCTGTGTGAGTCTGGCTCTCCAGAGAAACAGAACCAATAGTGTGTGTGTGTGTGTGTGTGTGTGTGTGTGTGTGTGTATTCATGTCTCTTTGTGTGCATCTATTCCTTATGATAGTATTGTAATATAAATTATACGAAATAGAACAATTTCTATGGATGGTGAGAAGGTCCGAGGCTTCAAGTTGACCATCTGTAGACCTAAGCACTATTGTCTTAAGCTCCAAATAGCCCTTAACATATACGATAAGGGTATATATAAGGAAAGACAGACAGAGAGAGAGAGAGAGAGAGAGAGAGAGAGAGAGAATTTCCTTAACCCAGACTTTTGCTTTATTTAGTTCTTTACAAGTAAACTGAGGCCCACCTACACTGAAGAGTAGAATCTACTTAAATCAGTATACCGTTTTTTTTTCCATTTAGAAGTATTAAAGGAAAAACTTGGCAGTAGAATGTGTACCCAAGTATCTTGACTTCTGGTTCAGTCAAGTGGACACACAATTGGCTTGTCCACCAAGCCCATATCACTTACAATTCAGCATCCACATCATTTCCTTAAACAGTAATCTTCAGACAAAGACAATGACAAGTCCACACCTCCTAAGCCTCACCAAACAGTGCCACCAGCTGGGACCAAGTGTTCAAATACATGAGCCTATGGGGGAAATTCCCACCCAGACCATCACACCCCTTCATCAGAGGCATTAAAATTATTTAGACATTTCTTCATGATGCACTATAATCCAAAAACTAGTATATAATTAACAAGACCTTAATGTTGTAGTATAAAGTCAAACCATCTCATGTTATAGAAAAAGAAAAGAAAAGAAAACAAAAATATTTACTGAGTATGCACACAAGTATGAGAATGACAGTGCTTATCTCTGTGACTGGTTGTATAACTCTCCTCTGCCATTTTTTCTGAGTGCTCTTTACATTAGCACACATATTACGTGACTGTGGGATCATGTCTGATGGGGTGACCCAAAACTTCATTCCTGCAGGCTTTGCATTGTTAATGGTCCTTTCTGGGTTATACTGAGGTTTCCCATTAACTCTAAGTCGTGGAAATTCTTTAAGAGATGCCTAAAATCTCTTGTGCTCCAGCCCCTACTTACCTTCCCTGTATTCCAGCCCCCTACTTACCTGACCTTTACAGTTAGAATCAGTTATTGTATCTGTGGGGCAATTATCCTTTTATAGGTTGATTATGTAGCATGCAGTATTCTGAACAGTCAGGTGGCAGTCTTAATTTGCAGTTCAATGAAATATTTTTATCTGAATAGTACATGTAGCTAACTGTCTTTGGAAGCAAAACCTGTAAGCAAACAGAATATAAAGTAGGGAGAACAGGAAGAAAAACTGTCTAGAGGGCCACTCAGAGGAACCCTGAGTGGTTCCACCCCATTCCCACTCCTCGATTGCTTGACCCATGAGTCTTGGCTGTGGGAGGAACATTACCATGGATTAGAAGCTGATTCATATCATGTACATCCCTTTGGATAATCGTGCCTCAGTCTCTCACACTGTACTACCTAGCTGGTATCATAATAAAGCCTTTAAAAGATCATTAAGTTAAACTATATGCTTCATAGGTGACAGAGAATCTTATAAAGCCAGTGAGGTATCATGGTAAGCTAGTAAACCAATGGAAAATAAGACATTTGTTATACTTCAGTTGCTGGGAACTGAGTTCTTTGATCAGAGTCATGCAGTATCTGGACACCAAGATGGGATGTTAAGGCCACAGGTGATAGTTGTACCTGGAACATTGTGTGCAGAGGGGAGAAAACTATATCTGGGATATTCCACTGAGGACAGATGATGAAAGAAACCAACTGACTCCTAGATACTGTGCTGACTACACTCAGGATACACTCAGGACTGTCTTCATGGACCAGTGTTGGTTCCCATCTTGGTATATATGGCTCTCAGAAGTGGCTATAACAGCATCATCGTGGTGAGTAGTTTATGTGGCCGAGTCTTCATGTGACCGACTGGGTGCTTTGTTCATAAACCCACTGGGTGATGCAGATAGGGAAGTTGACTGGAATCCAAAAAAATGTGTCATCTTATCTATTGATTATCAAAACCTTTCTTCTCTGAGGGTGCCTTTGAAGAGCAAACCTAGAAGACACAAATATCATCATATAACATTTTTTGCCAGTGAGAGAGATCCCTATATACCTCTTCCCTAAATATCTTTGTTGTTACTAATTTCTAATCATTCTTCCAATTATGCAGCCAAACTATTGGCTACAACCACTGAGTACAAAATTACATGTAGGGCCTTTTCTCCTTCCCGTGGGGAAGCTCAGGGGTCTGCAGAGACTAGATGGGCCTCACATCAACATCTTAAAGGTCTATACTCTACTTCACTCCTAGAGGCAGGCCAGAGGCACTAAATGCTTCTCCTATGTGCCACCGATACTTCAAGAACCAAATATTCTGAGCCTGGCCCTACTGGCTCTGCTATAAGCCCTATTAGAAACTGATTGCTTGATTAGTTAGTCATGGAAGGAAAGAATTATACACACAAGTAAGGCCTCTGCTGCCACTGTAAATCCAGAGTTCTACCATATATATGGTAGAACTCTGGACTTACAGTGACATATATATATATATATATATATATATATATGTCACTGTAAAAGTGTATATATATATATATATATATATATATATATATATATATAATTTTTGGTTATGAGAGGTATGAGATACAACAACTTACCCTTCATTTAAAAAGAACATTTCTATAGGTCCCACACTATTAGACCTCCAAGAATTTACCTACCATGTCCCTGGATGTTTATCATATTTACTTGCTGCTCTAAGATGCACAAATTTCTTAATAGTAAGTTTTAGAGTAGTTGATGTTTTCTTTTCACTGGATCTAGTCAGCATAGTGCCCTTAGTATGCTGGACCAATGTGACAGTTCAGGGTGTATAGAACCCAGTGTAGTCAGTAGGACATCAGGCTGGAGAGTTGTCCCTGTGGTTGGACAGGTGTGTGCTCGTGGCTTTATCAGCTGAGAGCAAATTTATTTGGGTGATCTTTGTGGACAGGTATGGAGAGAAAAGATCTGAAACTACTTATCAAGCACCAAGGGATATGTTAATTTGCTCAAACAATGCCACCACATCTGGCACAGTAGTTACAACTGGGGTCGCCACCTGTTAAAGCCTACAATGATCCACTGTCATTCTCCAGTACAGATACATCTATATTCAGTCCAGGCCCGTATGTGAAGAGAATGGTGTGGTGGGATTCGCTCGATGCTCTCAAGGAGCAACAGAGCCAATATGGTATCTATATGTTTAAGCCTATATCTATATGATTACGATAAGACACTGCACATATGATTAGGGAGGCTGAGAAGTGCTGCATTTGGCACACTAGAGACCCAGAGGAGCTGATAGGATAGTTCTAGACTCAGTCTAAAGATACAGAAACCAGACAGTTGAGAATATAGGATTTGGCCTGAGCTGGAGTTTGAAGTACAAGGCTGATGTCCCTGCCCAGGACAGTGAGACTAACCTAGTAAGAATTTTCTTTTCTCACTCTTAGAGGTATTTGGATTTGATGATGCCTCCTACCCACATCGTAGAAAGCAGTAAGCTCTCTTTTAATCTACCAAATCAATTGTTAATTTCTTCTTGAAACATCCTCACAAACACACATAGAATAATGTTGACATAAGTTTCTGGTCACCTTTTGTCCCAACAAGTTGTACATGCAGTTAACTGTCACAGCCACAATGACGGACAGTTCTCTAAGCTCACTATTCTGTCAGCCTAGGTCTGAATGAGGCTAACAGAGACACAGGACAGAGTCGCCAGCCAACCTACCATAGGCATACACCATAGGCAGGAAATCAATGTTGATTGTAGTTAGTAACAATATCAAGATTTGTTTTATATATATATATATATATATATATATATATATATATATATATATATATATATATATATATATATATAAAACAAACCATGAGATATGCAAAGATGCATTACTACAGTTCTTACATTGCAGCTCATGAGTGGGCTCCAAATTCCCATACTTAACCACCCTTTTCCTCTGGCTCACTATTTTGCTTGTGTCTTGCTTGACTTAGTTGGATGTTTCAAAAGGAACTTCAAAGTCATATGTAAAGTGAACTCAGGAATGTTTCTCAGACATCTTCAGCTCAGCGCCATCTGTTAACGTCAGCATGAACTGTTATTAAAATCAGAACCATCAAAGCTTCTGCCTTCTCTCCTGGGAAATGTGATGGGGCACGACTGCCTACCACTGTCATCTCTTGAGTCCTTCTGGTTGATTCCGTGTGGCAAGCAGAGATTCATAAAACGTGTAAGATCATGTCAACCCTCTGTTATGGCTTCTTATTAAAACTTATCAATATTTAAAAAAATCCTTACTGTGGTGTATAAGTTCTTCCAGGACCTGGGTCTTCCCATATCTCTAGCTTCCCACCTTACCTCCCTGACCACCCTCCCAGCACAGACAAACATGCCTATGAATTCAGTTGTGCTTAAACAAACCTAGACTTTCAGGCACCTGGAGGCTTTGTTCTTGCTGTTGCCTGTAGACCTATCTTCTGTTGACTTTTTTGACCATCTCAAGGTCTCAGCTTTATTATCACTTTGGCTAATAAAGCTTCTTCCCTGATCTTCCTTATCAAAGTTGGACTAGATAAACACATATTAGGTTACTGTTCAAACTTAAAAAAAACAAGACACTGTGTGATATGTGACTGCATTCTCAACAGGCAAGCATTGAGGACAATGACAATTGGAATAAGCAGGACCTAGAAGGAGAATCACGGCATAATCTCATTTATAGGATATATCCCAAGGAGTCAAGTTTACAGCATCAGAGACTGTAGTGGTGGCTGCCCCGAGGGGTCCAGAATTGAGGACAGCGAGGATTTACAGATCCTAACACACATAAAGCTCTAGTCAAGTAAGATGAAAAAGCTGTAGACGTCTGCTCTACAACACGGTACTTGAAGCCAACTACACTGTATTCTATCCTTGAAAGTTTGTCAGAAGATAGACCTCAGCTAAAGATTTTATCCGAGTTTTTAGAAAGTGCTGGTCTTTATTCTTGTCCCATTATTCTTTTTAGTTCCCTAAGGATATTGAAAGGATATTGATCAGAAGATGTGTATATATATGTATGTATATATATATATATATATATATATATATTGTGTATATTGTTACTCCCTACCAAAGGGCTAAGAGCACAAGGATTTTGTTATTATAATCCTTGTCATTATAATCCTCATGCCCTATAAGAGGACCACAAAGCCATCAGCATATATTAATTATTTAGGAAGTTAATTAGTAATTAGACAAATGAAGGTAAGACTTAAGGGACACATGACTTACATTAGACACACAGATAGTAACTAAGTGTGCTTTCCAGTTACACTTCCTGCCAAGAGCCAGGTGTATGCTAGCTTCCCTCCTATACTGAAATTCTTCTCCACCTCCCCTCTACCCACACCCTCCTCTTCCTCCTCTTCTCAGGTATCAGAAACCAAACCCAGGGCCTCATGCATGCTAGGCAAACATTGTACCAACTGAGGTACAACTCCAGCCCCCCAACCACACTTTCCATGCCTGTTCTGATTCTATATCACACGGATTTTCATGTTGTCTCCTAAACATCAAAAGACATGATTTTCATGCCATTGGTTTCCTTTTTTCTTTTTCTCTTTCTTTTTCTTTTCTTCTTTTCTTTTCCTTTCTTTTCTTTTCTTTTTTCTTTTTTCTTCTCTTTTCTTCTTTTCTTCCTTCCTTTCTTTCTTTTTTCCATAATCGTGTTGGTTTTATCTTTTTTTCCTCACCACCCAAACAAAGTGGCTTTGTAAGCTAGCAGCTGGGCTAACTTCCCCAATTTTTCATATTATAAAATGTTCTAACTCTCCACCACACCGATAAGCACTAGAAAAATTGCGGAGTTATTTTACAAATATTCAATGAGCCAATTTGCCTATGTATGCTATTGAGAAGGATGCCAGGTATCCCATTCAAGTGATTAACCTCTCGGTTTATAAATGCAACAATTTCACGTGTATAAATAATATAATAAAAGGAGCATTTATACCAAAGTCATGTAGCCTTCCCCTTCCTCTGTGTGTCTCCTTAATTAGTAAATAATTCATCAAATTCTGAAATGAATTGTGTTCCCACCTACATTTCTTCATCCAATTATTATGAAATAGGACAGCAGGCACTTTCTCCCCTCGGAAGGCATGCGATAATGAAATTGTTCAGGGCTGTCCAGAGCCTGTGTGAAGCTACACAGAGAACACAGCTGGCTCGAGCCTTGCAGAGCAACTTCCGATTCTGAAGAATTGCTGTTGTCCTTTTAATTTGACCTCTTGTATCCGAAGGTTAGCTAGTTGTCTCTCCACCAGAGCCTGTAAATATGGCCAGTAGAGAGCGGGACTCCTGCAGAGCAGGAGGGAGGGGCTGAGCGGACTGTGCAGACCTTAGCAAGGCTTCTGCTCAGATCCATTTTTGCACTGCTCGTCAGCCACAGTTCCTGAACACAGACATGTCCTTTATGTTGTAAATTATGTAAGATTATTGCGAGAACTTTCTTGTGGGAGCTATAACTTCTCCCACATTGGACTTTTTCATGTGTGGAAAAACCCCTACATTAGATATAAATTAATATACTCTTGGGCTGATGACCTTTGGTTTCTTGCCTTTTACCTTTAAACGGAGGTAGAATAATGCCCAACATAGTATAATTTGCCTTTGCAAAACTCTTCTATGTATGTCACCGTAATTCCCGAGGATGGTCTTGCTAATAAATCCCAGTAATACTCTCCTTCAGATCATTTGGGTTCCTGCACGAGTTCTGTTTGTAATTTTATCATCATCCACATTCAACAGACTCAACTTTGTTACAGACGGACCTTGGAGGTTGTACACTGAGCTTACAATGGCAGTGTTTATACCTGGGGTTTCTTTATTTTCCCTCCAATGCATTAGAGTTTTATGGGAAAAGATAAAACGGTTACTGCCTCCTTTACCACAGCTTTTCAAATAGTCTCTTCAGCTTGAAGTTTATGGGTGTTGAAAAATCGCCTTAATTTGCAGATTGTTCAGGCCCTGTTTACCGTGTCTTCATGTTATTTTCAAGCCAAGGAAGTGATACTGGGATGTGGCAGAGTATTTATGACTGAGTCAGTGGAAGAAATTACTGGAACGAGATGGTGAAATGTGTGAATGGGATGCAGCTATGAGATTCCAGTGTTCTTCAGTATGTCTCTGGTCACTAGGAACACTCAGATATTCCTTTTGTATTCTCTGTCCTTCTGTGTGTGCGCATGTTGCGTGCACATGTCACAGCCACAGGACAGCCTTGGGTGTCATTCTCCACCTTCCACCTTGTTTGAGGCAGAGCGTCTCGACGCTGGCCCAGGGGCTCCCAGGGTTTTGTAATCTCTATGTCCGTCTCTCTGAAGGAGCATTAGTATTATAGATTCATACTGTTCTGTCTGCCTTATGCGGGTGCTGGGGACTCAAACTCATGTCCTCAGCCCACCTTTTGTATTTTTTTTAACTTACTGTACATGCTTTGTGTTTAAAACCGATAGCTTGAATCTAGACAACTCAATTCTTTCCTTAAAGTCTCCCCTTCTCTTTCTTTAATAATAAATAAGCTATTTTCAGCTCTTCCTGGAGAAACCGTGTTGTGAAATTCTGGCTCTTCTTTTCACACTTACAGCTCCTCCAGAGACAAAGGGAGTTCTGTAGAAATGAACAATGGGAAGGAACCATACAGGAAAATGATTGACTGGAGTTGCTAAAGAAACTATATCTTAATCTTAATTAAGCAGCGTCTGACATCTGGATGAAGGGATTGCCGGCTCTTCCACAGGAGTTCTTTACAATCAGTGGCTACCCTGAGAAATTTTCTCCACAGAGCAAATGCTTTCTATCAGACACTGGTTGGGCCCCATCCCAATACACAGCAGTGAAACTTTGATCAAGGTCTGGACAAACGGACTTTAAGAATTCTAGTTAATAAGGTGCTGTTTCCTTCCAAACCACTGGGGAGCTTCTTTTCTTGACCTTGGTGGGGGGGGTCAGGTGGGGTGTAGATCTGGGGGTGTCTGTTCAGGGCATACTGAGAAGGTAGGGATGGCTATCTCATCCGGATGGGTCAGTAGAACTGGCTTCATCTCTCTGGGTTCATTTCCCAGGTGATGATCCGGCTGACGACTGAGAAAGAAATGCTCTCCTGCAAACCATCTTTTTGAGAGCAAGCTCCCGAAGCAGAGCTTGTCCCACTGGTTCCTCCCCTTGACCTCAGGTCTTTTCTTCCAGCAGTTCCCTACTTTGGTGAGTTCCTCTCCTTTTATTGGTCCCGTATTCAATTTTCTTCTAAAAGCCCTAATCTCAGTTACCTCATAGTAAGAAGGGGAGAGGAAGCTAGTATGGACATATTAGGTATGGTGATCAGACCTTGTTTAAGAAGAGACAGATGTGGACCAGGCATGGTGGTGCATACCTTTAGTCTCAGCACTTGGGAGGTAGAGGCAGGTGGATCTCTGTGAGTTCAAGGTCAGCCTGGTCAACCTAGTGAGTTCTAGAACAAGCAGGGCTACACTGTGAGACCCTGTCCAAAAACTAAAGATGTGTTATTTATTGCATTTGAATCCCAATCAAGCTTGGAAGCAAGCTCCATTTTACCGATGAGACCACTGAAGTCCAGTCCGTACACATGATTTTCCAAACAATACGCAGAAAGCTAGGATCATGGACTGGATTCGACAGCTTTCTGGGGTTGTGACAAAATACGTAAGTTAAAAAACTTGAAAGGAGGGGATATTTAGTTTGTCTTGTGGCTTCAGATTTCAGCTCCTATTTACTTAGCTCCTTAGCTTTAAGGCCTGTGTTGAGTGACTCAGGACATCCTTAAGGAAGCCTTAAGAGAGAATTGATATCTTGGAGCATACAGTAAAAGGGTGGGGAGAAGGGGGAGGAGAAAGGGATAGGGAGAGAGGGTATGGAGAGGGGATAAGAGAGAAGAGAATTGGAGGGAAAGGAAGGGAAGGGAAGAAGAGAGGAGGGGGGGAGAAGGGAAGGAGAGAGGAGGGGGAAGGGAGGGGAGGTGAAGGAAGAGGGAGGGGAGGGGAGGAGAGGGGGAAGGGAGGGGAGGGGAAGAGGAGGGGAGGCAAGGGAAAGGGGAGGGGAGGTGAGGGAAAAGGGAGGGAAAAGGAGAGGAGGGGAAGGAAGGGGAGAGGAGGGGAGGGGAGGGAAAGGGAGAGGAGGGGGGAGAGGAGGGGAGGGGAGAGGAGGGAAGGGGAGGGGAAAGGAGGGGAGGGGAGGGGAGGGGGAAGGGAAGAGACAAGATGCCAATGTATCATATTCTATTCATGGGAACTGTCTCCAGTGACATCACTTCCTTCCACTTGGCCCCACTTCCTAACTGCTGTATCATCCTTCAGTAATACCATACTTACTGCAATAGGTTAATATCATCAACTCAACAGGATACAGAATCACTGAAGAGACAAGCCTTGTGACATTATCTTTGAAGGATATCTGAATTATGCTGCTGTGGGAAAATCCACCTTAAATATAGGTGGCCCATTCTCTGATCTTGGAGCTTGGAATACATAAAAAGGGAAAAGCTGTTCGAACTCCAGCATTCACTGGTCTTTGGTTCCCTACCGAGGATGTGCACTGCCCAGCCATCCCTCTACTCCTGGTGCCATGATTTCCCTGTCATGATGGAATGATCGCATTAAGTTGTCACCCAGAAAATTCTTTCGTAATTGCTTCTCCTTAGGTGTTTGGTCACAGCGAAAAGAAAGTGATATACAAAGCTGCTAAGCCTTTAGCATATGACTTTTGGGGGACATTTGAGATGCAAACCATGGTCAGATTTGAAGTCGGAGTATATTGACTTCAAGGGTCTGCTAACTTCTTAAACTGCTAAGATCCTCTGACTCACAGATCACGTCTGCAGGGTCAAGTTTTTGGTCTGAGCCTTGATTATTGGGGAAGAGCTTACTGAGGAGGCTGAGACTCTGGATATGACGTCCTGTCACTCATTTGGCTTGCCTTGTGTACCCCAATTTTGTATGAGACACCATGAAACGGGGTGTAGCTGGTGTCACATATTTCCTCTGATTTATTGGGTGTCATTTTGTGCCCACGGTCCGTGAGCTGTCTGTTGTCTGTGATCCTGGGTTTCCTGTGGTCTAGGCACGTTTTCCAACCCTGATCCTGTTCACCTATCCTAGAGATTCTGAGGACTGTCCCATGCTGGTGTGGGGTATGTGGTTCACGACAACCAATTTCTGTTCTCTTCACCCCATTTTCTGTGGTTAGGATGTAGATGGGGTCTCACCTTCTTTACTAAAAAGCTATATGAAAGATATCACAAACTAATCACCCACTGGCAAGGACTGGAAGTCCTTTAAGACCATTCCCAGCCCTGGCTGAGTACTTGCAGAGTCAGCACCAGTGCTTCCCAGGGGAAAGGAACCAAACCTGATGAGAAATTTCTCGAGAGACTTTATCAACTTCCTCAAAGTTTGAAGTACTTGTGATTTCGTTAAGGAGCTTGCTCACTTGAGTCACGGAAAAACAGCAAGAAAATCAGATCACTTTCCAAGTGCTGATTTTCCGAAGCCTCTGGTAGATGTGGAGTCATGTTGCTATGTCACTAATCAGAAATTTTACCTGTGGGCTTAAGTTTTGAGTGCATGAGCCCCAGTTTATTGTGATAATTGACAGCTATGGAACCTTATGCAGGTGAGGTCTGGCTGGCAGAAGGGGGGAAGCATTTAAAGGTTACACGGATCTCCAGTTCTGCTCTCTTCACTTTGCTTCATGGTCATACATGGTCCATTACCATGTGAACAAACTCATACCATCCTTTGGTCCTTGTCCTAGTCAAATAGTTCCTCCCAGGATTCATTCTCTCTCTCTCTCTCTCTCTCTCTCTCTCTCTCTCTTTATGGTAGGGAGGAAATAATTCATGTTAGCTGCCTGGTTGCCTTATAACTCATGGATTCTTTTCCATTCCCATACCTATACACTTCATATCTTCAAAGCAATGAGGGCAATATCCTGTGGCCAAATACCTGACAGAAAGAACTTCTGGAAAGAAACTTGTATGTTGGCTTATGGTTTCGGAGTGTTGCTTGCAGTTCATTGCCTCAGGGAAGGCAGGGTGGGCAGCTTACTAACATGACAATGGAATTGAGAGGCAGAGCTTGTTCATAATACTGGGCTACCCTGTTCTGAGCATGTAGTACTAGAAATGACGAGTAATCTGTGAGATTTTTCTGAGATCTGGAGGCTAGAAAAGAGATTTGACATCAAGGTACAGATAGTAATCAGAGAATAATGCAAGTGTTGTATCTAAATACAGTTCAGGCTGTTTAAGCAGAAATTGCTTTTGATTTATGTTGAAAAGCCACAGTGAATGTTATTAATGTCTGGCAAGGAATTCTCCCTTGCTTATTTCAAGTCATTGGTTAGATTTTAGTTTACAACATGATTAAAATAGACAGTTGGGAAACATTCTTGTGCTTTAGAGTGAGCTGATTTGATCAAGAGATTAGACTGAAAAGCTAAGGATTAGATTGAAAAAAATTAATTCCTTATTTTACTGCCTTCTTTAGGCACTATGGCAGAGTAAAGGGGACTAGAAGGCCTGGTTCTTACTAGGCTCCATTCATGACCCCCTGTCAAAGCAGTCAAATCTTTGGAACCTAATATTGTCCTGAATTTTTCTGTTACTCTTATCCTGTAAGCATTTGCCAAATCTCTTATAAGGGTCGGGTGGGCTTCAGAATGAGCCCACGCAGGTAAGGACACAGGCACTACCGCATGTGATCTCAGTCAAACTACTCTTCCTTTCTGAGACCCACTGTCCGCTCACCTTTAGATATGGATGTGTCGATTGAACTGGACCACAAGGCATCAGTGGAGTCTCTTCTGTAAAAAGCAGTATTTGAACCATGTAATGTTTAAAACTTTGTCAGTTCTGAAAGTCTATTCTACAGAACCCCACAGGGAAGAGAATGGATTTCCACAGAGTCCTAGGGTTTCAGACTATAAAGAAGAAAAAAATTTTCTAGGTTGGAAACCAGATATAACAACACTTGACAAAGTTCTGGACTTTTCTCCTAATTAAAAAAAAATCGTGACTTGTCTGGTCAGGTAGTTTTAATATGACTCTGCTGAAGGTTGTATATGAAGTCAGCCCATGGTTTTTCTAACATAATTCCAAGAAAAGATAGCAGTATATCCACGTAGAAAGCCTTCTTATAGTTTTATCAACTCTGTCTTTCTTTGTTTCTTCTGATCTACATTTTTGTCAATTACTGAATGTTATAATCTCTGATTATAACTCTTCGTTTCTCTCTTAGTTCTAACATTTATTTTTACTTCAAGAATTTTGAAACGTTGTAGTTGGGAGTGCACTGACGTTTTAAAATTTTATTGTAATGATGGCTGCTTTTAAAGATTTATTTTTATCTTTAATCATGTATAAGCATGCACGTTTGTATGAGGGTGCATACCTCACACAGAATGCAGATATCCTATGGAGGCTGGAAGAGACTGTTGGATTTAAAGACAGACTTAGGGGCAGCTGTGAACTTCTTGATATGGGTGCTGGGAACTGAACTCAGTCCTCAGCAACCCAGTGCTCTTAGTCACTGAACCATGTTCTCCAGCTCCCAAAATGACCCTTTTAATCTCACAAAATGTCCCAGCTTATCCCTGTCATGTGTTGAAGTATAGTTGATACCTGAATGGACACTACAACCATATCCCAATTAGTGTTGCATAATACATTTTTCTATCTGTTGCCTTTAACCAGTGTGTATCTATTAACATTTCACCTCTTCTAAGTAGGATGAATTTAGGCTTGTCCATACAGAGGGGCTATCTTTGTCTTTCATTTGCAGTAACAGCACGTTTAGATACAGCGTAATTATCAATATCAGCAGGTTTGAGTTCACCGTCTTGCTATTTGTCTTCTCTTTTTTTTCATTTGGTGTTTGGTTCCTGTTCCTCTCTCCATTTAAAGCTTATTTTGAATTGTTCTTAGTATTACATCTCATTTCTACTGATCACTTATTAACTACTTATCTGTTTTATCTTCAAAATTGCTATTTAATATGATTAGCATGCTGGGGGTGATGAGTGTAGTGTGTGGTGTGTGTGTGGGGGGGGGGTAAAGGTCAATTTTTAGAAGCGGTTTCTCTTTCTACCTTTTGAGGCAATCTACTAACATCTGAAGATTCGCTTACTCCAGGCTAGGCTGGTCTGAGAGCTGTTGGGCCAATCTCTTGTCACTGTCTCCTGCTGCCATCTCTTTCTAGGAGTGCTGGAATGACAGGTGCACCCAGCACATCTGTTCACAGGGATTCTGGGGATCAAACTCAGGTCATCAGACTTGCATGCTAGACATTGTTATGTCATGAACCATCTTGCCAGTCTGTTTGTTTTACTTTTAAGTGTGCTGCACTGGATTATGATAGCATCCCTAATCTATGAGACTCTGAATCCTTCTTAATGTCACAGAAAAACTCACAATAGTATAATTTTCTCTATTATGACTTGATATGTTACAAATTCCAAAGTACTTTGTCAGTATCGTTGTTCTGAAAACAGCTATCTTATGAAGTAAAAATGGGATTTTTTTATTTTTTATTTTTTTTGGCTTGGTAGTATTGTTTTCAACACCTTTAATTTTCTCAGACTGGGTTCAAATGCCATTTCTCTTAATTCCAAAGAAACACCCTTAACGTTTGTAGGCAGAATAGCTGTTGATAAAGTATTCTTGTCAGTGTTTATCTAAAATTGTTTTTCTTTACTTTCTGAGGGATAATTTTAGCTAGACACAGAATTCTACATTTGTAGCTATTTTTCTTCTCTCAATTTAGTCAGTGCTTTCTCTTCTGCCTTGGTTTTGAAGAGAAATTCATTGTTGACTATTTTTAAGATTTTTCTCATTACAGTTTCTATTCAGTAATATTACCATTTGTTCCTGTAAAATTTCTTTCACATTTATCCTGTTTGGGGTTTGATGAAGTTTCAGGTATGACAGTGAAAAGACATTGGGACATTATGTTTAGAAATATGTTTGTATGTATGTATTGCGTGTGTGTGTGTATATATTGTATGTATATATATGTATGCATGCATGCATGTTTATACATGTATGTATGTGTGTATGCATGTATGTAGGTATGTATACGTGTATGTTTGTATTTCTTGTGCATATGTATGTGTGCATGTGTATATGTATGTGTATACATGCATGTATGTATGCATGTTTATACATGTATGTATGTGTGTATGCATGCATGTAGGTATGTATATATGTGCATATATATTGTGTGTATGTGTGTGTCCTCAGATCTCCCCATCTACTCCATTTCCATCTTCTTTTGTTCTGCTACTCCAGCTCCAGCTGCATCTGGTAACCCCATTACTAGTGCTTACTTGGCCACTGAAGTTCCTTTCTTCCATTTTTCCCAGTCACTATTTTCTTTTAGTATTGCAGTGTGGAACCTTCTACTCGCTGACCTTGCATGCTAATCTAAGGCTACAAACAGATCTGAAACTCTACTGTTTGCCAGGCTGATTTCCTGAGGTCTAGCCCTACGCAGCACTCAGTCTAGAATTTCTCTCTTTTTTGTAGTTTCTACATCTCCTCTGAGAGTCTACGTCTCTTTTTAATGTTTCTCTTTTTCATTAAGTTACCAACATAATTACAATAAGTTTTAAAGAAAATGTTTATGCTTCAAATATTTTTCTTGGATATTAGTCACATTTTCCTGTTTTTCACATGTCTAGGAACTCTTTTTACCCAAGATTTGTTTTTATTTATGTCACTGTGAACCTCTGGGTTTGTCTATGCCACAAGTGTGTAGGTGCTCACCATGGCTGGAAGAGGACATCAGATCCCCTGGAGATGGAGTTACTGGCAATTGAGTTGGTTGATAACAGATGTTGGGAACCTAAACTCATGTCTTCTGCAAGAGCAGGCAGTTCTCTGAACCTCTAATCTCTCTCTCCAGCCCTGAGAATTTTAATTATGTGGTAAACATTAGATTGGTTAAAGTACATTTCTCCTGTTCCTTGAGGGGTGTGGAGTTTGTATGGGTAAACCTAGAACCCATAGTGCATGGAGTGACTGTGTTGATGCTTTGTTATAAGAAGGTGGGGCCACTCTCTCCCACTGAAGTGCACGCCAAGGATCTATGTAGGAGAGCTAAGGTCTTCAGAGAACTCTCTGAAGGGTGGGAGCTTCGGTTCTGGCTCTGTGTGTCTTCAAACATGTCTTCTGTTTGCCTTGAAACAGAGTGGCTGTTCTCCAAGAGTGTTCTCAAGTTGCCCAGTGCATGCTTGAGATGTAGATCCACTTAAAGGGACTCTCTGAGATTTTAATGTTTGTCTAAGAAAATCTCACCTCTCTGCTTAGTTCTATCTCACCAGTTCCAGTTGCCTCTGAGACCCTGAATTCTAATTAAACGTGAAATAAGATACCCCAAATAAACAACTCTAGGTCAGTTAAAGCAAGGTGAGTGGGGGCGTCTCTTTAGTTAGAGAAATTCAACAATTATTTCTACCTGTCCAATAGCAATCTTCAAACTCTTCTTTCTGGGAAAACCACACCTTCACACATTCTCAATAAAAGTTATAGTTTGAAATCTCAGTGCATGTTAACTCCCATTACACCACTCAATTTTAAGACCTGTGATGGGGTCAGTTTTTCTGTGCTAAGTATGTAGTGGAAGGTAATGTTTCTTTCTCCATTTCCTGTATGTTATAAATTGCTGACAACGATTACTTCTTATGTACAGCTGTATGGCTGACTGGCTGGGTAGCTAAGCCTGACACTTGTTACCTTTCTGCGGCTTAAATCCTAAGGAACACTTTGAGCAACAGGTCAGTTCCAACATTGCACCCAGGCCACACACTGACACGAAGTGTCTGTCTGTATTCTGCTGTGCAATTGGGATACCCCCCTCCCCACTAACCCCTATAAGCCTTCCAATGAACACTAGGTCCTGATTGTTATATCTTTAGAGCATTCTGACTAGGTTCTTGGAAGAATCCCAACTGGTATACGTTTAGCACTTCATCCTGAGATGTTAGTCAGGAACTAGCCAGACTCCTCCCTCGTGAAGTATTCATCCATTTTTAGACTATTTTTTAAATCTTTGGATTTGTTTTTTTCTAATCATTTCCAACTTCATATATTAGAACACAGAATCCCTTGTATGATTAGAGCTCACACCCCAAAGCTTTTGTAAACATTTACTATGTCATTTGTCACTTAACTAGGTTATCCATGTCTAATTATTTTAAAATATCTCCACAAATTGACCTCTTGAACTCCCAGCCATGTTGGCCATGGGAGGATGTCCCTTCTCTGGGTAAAGATGAGGCAGTATCTTTCTTGCATTCCTGTTCTGCTGAAGAATGGGATTCGTGCCCCATCTTTTCCAACCAGAGCCATTTGATCTGAATTTGTAATTTAATTATATTGTAAATAATCTTAAGCTCTTAAGCTTACTGCTTTTCTGTGTGGACGGGTTTGAGGCTTTGTTTTTAATTTTTTTAAAAAGTAAAAATTGCACATTCTTTAAGTGAAATGAATCCATAAAAAAAAATCCAGTGTGTATAATTAAACAATCTTGGTGTCCTATCCCTAGATTTCTCTGTCATTTCTGGCACCTGGCATTTCTTCCTTAGGGGGTTTTCAACTGTGGACTGTAATACTTTCAGCATAATGAGAATTCAGATTCCACAAATCACCCAAAGCCAAGCATCAGTTTCTTTGGCCAGTAAAGCATGCCCAGTTAGCTGATGGCTTTCAGAGGGGCTGACAAAAAGCCTCAGATAATGCACAGAGGATGGTAGTGTTTAAGGCCATCACAGTGTGCTGTAATTATTGTGGCAGGCTCCTTCCTGTCTCGAATATCTCCCCGAACAGTCGGTAGTGTGTCTTGGGGTTGACAGGTGGCTAGATTCCCCTCTGTGTTGGTGAGGACATTGGATGTTGCCAGGAGAATTTAAAGCGACATACAGAGCGTCTTAGCACTTGAATTGCTCAGTCTCCCCTCAGCTCTGTGCAATATGCATTGCTTAGGCACATGCAAGAAAAAAAGCCTCCTTTTCCCTTAACTCTCTGCCCCTCACCAAGGCACATGCTCCAATTTGCTGGTTGCCCCCAGGAGCCTTCCTAGCCGCATCCCCCGACAGCCCTGTGCCCATGTTTTATGCAAAGATGTGAGCAGCTGGCCACCAAACCCCTGAGAGTCTGGGGCTTTTGTGTTCCAAAGCCTCTCCTCAGCCTCCTTCTCCCTCCCCTCCTGGCTTCCAGGCCCTGTGATCTTTCCCTCACTGCTCCCTAGTGCTAGCACTCACGGGATGTGCACTGTGTTTTTTGCATGCCAGGCATCCTTGCTGAGGAATACCGAACTTTCCTAAACAGTGGTTGATAAACACAGGGACTGCTGTCGGAGAATGTCTGATGGGTAACAGGTCCTTCTGACTGAGCCTTTGTTCAAGCCTTCTAAGGAGATACTGTGTTGCTGGGCAGAAATTTAAGGAGGTTAGAACAGCCACGGTAGCTAGAAGCCGGGTCAGGTCGGAGGCCAAAGCCTGTTAGGAGGCTTCAGAAAGATAATATATGTAGCATTCAAAATCTGGGAGCACTTCATAGACCCTTGGAATCGGATCACACAGGTGGTGAACATGGATCTGTCACTCCCCGTCAGTGTGACCTTGGGTAAGGTGACTTAGCTGTTTCATCTGCACCCTTCCCGGGCTCACAGGGAAGACTCTGTGAGTTAATAGATATGAAGTGCCTTAAAATTTGGCCAGTGTGTAATAAATGTATAATAAATAGCATTCCATGTTGTTAAGTGCTGTGATAGTCCTCTAGCACCATAGCTGAGATATTTTGGTGATGTAGGAAAATCACATAAAGTTGCAGGCACAGAGAACAAACTCAAAGTTCCCATCCAAGTTCTGGCTGGCTATGCCATTTGGCAAAGGTGACTGTGCCTCTCATTCAGGATGAACAGGGGTGTAGAGTTGGACACAAAGGGGGTGACAATGAAGAGCAGACATAGCCATCCTACTTCTGCCCTATCATAGGGAGTGGAAGCCTTTTCAGGCAAGTGTGAATAATTCTGAGGAATAGGGGGTTGGGGAAAAGCACAAGTATCCTATTGCATTAGGCCGCATTAGCACACATTCAGTGGGAAATGAGTTCTCTTGAAGTATCCAAGTACAACAGTAGAAAATCCCACAGTAGAAAGAGGCCATTGGATAGAATAAGCCGGGGCCTATCTGGGGTCATGACTATTGCCCTCTGGCACTTTGCACAGGGACACTTGCAAGTGACTTTTGTCTGAGCCCCTTTTTAACTTCTGCCCATTCTGGGGATAGTACCTATTGCTGTTTCTTCTATTCATTATGAGAACTGTTCTCTCTAATTGGGTAGATCAACCTACTGAAGGTGAATATTGCACAAAGCCAGTATGGGGCTGAATCAAAGTTAGCATTTCCTCTTTGGGAAAAGACCAGAGCCAGGGCTCATCAAAACAGGCTGAGAAAGAAATTAGGGAAACAACTCCCTTCACAATAGCCACAAATAATGTGAAATATCTTGGGGCAACTCTAACCAAACAAGTGAAAGACCTGTATGAAAAAACTTCAAGTCTCTCAAGAAAGAAATTGAAGATCTCAGAAAATGGAGAGATCTCCCATGCAGAATTAACCTAGTAAAGTAGGCATCCTACCAAAGGCAATCTATAGATTCAATGCAGTCCTGATCAAAATCCCAACACAATTCTTCAAAGAGCAATTCTCAAATTCATCTGAAAAGGCAAACAAACAAACAAACAAACAAAAAACCCCAGAATAGCGAAAACAATAAAAGAACCTCAGGGAGAATCACCATCCCTAACCTCAAGCTTTACTACAGAGCAATAGTGATAAAAACTGCATGGCATTGGTACAGAGACAGACATGTTGATCAATGGAATGGAATTGAAGACCCAGAAATAAAACCACACACTTACAGACACTTGATCTTTGAAAAAAAAAACCAAAAATATACAATGGAAAAAAGAAAGCATCTTCAATAAATGGTGCTGGCCTAACTGGCTATCTGTATGTAGAAAAACGAAAGTAGACCCATATTTGTTACCTTGCACAAAGCTCAAGTCCAAGGACCTCAACATTAAACCAGACACACTGAATCTAATAGAAGGGAAAGTGGGAAAGAGCCTTGAACTCATTGGCACAGGGGGAAATTTCCTAAACAGAACTCCAATGGCTCATGCTCTAAGATCAAGAATTGATAAATGGGACCTCATGAAACTGCAAAGCTTCTGTAAGGCAAAGGACAGAGTCAGTAAGACAAATCGGCAACCTAAAGATTGGGAAAAAATCTTCACTAACCCCACTTCCAATAGAAGGCTAATATCCAAAATATATAAAGAACTCAAGAAACTAATCACCAAAAAACCAAACAACCCAATCAAAAAAATGGGGTATAGAACTAAACTGAGATTTCACAACTGAGGAATCTCGAATGGTTTAGAAGCACCTAAAGAAATGTTCGAAGTTAGTGATCAGGGGAATGCAAATCAAAACGACCCTGAGATTCCACCTTACACCAAACAGAATGGCTAAGATCAAGACCACAGGTGACAACACATGTTGGAGAGGATGTGGAGAAAGAGGAACACTCCTCCATTGCTGGTGGGATTGCAAACTGGAATCAATCTGGATGTTCCTCAGAAATTTGGAAATAGATCTACCTGAAGACCCAACTATATACCACTCTTGGGAATATGCCCAAAAGATGCCCCACCATGCCACAGGGGCAAGTGTTCCACTATGTTCATAGAGACCTTGTTGTGATAGCCAGAAGCTGGAAACTGCCTAGATGTCCCAGGACAGAAGAATGGATACAGAAAATGTGGATCATTTACACAATGGAATACTACTCAGCTATTAAGAAGGAGGGCATCCTGAGTTTTTCAGGCAAATGGATGGAACTAGAAAATATCCTGATTGAGGTAACTTAGACCCAAAAGGACATGAATGGTATGTACTCGCTAATAAGTGAAGGTTAGCAAAAACAAAACAAAAAACCCAGAGTACACAAGATACAGTCCACAGAACTCAAAAAGGTCAACAAGCTGACCTGCCCAAGTGAGGATGTTTCAGTCCCACTTGGAAGGGAGAAGAAAGAAATCACAAGTGGGGAGGGAGGGAAGAGACCTGGGAGGGAAAGTAGACAGGAGGTGAGGGAGTAGGGGAGAGATCTGGTATTGGGTGAAGGATAAGGACTGAAGTCCTGAGGGTCAGCAGAAAGAAAGGAAACAGGCAACCTCGGGAGATAGGAGGTTGGGGAGACCCACTAGAATGCACGAGGGACCTGGGAGGTGAGAGACTCTAAGAACTCAAAGAGAGGGACCTTAGATGAAATGTCCGACAGTAGGGAGAGGGAACTTATAGAGCCCACCTCCAGCAGGAAGACAGGGCATCAAGTGAGGGAGGGGGTTGCCATCCCACAGTCACAACTCTGACCCATAATTGTTTCAGTCTGAACGAATTACAGGGATGGAAATGGAGAGGAGCCTGAGGAAAAGAAGGTACAGCGACAGGCCCAAAGTGGGATCCAGCTCAAGGGGCAGTCCCAAGGCCTGACACTATACTGAGGCTATGGAGTCTCAAAAAGGGACCTAGCATGACTGAGCTCCGGAAGACCCAACAAGAAGCTGAAAGAGTCAGATGCAGATATTTCACCCAACCAATGGTCAGAAGCAGCTGACCCCTGTTGTTGAATTAGAGAAGGCTGAAAGAAGCTGAGGAGAAGGACAATCTTGTAGGAGGACAAGCAGTCTCATTTATTCGGGTCCCCTGAGATCTCTCAAACACTACCAAACAGGCAGCATACATCAGCAGGTATGAGACCTCCAGCACACATACAGTAGAGGACTGCTGGGGGGGGGGAATACAGGGGGGTGGTCTGTGTTTATTCAGAGATGAAACAACTAACCCTCAAGAGATTGGAGGCCCTAGAGTGTTTAAAGGTCAGGTGGGGTAGGGGGTGAAGACATCCACATGGACACAGGGGGTGGGGAATAAAATATGGAATGTAAAAAAGTTAATTAATTAAATAAATAAACCCAACAAACAAACAAACAAACCAACAACGAGTCTGCCTTGAGGAAAAGCCTGTGCGGCTCTGATCAAGGACTGGCTGAGCTTCGAACTGCCTCTGACCCCTGAGGGAAGCGATAGAGATGTGCAGCCGTCTCCTGTTTATCATTCTCAATGGGAACTGTGTGGACAGCTTCCATTACGCCAGGCCAAATTTAGACGAATGAAAAGGTCGACTAAGTAATTATTGATTTTATATGTGTGCATAAATTAGAGTGTGGAGCCCTTTAGTCACTGTTAAAAAAATAAGCCTTCTATGGATTGGACTGGAGAGGGCCAGTGCAATAGACATAAAGTGGTAAATCTGTTTGGTGGACAACTACTTCCTTATGGCCATCATGATAGCTCAAGACTTATACAGAACATTAGCATGGAGCATGTTGGGTCCTTGTGAGAGGAAACACAGGCTATGCTTTAATCATAAAGACGATATTGCCCATAATCCTTTTAGCAACAAGCCTCCCTCAGGCAGCAGTGACTTATGCGTGCTATTTTGAGGAGAAGTAGTCGATATATTAGTTTTCTTTTAATTACGCAGCTACAGCAGCGAGCCATGCGTGAATTTTATGGGGCTCTGAATTTGCCGTCGTTGGTTCTGAGAAGTGGAGAATTTATTCTTACAGGATTGGGGCAATTTGCTCTGGTTAGAAGAGAGGAATCATACTCTCCTGTCATGTGAAGAGCTGGTATTTAAGTGGTAAATTCCAAGAATCTAATCGTCGAATCAGCCAAGGCTGTTAATTAAAATTGATGAACAATAAGCCTTTCTGTAACACTACGAAGTGGTGTTGCTGGAGAATAACCAATTGCCTGAAGTTTACAACTGTTAATGTGCTTACAAGAGGAGGAGGTGATGGGGATTGGGAGAGAAAGTACTTTGTTATCCAGCCTGCTTAGCTTGGGGTGAGGACGGCTTTGTAAGTTTGAGAGCCAAGCCTAACTAAACTATAGGACTACTTTACTCTGTGTAGAGCTGAGTGACTCGACACGGTTTGCATATGACGCATGTGTATTTAAGTCTAGATTACTGTAATTGTGTATCATCTTGGTTAGTAGTTCCTGTAATGCTGAGAAGCAAACTGTCTCATTCAGGTTGAACTTGGTATGCCTCAAACACAGCCTCAAGGGGGAGCAGATTGCTACATCCTGCTGATCTAATGGGCCACAGCAGCTCTGAAATTGAAGAAATGAGGATTGGCAGGTCAAGAAAGAGGGTTTGCTAGGAAGAGGGTGGTGGCCTGAGAGTGAAAAGTTGAATTCCCAGACCCTCCTGGGACTTCAGAGTAGTTAGCTCTGCTCCTGGGCTGCAGGTCCCATCTTAGACTAGGGGACTGGGGTTCTTGCATTCTTGTTACCTATTCAACTGTGACACTGCATTCTGATTTTCATAAGGAATTTCCTACTGTATACAAGATTCATTTTGGACATGATGATAGGTGGACTTTGCCCTGTTCCCTGAGACTCTTAGTGTAATGCCCTTGTTCATTGAGAACTGCTTCCTTCCATTGCTGTTTGATTATCAAAGGCTAAAGTTAAGGGTTCTGCAGCCTCAAGTGCCACTTAACTCTCACTAGACCGGATGTCACTTGCTTCTAGATTTTCCATGTCAACTCTTGAATCAATATTGGGACACACTTGTCTCCTTTGGGTTGTCCATCTTCTCTCCAGATAAATTTGATACTTGTGTTACTCATATTTGAAACGGCATGCCCAGTGTCTAGGGGAGTGCCTGGTTCAGAGCTGATGTTTGGCAAAGGGATGAATTCACTCTCTCACTAGCCAGGACATTCTTCCAGCATCTGCTAGAAATTTATCTTTGCAGTGATTTTAAGTCTCAGATCAACCTAGTTCATTGGGTTGCTTCTTTGAGCTGGGAGATAGCAGGCAGCTGGCATGCATCTTATGTGAATGTCATCAGCAAGGTGTAGTCTCCATGCCCCAATCTCTCACAAGTGTATTTTCTCCATGCCTCCTGGTACTCCCCCAGAAATTTCATAAATCTTTTTATTGGATGAAATTAATATATACCAAAGTGGCAATAATTAACAATTTAGGAGAGTTAGTCAAGTTCAAGAGTTAGCCCAAGGTACTTTAGTAGGGCCAAGAAAAGAAGTTCAATCTTGGGTATTGCAGAAATTAGTTTTGGAAAACTTGGTGGGAAACAATCTTAGGAAGGTCAATATAATAATACATAGACACACACATATACACATATGCAGGGCACACATATATGAGTCTACCATGTAGGAGGAAAAATGTATATAGTTCTTCAAAAAAAAGTATGGTCTACTCTGAGAGGACTAGACACTCCACAGAAGCTGGGCCCTCACCTCCAGATGCAGAGAGCCTGCTCATGAGGAATAGTTTGTGTGACAATGTGAAGACACCTAGGACTTGACCCTTCCCACTTCAAGAACTACATGCCAGGCTGATGCTTCCCAAGTGTTTTCCCCGATGACCTTCATTACTCTTCTGCTACTTCCTGTCTGCTGTTGGAACAGAGTTTTTCTCAGGTCTTCCATACCAGTCAGGTGGAATGCTCTAAACATGGTGGCCTCAGTCCTGTTCATATATGATAATTTTATTATTTTGGCCAGAAGTTGATTTAAGAAGTATTAGGGATGTCTGAGGAGATGAATCAGTCAGTAAAGAACTTGCCTTCATAAGTGAGGGGATTGGGGTTCAATCTCCAGTAGCCACATTTTAAAATAAAATAAAATAAAACAAAACCACTGAGCACAACAGCTTATGCCACCAAACCCAGGCCGAGCTGTAGTGAGCTCCAGGCTTAGCAAGATGCCCTGTTTCAGAAAATAAGGTGGGACATGACAGAAAAAGAAGCCTGATATTGGCCTCCAGCCTACACACACAGACACACACTTGCATGACTCAGAAGTTCACTGGAAGTGGGAATGGCAATTCTTAGAAGGCTTTTGCTTTTTCTAGGAAAGGAAGGCTTCACCCACATCACTGCCCTGGCAGTTACTGTCAGGTTATAATGGCAGAAGGTCAGTAAGCATTTTTCCTCAGACGTGAGACTGGAGCTGGGTTCTCTATGATGAGACTCTGGAAGTTGCTTTGAGTCACTTGAAAATGACGAAAGGAAGAAAGGCTGTTGTAAGAATCAAGTACAACCTCTGTACAAGGTTCGCTTTAGCCGTGTTACAGCTGCTCAGGCTTATGTCTCCTGGGAAGACGGTTTTTTTTTTCACCTCCCTCTGTGGGAAAACATCTTAATTCATCTTGAAGTTCTTGTACTAGTATTATGATATGTGATTCCAAGAGTTTCCTTTTAATCAGAACTTAGATCAAAATAAAATTAAGTCATGTGAAACACCACACGCAAAGTAGCTCCTTATACAGGCCCCTATGAGCCTGGGTCACACATGGCCACAGCTGGCTGCCTGGCTGTTCTCTGCTACAAAGATGGGGCTATGATAGCAGCTGCCTTCCTCACCCGACTCAAAGAAAAGTCCCAGGGAAAGAAAGATACTTCTTTCTGGCCATTTAAAATCAGGGTGATAACTCAGCTGGTCCCATTCAATCCCCCAGAACACTCATAAATAGGCTAGGCATGATAGCGCACTGTGGTAATTCCTATGCTGGGGGATTATGTCTCTAGGCTAGAGACAGGTTGATGCTTGGGGATTGAAGGCCAGACAGCTTATCCTACTTGTCTAGTTGCAGCCATTGAGAAATCCTGTGTCAAAAACCAAGGTTGATGAGCATGAGAAATAACACCAGAATTTTCCCTCTCATCTCCATACACCATGGACAGCAACCCACAGGAACATATTAATGCACGCACGTGCACACACACACACACACACACACACACACACACACACACACGTGTATAATCCCATAAGTAAGTGTGGCAGTCTCTGCTAAGGTTGGGCTTCTAAGAGTGTGGATAGGAGCAAGATAATGAATCTGAAAGTATCTCGAAAAATAGAATGTTGAGGCCATCACTGAAGACAGTGTCTGGGAGAGAAAAAATTCTAGTTTAGGCTTAGGACAGTGTCAGTGTTTAAGGAAGGGCACTAGAATTATATACTTGGTGACTTGGCCAAGGACTAATGGGGGCTAATCAAGTATCCGCCCCCCCCATAAAAGAATTTGATACTTCACCTGAACTAACAATGTTCCCAGGAAGATGTGTGGCTGAGCTCTGACATCAAGAGTGGCTGATGGTACATCTTCATACACAGCTCACTATCCCAATGCACCATGTCACATCGGATATGGTGTAATGCAACGTGACTAATGTAATCAGATGTGGAGTGCACCATAGCAAGTTGGAAAATTTGAAAAGAGAAATAGACTTCTCTCTAAATCATGGCCAAGTTCTTTCTCTCAACTGGAGAGTTGGTTTTTGGACTAGACAGTTCTCTGTGCTGACCTTTTTGGCAAAGAACATATTTTGGGGAGGGCTAGTCTTTCCCAAAAGCGATGACCGGGGGGCACATAAACTGCAACCTCACAAGCCAGCTTCTACCTGCCTTCCAAATCAGCAGACCCCACCTTTTCCCATACAAACAATGCAGTTTTTAAAAATCATATGTCATAAGCACACAAGAATTTTGCTATATTTGTCTAATGATCTGCCAACTTCCTGTAGAAGCTTTCTGAAAACAGAGGCTGGGTGATCTTAGTCCCCCTGTCTCATTAACAAGTAGCACTTACTGGAAAAGACACTCTGTGGCTTGCTTTGTGGAGACAACCAGTCTCTCCTGCCCCAGAAGGGCAATAGTAAGGAGTATTTTCTCTCCTTGTCTCCTTCCTCCTTCTGTCTCCTTTCTTCCTGCATATTTAACTTCCTAATATGTACTCAAGGGTTTAAGAGTCAGAGAGAAGCTCTGAGGCAAGTGGATCAGTTATTTCATCAAACTCATTGGTACCGTCAGTTCTAACAAGCCCAGCATCCTTGGTACAGTTCTACCAAACACAGCATCAGTGGTGCAGTCAGTTCTAACAAACACAACATTGTTGGTACAGTCAGGTCTAACAAACACAACATTGTTGGTATGGTCAATTCTAACAAACACAGCATCATTAATCCAGTCAATTCTAACAAATACCACATGGTTGGTACAGTCAGTTCTAACAAACACAACATAGTTGGTACAGTCAGTTCTAATAAACACAACATTGTAATCAGTTGGCTACAGAGCCTGATATAGGAGCAGATAAAGATGGAGATGCTCTGTGTGGAGAGACAGTGATGTAACAGGTTCTGCTATTGTTCTTACTACCCCAGTGTATGAAGCACTGCCCTATATCATAGAACCAGAGAGACCCATATTGTTCTTATGGTTCAAGTCTAGGAAGGAGAACCGAGGACCCATTGAATCCTAAGCTCACCAGGCTCAGCAGCAAAGGAATTTGGCTCTCAGGTTCTCTGATTCTTTTTGTGAACCCCATTCTCACATTTGTCTCCTTCCATTAAAGGGTACAAGCACCCTGATAGAACCTCAATGAGCACAGGGATCAGATGCCCGTGACTTCTATAGACAGGGAAGTTGACCCCTTCTACATTGATCCCCTTCTACAGACAAGAGAAGTTGGCCAGTCACCTCCATCTCCTACAGACAAGGGAAGTTGGCCAATCACCTCCATCTCCTACAGACAAGGGAAGTTGGCCAGTCACCTCCATCTCCTTCTGCAGACAAGGGAAGTTGGCCAGTCACCTCCATCTCCTACAGACAAGGGAAGTTGGCCAGTCACCTCCATCTCCTACAGACAAGGGAAGTTGACTAGTCACCTCCATCTCCTTCTGCAGACGAGGGAAGTTGGCCAGTCACCTCCATCTCCTACAGACAAGGGAAGTTGACCAGTTACCTCCATTTCCTTCTGCAGACGAGGGAAGTTGGCCAGTCACCTCCATCTCCTACAGACAAGGGAAGTTGGCCAATCTCCTCCATCTCCTACAGACAAGGGAAGTTGGCCAGTCACCTCCATCTCCTACAGACAAGGGAAATTGGCCAGTCACCTCCATCTCCTACAGACAAGGGAAGTTGGACAGGTAGTCACCTCCATGTCTTTCCCTTGCATTTCATTTTCTCTCTCCCCTCTACCTCTGCCCTACTCTTTCTTTCCTGGGCAGACCTCCCTCTCTCTGCAGGTCTCTCATGTCTTATCTCTTCTTTGACCTCACCTTGGGCCCTCCCTTCTGCTACATGCGGCTTCTTCCATGCACCACTTTCCTGGGCACTTCCTTCAGCTCAGCTGGCTGATAGGAGAAGCTAATCAGTGTTAGCATTTCACTTGTTACTACCCGAGAGCCACTGCCAGTGACTTAATGACATGTCCCATCACAGGCCTTCTCTTCAGTTATAACCTCAGAGAGTGGGGCAGGGCACAAGTGCCATTTGCTGTTTCCCCCTTGACTCCCATGTCAGCCACAGAGTGAGGAACACAGAACCCTAGAAAGGATAAAGGGGAGGGGCCAGACTAGAGTTGAGAAGATGAAAGCTAGACAAAGACGGTTTTCACTCAAAGGCTCAAGAGAAACAAGTTGGCAAAAGAAACTGCCAAATCTTTCTGAAAGAGAAGGGTAATCACCAAACCCGACACTATTATGGATGACAAGAAGTGCGTGCCGAAAGGAGCCTGTTATGGTTGTCTCCTGAGGGGCCCTGCCAGAGCCTTATAGATACAGAGGCAGATGCTAGCAGCCAACCATTGGACTGAGTGTGGGGTCCCCAATGAAGGAGTTGGAGGGTGAACTGGAGGAGCTGAGGGGGTTTACAGCCCCATGGGAAGAACGATGATGTTGGCCAACCAGATGTGCCAGGGCTCCCAGGGACTAAGCCATCAACCAAGGGTTACACATGGTTCCAGCCAAAAGTGTGGCAGAGGAATGCCTTGTCGGGCATCAGTGGGAGGAGAGGTCCTTGGTCCTATGAAGGTTCGAGAGATGCCCCAATAAAGGGAATCAAGGGGTGGTAGGTGGGAGTGGGTCGGGTGGAGGGGCATATTCTTGGAGCTAGGGGATGGGAAGATGGCGTGGGGGTTTTCTGGGAGTGGGGGGAACTGGGAAAGGGTATAACATTTGAAATGTAAATGAAGAATATATTCAATAAAAAAAAGAGAAGGGTAAGAATAAACAGGAAGGGTGAATAAATAAAAACACACCTGCAATCAAGGCTACTTTAAAGAAGATAACAACCTCAAGCAAAACAATACTGTAACAAAGCAGTGCTCTGGAGTGAAGGTAAGTCTGAAATCAAAAGCTTCTGGTAGGTGTCCCAGGATTTTCTGGGAAGACGTTTGCCTCCCAAAGTCAAAAGCAAAAAAATGCTTACAAAATGCACGTGTCTTGAAGGCCCTTGGGCACTGCAGAAATGCATTAGCTGTGGGCTTGATAAACGTTTCTTGCAAACTGAAATACAGGAAAGGAAGAGTGCGACCCAGCACAGCCCCTGGAGAACCCTCAGAGTTGACAGTGTCTCTTCCCTTGCAACATTGGGGCTGTGGGTAGTCAGTGAGCTCTAGAGGCAAGGCCAGTCTTTAACTTTACTCCATAATGTAAGTCAACTCTGTATTTAAATAGCCACGTGTTATTTAAGTAGCTTTCATATTGGAAGTGTGAGCCATGGATCAAGAATTCTTTTTTGCATGGAAGGATTCAAATTCTGTATGGGGTGGATGGGTTATTTAAAGGCACAGTCCCTCACAACTCCCTATCTGTAGAAAGGCAAGCCACTCCACCACTCTTTTTTTTCCACCAAAGGCTTTTCTTAGATCTTTAGATTTCAATCCTCATTTCAGATCCTCACCTGAAGTGAGCAATCACCAAAGGACTACAAAGTAGTTTTCTTTGACAAGTCTTGCTTGGTGGTCTCCATCTCATCATATAATATGACATGTGTTTGGTGGGTCACCTCAGTTAACAGTACCATTTAATGTTGATAGGTTCTTTGAAGTGTCTACAAAGGGAGGTGGTGGTGACAAGTACCCCACTCTCCACTGTAGATGGGGTGTTTGATCTTTTACAAGGATCACTGCCTCTGCCATTTACTTAGTACTTAGCAAGTATGATTTTAAATCATTTATTTTATTTAATATTCAGCTATGAAGTGGTATACCAATACACTGATCATAAAAGTATTTAAAATACCACATCTAGTATTTTGCAAATACTGGTTATTGACTTTATGCCCTTGGGAAAAGAAAACCTCAGTTGAGAAATTCCATCCATTCAATTAGCCTGTAGGCTTGTCTGTGGGAGATTTTTCTTAATTGCCAATTGGTTTAGGAGATTCCAGCCCACTGTGGGTAGTAAAATCCCTAGGCAGTAACAGGAAACAAACTAGGATACTATGGAATCAATGTATGTTCTCCAGAAATATATAGAAATTTGTGATTTTCATATAAACTTTTGTGATTGGATACTTCTGTGTGTGCCTTCATCAACTGTAGTGAGAGCCCTAGTTCTCCAGGCTCACTGACCACAGCCTTTGTAAGTGCCTAATAATTACAGTGTGTGATGGTAAAGAAAATGGTGTGCATTCTGAGCAGATTGAATATTGTGAGTAGATAGGCTTAAGAGTTGAAGTCATACTGTAGTTAAATCACACCGCTGATTCTCTATGTGAAGCCGTATATTATAGCTAGATAGAGATAGAGATAACATAGAAATTGTTTGTTACAGCTCTATGTGCTGTTGGTCCTACAACTACATGTTTGTATCTTAGACATTTTCCTGTAACTCAGTGTCACTGGTATTTTAGTCTTAGCAGGAATCATTAAGGAATAATTAACCATTGAGACTGACTTGAAAGGGTATTGTCTACTTCTGCTTCTCTAACCATTTATTTGTTCATTACGACACTTCACTATTTACATGTGAAGTTCTGATTTGTGAAGAGCTTGGAAAGTGTTTGTCGTGGTTTGAATAGGATTGGTATCCGTAGACTCATGTGTTTGAATTTGTGGCCCTCTAGGAGTGACACTATTAGGAGGTGTAGCCTTGTTGGAGTATGTGTGGCCTTGTTGGAGGAAATACGTCACTGTGGGGGTGGGTTTTTGAGTCCCTCTTTCTAGCTGCATGGAGAAAGTCTTCTGGTTGTTTTTGGAACAAGATGTAGAACTCTCAGCAACTCTAGCACCATGTCTGCCTGGTTGCTGCCATGCTTCCCACCATAACAATAATGGACTGAACCTCAGAACCTGTAAGCCAGCCCCAACTGAATGTTTTTCTTTGTAAGAGTTGCCTTGGTCATGGTGTCTGTTCGCAGCAATGGAAACCCTAACTAAGACAGTGTTACTCCCACTGTTTCTATAAGAAACATGGACAAAAAAGAATGCAACATTCCTCTCACTAAGAAGCCATGCTGAAGGTATAACCACATTCAGAAAGTTCTACCTCGGCTCTGCTCACCTGAAGCTCAGCTTGCTGAGAAAATAAGTCTGCTGTAGTGGTATGTCTGAAGAGCGCTATAGAACTGTAGTAACTGAGTGAGTGCCAGACCCACAGTGCAACACCCGGGGCACTGCCGTCTTGAGGGAGGCTGAGAGTTCTCCCGGGACCCTTTCAGTGCTTTGGCTTTTTGCCTGGGAAAGATTCCCCTGTGGGTTTGGAAGAGGAGAGGAATCATCACTGTGAAAAACCCCACGAGACTTTCCACGACTTTCCCAAGTCTTTATGAGGAGGGATTTTATCTCAGATGAGGGGAGACGTTCCCCTCATCCCAGCACCTTCAAATTGGACTCATCTGGCACAAGGTGGTATCTAGATAGGTTTCCAGGGAAACAGACCACCCAACAGCCTAGTTGAGCTCAAATTAGAAGACCATGGAACACTCCCTTCTACACTTTGTACCTCAGAGACGGGCTCTAACATAGGAGGAGCAGGTGTGGAGAGAGCTGTGGAATGTAGCCTCCCCGGGACGAGTTCTTATGAGTCTGAATCAAGACAGAAGGCAACGGCACTCAAAGAATTTGAGTCTCTAGAGTCCCAGCTACTGAAAAACATCAACTGGAGCCAGACACACAGCAGGATTAAATCCTCATGTTAAAGTCCTGTTGCCCAATGCACCAGGTCCTGCTTTCAACAGCAACAACAACGACAACAACAACACAAACAAAAATTACAAAGCCCTTTAAAGACCATGGAAGATAGACTCTAAAGAGGCAAAACAGTCGTTATGTTCATAGCAGCCTTATTTATAATAGCCAGAAGCTGGAAAGAACCCAGATGTCCCTCAACGGAGGAATGGATTCAGAAGATGTGGTATATCTACACAATGGAATACTACTCTGCAATTAAAAACAATGAATTCACGAAATTCCTAGGCAAATGGTCAGAACTGGAAAATATCATCCTTAGTGAGGTAACCCAATCACAAAAGAACACACATGGTATGCAGTCACTGATAAGGGGATATTGACCCAGAATCTCAGAATACCCTAGACACATTTCACAATAGATTTCTAAGAAGATGGAAGGAGAGACCCCTGGTCCTGGAAAGACTGGATGTAGGGGAATGCCAGGACAGAGAAGTGAGAGGGAGTTGAATGGGGAAAAGAGTGAGGGAAGGGGGCTTATGGGACTTTTGGGGAGGGAGGAAATGGGAAAGGGGAAATCATTTGGAATGTAAATAAAAAATATAGAAAATAATAAAAAAGAAATACATACATAAATAAAATTTAAAAATACCAAAAAAAAAAAAAAAAGAACCTGATTCTGATACAGATTGGGCATTAGAGTAGCCACATGAATATTTATGTAAGGACTCAAAAGAAAAAAAAAACTTATCTGTAGAAACATAATGAGATAGAAATTTTAAGAATGAATCTGAGGAAATGCTAGAAAGAGAAAAACATGGTAAAAAAAATAAAAATAAAAGAAAGACTGTCTTCCATGGATATGCCAGCAAACTTGATATGGACTTGGTGATCTTGAAGAGAACGAAATGTAAACAGATAAGTACATACCTGATTGAGTTTATGTGTACAACAGGTTATAAAAACAAAAAACAACAAACAAACAAACAAACAAAGCCAACAAACTATACTCCAAACCAGAAGAGGGCATCAGATGCCCTGGATCTGAAGGTACAGGTGGCCATGGGCTGTTGCCATGTACATACTGGAAGTCAAATCTGGGTCCTCTACAAGAACATTTGCTTGTAACCTCAAAGCCCTCTCCAGTCTTATAAGTTTGTTACTTTTAAGCTTCTTAATAGAAGGAGGGGCTGGAGAGATGGCTCAGTGGTTAAGAGCACTGAGTACTCTTCCAGAGGTCCTGAGTTCAATTCCCAGAAACTACATAGTGATTCACAACCATCTGCAATGGGATCTGATGCCCTCTTCTGGTGTGTCTGAAGAAAGCAACAGTGTACATTAAATAAATAAACAGATAGATAAACAAATAAATAAAGCTTCTGAATTCTGAATAGGATGCTTGGAAGTGGTACAAAGACTAGTTTTAATTTGTAATTTATGAAATTTGTAACTCCCTACTACATTAGTATATGTGTACTGCACATGTAGAAGGTATGTTAACCTAGTGATATGAGATTATTGGGCAAGTAAAGGAAATGTCAGAAGGTACTAATTAGAAAAAAATGCTTTAGTAAACTCCGGCATAACAAAGCTTTGTTAAACAATGTTCTTCTGCATTCAAATACTCTATTGAATGCTTTACACAAGAAAAGAAAGATAGAGTCTCACTGTGTAATGCTTGCTGGCCTGGAGCTCACTCTGTAGATCAGGTTAGCCTCAACCTTGATCCCATGCCTCTACCTCCAGGGTGCCGGGTTTAGATGTTTGTGCTGTCATGCCCAGTACACAGAAAACTTTTAAAGAGGATGCAACTCTCAGCTAAAGAGATAGTTAGCACATGTATTAATAACATAGATGCTTTGAGATCCATCTGTGTGCTAGGTAGCAGAGATACCAAGGTGATGAAGCCCTGGAGGAGGCAAAAAACTAACTGTGTGAAGATGGCATTAGGTACCATATAGAACAGCTCCTGGTGCTTTCAGAGGTGCCTTGGTCTTCCCTTATGTCTCTAGAGGCTGTTAAAGATGCTTCTTGATGTTGGGGACCATCCATCCATCCCATCTGTATAATTCTACTCGGGACACAATGCCCAACAGTGGGTCAGTAACGTATTTGCTCAGTGGAGTTTTCAGGGTTAGGAAGTTATTACTCACAGTACACATCTCACTTTCAGGCTAACTCCACCCTGGGACCTGTTTTGGTAAAACTCTAGAGCTGAAAATCTTTTAGACTTTTTAAGAGACTAAGTACACATGGTCTCTTTCTCTCTCTCTCTCTCTCCCCCCCCCTCACACACACACACATTCACACAGACATATACACAGACACAGACACAAACATACTCACACAGACACACACACACACACATTCACACAGATGTATACACAGACACAGACACAGACACAAACATACTCACACAGACACACACACACAGACACACACACACACTCACACAGACATATACACAGACACAGACACAAACATACTCACACAGATACACACACACAGACACACACACACACACACTCACACAGACATATACACAGACACAGACACAAACATACTCACACAGACACACACACACAGACACACACACACACACACTCACACAGACATATACACAGACACAAACATACTCACACAGACACACACACATTCACACAGACATATACACAGACACACACATACTTACAAAGACACAGACACACACACAGACACACACACGGGAGCTTTGTAGCACAGACCATAAACCATTTATTATTTAACTATTACAGAAGCATTTTCTGACCTTACTTTACTGGATACTCCTTTTAACTTTTCTTGAACTTTGTCTTATTGTGAGGTTTGCCTGTGTGTAATTACGCCAGCCCCTAGCATTAAGGTTTTCCAGAGTGCTCTTCGTTGGCAGTCAGTGGCTTGGTTCCAACCTTGTAATAAATGGACGGCACTCCCAGCTTGGTCTGAGGTCACTGAGCATGACCTTCTTAGCTGGCCTGCTTCAGTGATACTTGAGTCAGCAGAAAATGTGCTATTCCTTTTGGCTTCCTGGCAACCTTTGCTGGACAGTTAGGCGGAGGAGGTTAAGAGCTAGCTACCTGCTATACAGATGTCCCTCGTGAGGGTCCTCCTCCTGTAGGAGGTTACCTGACTGTTTCGTTGCCTTGCTAGTTTTTTGTTTGTAGCCTGTTACTTTCTTTCTTGTGGTGCACACACCTGTTCTCTCCCACACAGTAGTCACCTTCAATGGCCCCCTTCGCAATTATAGTTCACTGACTGTGGATACTAATGACTTCTCCTAGAGACAGTCACTAACTACATCAGAAAAAAAAATACTGCCTCCAAAACAGTAAAAACTAAACTAAACAAACAAAAACCTTTAACAAATAAAATAAATACTTTACAAGACACCTATCAAAGCCTGGTAATTCGATGTGTTTAAATGCTTTGAATGTCATTCGATTTGTTTAACCTAAATGCTTTGAACATTGAGGACAGAGCTGGTGACTATGTGACCATATGAACACACATGTTCCTCTCTACTTTCCTTTCCTAGTTTTACCAGAAATTCAATAGACTTGGGGCTGAAAAGATGGCTCAGTGGGTTAAAGACAAGTGTGAGAACCTGATTTTGAATTCTCACTACCAATGTAAAGATGAATGTGTGCATTTGTAGCCCCGGTGAGACGAGAACTTCCAGAAGCCCATGAGCTAATGAGGAGGTGTGTAAGTCAGTGAAACAAGAGATGGTCCAAAACATCACACACACAGACTGAACAGGCTGTACTTATGTATTATATATACGTAATATATAGTTGTGTGTGTGTGTGTGTGTGTGTGTGTGTGACAACAATTAAAGAAAAAGAGGCCGTGAATTTGAGAGAGAACCAGGGAAGGGTGCACAGCATGGAGTACAGAGGAAAAGTAAGGGGGAAGTTATGTAATTATATTAAAACTTCAAAAAATAAAAAATAGAGAAAAAACCCATAATGTGAGAGCTGACATTTGAAGTTGCCCACTGATCTGCCTACTTACCTACCTACTTACCTACACACGCACATGCACACGCACAAGCACACACAACGAACGTGTTGGTCTTGGCTTAGTGAGAAGGAAAATGTGCTGGCCGGTGCCTTGAGTTCCTCAAGCATGGGATCATTGAGCGACTAGTCTGCTGCCTTCCATGTGGGTGTGTCTAGTCTCTGATGGGGAAACTGCTCGTCAGTCCAAGACACACCAGGGAATTGAGAAATGCAGTCTTTTGGCTTCTTCGGATCAGGATTCTGGAACAAAGTGCCTGGATATAGGAGTGATGAATATTTAGATTTGAACTTTGCACCATAGTCAATAGGAGAAAATTTGCACAGTGGGTGTATTACTGAATTTTTATGTGTCCCTGGAGCATTGCGCATTCAGGGGATGTGCATGTAACCTCCAACTCTCTTCAGAACTTGCCATTTAGTTCACTTTTATTATTTGTTTTTCTGGGAAGCAAAGGTCAAACTCGCTCTGTTTCCGCCATAGCACCTATGTGGGGGATGTCAGAATGCCACAGAGCCCAGGGTCTCCACATTCCCTGTTCGTCACCAAAGCCTGGGGAATGCCAGACAGGACCCTTTGCACAGGGACTTTGGAACTCTTGTTGAGGTTCTGAGGGGTGGGGGTGTGAAAACCACCAGCTTTTTTTTTTCCTCTCAGAACCTTTATTTTAAGACCACCTATTAACTTCCCTCCTCAGACTCTGCAGTGGTCCCTACTCCGCCAAACAATGTCTTGCTGGAGATAAAAGATGCCAATGTAGTGTGAAAAAAGTAGAGCCCTAGTTTCTTTTTCTTTCCCCCAGAGGCCTTATTTATGGCTTTCAGATGGTGGCAGGGGTGTTTATATGAACCTTACCCAAACTGCCTGGGCCTCCTGGGTCTGCAGCTATCAGGCTGTGAATTTCAGAACAGAACTTTTCTTCCACGATGGAGGAGGGGTAACTGAGATTTCCTGTATGTCCTGTTTTAGAGTCGCTGGAATGGAGATAAACACTGTATTTCAGAATTTCAGTACCTGGTCCTTGCTGAGCCTGGACACGCAGGTGTGCACAGAGAAGGAACATGTGTGTTCATATGGTCACATAGTCACCAGTGACCCTACCCTGAGGGATATGCTGTGCACTCGCAAAAACATTGTTTAAACCAAGCACCCAGGACTTTCCATTTCAAATAAATCAGGATCAAATTCCAAAACATTTCATAAGTGCATTTCGGTTTCCAAACCAAACCAAACAACAATCTGATTTGGGGGAAAGGGTTAGCTCATTATTATTTTATACAGATCTGTCTGATCATCCTGCCTGGGAGGCCTGGGGGCAGGGACAGAAACAAGGAAAGTGACCCCAGCTGACCCAGGTGCAAATGTAACCTATTCAGACCAGGGGCTGGGATGGCATTAGACGCTCAAACATTCTCTATGGCTTCCCATCCTGGCCCACCTCCTCTTTCTCATGTTGTGAAATCCATCCTACTAGCTCCAGTGGGATGGAGAAGACATTCTTACCTGGGCTGAGCTTAGGTTGCCACACTCACCTCAGAGCACAGCGACACTGCTGAATTTAAGACAGAAACAGTTCATAGGGAGGGGTGCAGACAAGGGGAAAGAATTGGGTTGCGAGAAGGTGCAAAGCCCCAAATTAAGCAATGGTTGGGGTCAGCCTTCAAGTCCCTGTCTGACTGTCAAAGGCTGATGGCTACAATGTGACTTTGATCCCAAACAGGTCCCTGCTCATGTCCAGAAGCACACCCAGACATGTGCATCCTAGCAAGGACAGGCCTTTGTGTAGCTGGCAAGCCAGCATGTCATGAACATGTGGTGCGTACAGGATGGTGGGACCCAGCAGAGGCAGGCTTGGAGAATCAGAATTTCCAGTAACCAAGCTCAGTTGGCAGAGCTCTGATTGGAACCATGTGACAATTTTAGGCGATGTACCATAGGCAGCCAATTTATTACATATGGCAATATGATTAATGGTATCAAATGCCTTTTTTTGGTAACATCCAAGAACACTCCGCCGGCCAACTGTGCGGAATCCAGGGCAGTGAAAATCTGCTCCATGAATTTAAAGTCAGGCAGATGAGGTTAAATGAGAGAAGGACAGATGCCAAGGCAATGATTACAAAGTAAGTTGTTTCAGGAAGAAAAAAAAAAAAGAAAAAGCAAAATGTTTTAAATCTGTTCTTGAACAAATCTCATCTAGTTTCCACCTACCTCAGGCTGTTTCTCGGTTCCTTCTACTCTTAGTTCTTAACGTGAAAACCCCAATAATGACTTTGGGAGACATTTTCAGTCTCTTTCTTTCTTTCTTTCTTTTTTCTTTTTTCTTTCGTGTGTGTGTGTGTGTGTGTATGTGTGTGTGTGTGCCCATATATGTGTGGGTGGATGCAGGTGTTGTTATTCAGACAGTCCACATTTAAAAGAATTGTTTTTAAAGATGGGGTCTCTCACTGGCCTGGAATTCAAAGAGTCAGCCAAGATGGCTGGCCAGTGAGCCACAGGGAGGGATGCGCCTCCCTTGGCTTCCATAGCACTGGGGTTATAAATCTACACTACCACACTTGGCTTTTCTTTTCTTTTCTTTTCCTTTCTCTTCTCTTCTCTTCTCTTCTCTTCTCTTCTCTTCTCTTCTCTTCTCTTCTCTTCTCTTCTCTTCTCTCCTCTCCTCTCCTCTCCCCTCCCCTCCCCTCCCCTCCCCTCCCCTCCCCTCCCCTCCCTTTCTTCTTCTTCTTCTTCTTCTTCTTCTTCTTCTTCTTCTTCTTCTTCTTCTTCTTCTTCTTCCTCTCTCTCTCTCTCTCTCTCTCTCTCTCTCTCTCTCTCTCTCTCTCTCTCTCTCTCTCTCTCTTTCTCTTCCTCTTTCTTCATTAATGTGGTCCCTGTATTTGCAAGGCATTCTACTAACTATGCTGTCTTCCCAGCCCTGGAAGAAAGTTGTGAGGCCCCACTGTCTTTTTATTTGTTCATGGCCTTTTTCAGTCTCAGGAGAATTGGTCCGTGATTATTGGCTAGATCTTTGTCCCCTGGAGTCTTCTTTGGGAAGCAGCAGCGACAGCAGATTCCTCCTCTAGCCTAATCACACCAGCCTTGGAACTGGGAGGTCTACCTCTGCTTTCTTCTCTGTTCTCGTATGGTTTCTCTGGACTCCCAATACCATCCAAATGTCTAAGAAGAAACTGGTACTCACCTAGAGAGATCAGTGGAGGGAGTGAACTTTGAGAAAAGCCACTTCTTATTTAGAATATGAAGAATTAACATAAAATCAGGGAAGACTATTAAAAAGCAGAGATGCTTTGAAGACATGATGTATTCCCCAACGTATCTCCCCAGAATATACAGTAGACGCTTACTCCATGGGAATCTGAAATCCAAAGTTCAAGACATCTGGGCCTCTGTGATGCCATACATGGGAAACTTTGTGCTGTAAAACTTCATTTCATGCACCAAGCATTGAAACTATTGTGAAACGTCATGTTTGGACTGTATACAGGTGTGAATGAGATAATAGTCAATTTCATTAGGTCCTGTTCCCATGATGTCACATTATATCAACATGTATACTCTACAGTGCAAAGAAAGACACTTCTAGTCCTAACCAGCTCAGAGAGGGAACACGCACTCTGTCTCTTCAGTATATCAGTTCATGTACCATTCATGCATCTTCTCACCACCACCTGACCATTATGTCAAAGCTGCGAATTGTATCCTTTTGAAAGGATCTTCAAAGAACCCAACACATCCTAAGGGCTCAGCAGGTGCTCAGTGCTCTGATAGGTAGAGTTATTTATGTATTCCTTATTTTATTTATTTCAAATGGTTTGCATTCATTTATTAGATAATTTATGACCGTTTGTTTGTGGAAAGGTTTGAAGGAAGTCAGGCAGACACTCAAGCAGGAACCTGGAGGCAGGAGCTGGTGCAGAAGACATGGGGCGAGGGAGGGAGCCTGCCAGCTTCCCTTCCTCGACCTCTGTTCCCGCGGACTGCGCTGGAGAGACCGGTACCCAGGCTCTCCCCCCAATATAACATCACTTGGGACACGGCCTGTTGGGGCTTCCGTCTGTGCCCGAGGGCGGGTTGGCGCTGTGGTCGTCTGGGTGCCAGATCGGCGGGCCATCGTGACCACAGGGTGAGCTGCGCCACAGAGAGTGCCCTCCGCCATCTTTGCTCCAGTGACCAGGTAGTTGGGACCGCCAGGCTCAGAGACAGACAGGTATAATATCGCTTCGGTTTCAGGCAGCTTGTGTGTAACCTGCTCCCAGGTGCTGGGCTGATCTGCAGTAACCAGCGCGCCAGTTCCGCGGTGGGACCTTCTGCCTGGTGGAGGGACCCCGCGCAGGGAGGGAGCCTGCCAGCTTCCCTTCCGCGACCTCTGTTCCCGCGGACTGCGCTGGAGAGACCGGTACCCAGGCTCTCCCCCCCGATATAACATCACTTGGGACACGGCCTGTTGGGGCTTCCGTCTGTGCCCGAGGGCGGGTTGGCGCTGTGGTCGTCTGGGTGCCAGATCGGCGGGCCATCGTGACCACAGGGTGAGCGGCGCCACAGAGAGTGCCCTCCGCCATCTTTGCTCCAGTGACCAGGTAGTTGGGACCGCCAGGCTCAGAGACAGACAGGCATAATATCGCTTCGGTTTCAGACAGCTTGTGTGTAACCTGCTCCCAGGTGCTGGGCTGATCTGCAGTAACCAGCGCGCCAGCTCTGCGGTGGGACCTTCTGCCTGGTGGAGGGACCCCGCGCTGGGAGGGAGCCTGCCAGCTTTCCTTACGCGACCTCTGTTCCAACAGACTGCGCTGGAGAGACCGGTACCCAGGCTCTCCCCCCAATATAACATCACTTGGGACACGGCCTGTTGGGGCTTCCGTCTGTGCCCGAGGGCGGGTTGGCGCTGTGGTCGTCTGGGTGCCAGATCGGCGGGCCATCGTGACCACAGGGTGAGCAGCGCCACGGAGACTGCCCTCCGCCATCTTTGCTCCAGTGACCAGGTAGTTGGGACCGCCAGGCTCAGAGACAGACAGGCATAATATCGCTTCGGGTTCAGGCAGCTTGTGTGTAACCTGCTCCCAGGTGCTGGGCTGATCTGCAGTGACCAGCGCGCCAGATCTGCTGTGGGACTTCTGCCTGGCAGAGGGATGCCCCCTCCCCCCCCCAGGAGAGATCACACACCCCTGCACAGGGCAGGAGCCTGCCAGCCTCCCTTTGGCGACCTCTGCTCCAGGAATCCACTAGGCTGAGCCTTTAGATGTGCAAGGCCTCCCCAATATAAGATCACTTGGGGCAAAGCACATTAGGGCTCCAAAGTCACTCAGGAGCAGGCAGGCCCCAGAAATCGGTGCCAGGGGAATCCTGGTAATCCAGGGGGGGCAGAAATAGCTTTGCAGGCTCACAGGAGGTCCAACCAACAGCCAGTGGCAGCAGGACCAACTAACACCAGAGGTATCCAGATGGCAAAAGGCAAACGTAGGAATGTTACTAACAGTAATCAAAGTAATGTGGGACCATCCGAACCCAACTCTCCAACAGCAGCAAGTCCTGGATACCCCACCACACCCGAAAGACAAGATCTGGATTTAAAATCACTTCTCATGATGCTATTAGAGGATCACAAGAAGGACACAAATAAATCTCATAAAGAGTTACAGGAGACCATGAATCAACGGTTAGAAGCCCTTACAAAGGAAACACAAAAATCGCTTAGAGAAATGCGGGAGAACATGGATCAAAAGATGGAGGCGCACAAGGAGACAACACAAAAATCGCTTAACGAGATGAATCAACGGGTAGATGCACTCACAAAGGAATCACGAAATTTGCATAAAGAAATGCAGAAGAATATGGGTCAACAGACGGATGCCCATAAGGAGGCAACACAAAAATTGCTTAAAGAAATGAATCAACGGTTAGATGCCCTTACAAAGGAAACACGAGAACTGCTTAAAGAAATGCAGGAGACGATGGATCAACAGATGGAATCCCATGAGGAGGAAACACAAAAATCGCTCAGAGAAATGCAGGAGAACGTGGGTCATCAGGAAGAAATCCTGAAAGAGGTAATGCAAAAATACCTTAAAGAAATACAGGAAAATACAAACAAACAAGTGAAGGATCTCAGCAAATCCATCCAGGAACTAAAAAAGGAAGTAGAAACAACTAAGAAATCACAAAGGGAGACAACTGTGGAGATAGAAAACCTTGGGAAGAAATCAGGAGTCATAGATGCAAACATCAACAATAGAATACAAGAGATGGAAGAAAGAATCTCAGGTGCTGAAGATTCCATAGAAAGCATCGACTCAACAGTTAAAGAAAATGCAAAATGCAAAAAACGCGTAACCCAAAACATCCAGGAAATCCAGGACACAATGAGAAGACCAAACCTAAGGATTATAGGTATAGATGAGAGTGAAGATTTGCAACTTAAAGGGCCAGTAAACATCTTCAACAAAATTATGGAGGAAAACTTCCCTAACTTAAAGAGAGAGATGCCGATGAACGTACAAGAAGCCTACAGAACTCCAAACAGACTGGACCAGAACAGAAATACCTCCCGTCACATAATAATCAAAACACCGAATGTTCTAAACAAAGAAAGAATACTAAATGCAGTAAGAGAAAAGGGCCAAGTAACATACAAAGGAAGACCTATCCGAATCACATCAGACTTCTCACCAGAGACTATGAAAGCCAGAAGATCCTGGGCAGATCTCATACAGACACTAAGACAGCACAAATGCCAGCCTAGACTACTATACCCAGCAAAACTCTCAATCACCATAGATGGAGAGACCAAGATATTCCATGATAAAACCAAATTTTCACAATATCTTTCCACAAATCCAGCCCTGCAACGGATAATAGGTGGAAACCTCCAATACAGGGAGAGAAACAACACCCTGGAAAAAATGAGATAATAACCTTCTTGAATCAAACCCAAAAGTAGATAACCACTCAAACATAAAGATAGCGTCAAGAATGGCAGATGGCAATAATCACTATGCCTTAATCTCTCTTAATATCAATGGTCTCAATTCCCCAATTAAAAGACATAGACTAGCAGACTGGATACGTAAACAGGACCCAGCATTTTGCTGCATGCAGGAAACGCACCTCAGTGTCAAAGACAAACACTACCTCAGAGTAAAAGGCTGGAAAACAATTTTACAAGCAAATGGCCCCAAGAAACGAGGTGGAGTAGCCATCCTAATATCGGATAAAATTGATTTTCAACCTAAAGTCATCAAAAAAGACACAGAAGGACACTACATACTGATCAAGGGAAAAATCCACCATCAAGAACTCTCAATCCTGAATATCTATGCTCCAAATGCAAGGGCACCCTCATTCGTAAAAGAAACTTTACTAAAACTCAAAGCACACATCGCACCGCACACAATAATAGTGGGTGACTTCAACACCCCGCTCTCTGAAATGGATCGTTCAGGAAAGCAGAAACTAAACAGGGACACAGTGAATCTAATTGAAGCCTTGGACCAAATGGAACTAACTGATATATATAGAACATTTCATCCTAGAGCTAAAGAATACACCTTCTTCTCAGCTCCTCATGGTACCTTCTCCAAAATTGACCATATAATTGGTCACAAATCAGACCTCAACAGATACAAGAAGATAGAAATAATCCCATGCCTCCTATCAGATCACTATGGAATAAGGGTGGTCTTCAATGGCAACAAAAACAAAAGAAAACCCACGTACACATGGAGGCTGAACAATGCTCTACTCAATGATAACTTGGTCAAGGTGGAAATAAAGAAAGAAATCAAAGACTTTTTGAAAGTTAACGAAAATGAAGGCACAACATACCCTAACTTATGGGACACAATGAAAGCAGTGCTAAGAGGAAAATTCATAGCCCTGAGTGCCGCCAAAAAGAAACGGGAGACAGCATACACTAACAGCTTAATGGCACACCTGAAAGCCCTGGAACAAAAAGAAGCAAATACACCAAAGAGGAGTAGAAGGCAGGAAATCATCAAACTCAGGGCTGAAATCAATCAAGTAGAAACAAATAAAACCATACAAAGAATCAACAAAACGAGGAGTTGGTTCTTTGAGAAAATCAACAAGATAGATAAGCCCTTAGCCAGACTAACCAGAGGGCACATAGATAGTATCCAAATTAATAAAATCAGAAACAAAAAGGGAGAGATAACAACAGAAACTGAGGAAATTCAAAAAATCATCAGATCCTACTACAAAAACCTGTATTCAACACAACTAGAAAATCTTGAGGAAATGGACAATTTCCTTGACAAATACCAAGTACCAAAATTAAATCAGGATCAAATAGACCATCTAAACCGTCCTATAACCCCTGAAGAAATAGAAGTTGTCATTGGAAGTCTTCCAACCAAAAAAAGCACAGGTCCAGATGGTTTTAGTGCAGAATTCTATCAGACCTTCAAAGAAGACCTAACACCAATACTCTTCAAACTGTTCCACAAAATAGAAACAGAAGGAACACTACCCAACTCATTCTATGAAGCCACAATTACACTAATACCAAAAGCACACAAAGATCCGACAAAGAAAGAGAATCTCAGGCCAATCTCTCTTATGAATATCGATGCAAAAATACTCAATAAAATTCTTGCCAACCGAATCCAAGAACACATCAAAATGATCATTCACCACGATCAAGTAGGCTTCATCCCAGGGATGCAGGGATGGTTCAATATAAGGAAATCCATCAATGTAATCCACTACATAAACAATCTCAAAGAAAAAAACCACATGGTCATCTCATTAGATGCTGAGAAAGCATTTGACAAAATTCAGCATCCTTTCATGCTAAAGGTCTTGGAAAGATCAGGAATTCAAGGCCCATATCTAAACATAGTAAAAGCAATTTACAGCAAACCAGTAGCCAGCATCAATCTAAACCGAGAGAAACTTGAAGCAATCCCACTAAAATCAGGGACTAGACAAGGCTGCCCTCTCTCTCCATATCTTTTCAATATAGTACTTGAAGTTCTAGCTAGAGCAATTAGACAACAAAAAGAGGTCAAAGGGATACAAATTGGAAAGGAAGAAGTCAAACTATCACTATTTGCAGACGATATGGTAGTATACATAAGCGACCCAAAGAACTCCACCAGAGAACTCCTACAGCTGATAAACGACTTCAGCAAAGTGGCCGGATATAAAATCAACTCAAGCAAGTCAGAAGCCTTCCTATACTCAAAGGATAAGCAGGCTGAGAAAGAAGTAAGAGAAATAATACCCTTTACGATAGCCACAAACCATATTAAGTATCTTGGCGTGACGCTAACCAAACAAGTGAAAGATCTGTATGACAAGAACTTCAAGTCTCTGAAGAAAGAAATTGAAGAAGACCTCAGAAGATGGAAAAATCTGCCATGCTCATGGATTGGCAGGATTAATATAGTAAAAATGAGCATCTTACCAAAAGTAATACACAGATTCAATGCAATCCCCATCAAAATCCCAACTCAATTCTTCATAGAGTTAGAAAGAGCAATTCAAAAATTCATCTGGAATAACAGAAAACCCAGAATAGCTAAAACTATTCTCAAGAGTAAAAGAACCTCTGGGGGAATCAGTATCCCGGACCTCAAGCTGTACTACAGAGCAATAGTGTTAAAAACTGCATGGTATTGGTACAGTAACAGACATGTAGATCAATGGAACAGAATTGAAGACCCAGAAATGAATCCACACTCCTATGGTCACTTGATCTTTGACAAAGGAGCTAAAACCATCCAGTGGAAAAAAGATAGCCTTTTCAACAAATGGTGCTGGCTCAGCTGGAGGTCAACATGCAGAAGAATGCAAATTGACCCATCCTTATCTCCTTGCACTAAGCTCAATTCTAAGTGGATCAAAGATCTCCACATAAAACCAGACACACTGAAACTAATAGAAGGGAAACTAGGGAAGAACCTTGAACATATGGGCACAGGGGAGAATTTCCTGAACAGAACTCCAATAGCTTATACTCTAAGATCAAGAATAGACAAATGGGACCTCATTAAATTACAAAGTTTTTGCAAGGCAAAAGACACCGTCAAAAAGACAAAGCGGCAACCAACTAACTGGGAAATGATCTTTACCAACCTTACATCCGACAGAGGGCTAATATCCAAGATATACAAAGAACTCAAGAAGTTAAACTCCAGAGAGGCAAGTAACCCTATTAAAAAATGGGGTACAGAGCTACACAAAGAGTTCTCACCTGAAGAATATCTAATGGCTGAGAAGCACCTAAAGAGATGTTCACCATCCTTAGTCATTAGGGAAATGCAAATCAAAACAACCCTGAGATTCCATTTCACACCAGTCAGGATGGCTAAGATCAAAAACACAGGAGACAGCAGTTGTTGGCGAGGATGTGGAGAAAGAGGAACACTCCTCCACTGCTGGTGGAATTGCAGGCTGGTACAACCACTCTGGAAAGCAGTCTGGCGGCTCCTCAGAAAACTGGGCATGACACTTCCGGAGGATCCGGCTATACCACTCCTGGGCATATACCCAGAGACTTTACCTGCATGCAATAAGGACACATGCTCCACTATATTCATAGCAGCCTTATTTATAATAGCCAGAAGCTGGAAAGAACCCAGATGTCCCTCAACGGAGGAATGGATTCAGAAGATGTGGTATATTTACACAATGGAATACTACTCTGCAATTAAAAACAATGAATTCACGAAATTCCTAGGCAAATGGTCAGAACTTGAAAATATCATCCTTAGTGAGGTAACCCAATCACAAAAGATCACACATGGTATGAAGTCACTGATAAGGGGATATTGACCCAGAATCTCAGAATACCCTAGACACAATCAGCATATCAATAGATTTCTAAAAAGATGGAAGGAGAGACCCCTGGTCCTGGAAAGACTGGATGTAGGGGAACGCCAGGACAGAGTAATGAGAGGGGGTTGAACAGAGAAAAGAGGGAGGGAAGGGGGCTTATGGGACTTTCGGGGAGGGAGGAAACGGGAAAGGGGAAGTGATTTGGAATGTAAATTAAAAAAATAAAATTAAATTAAATTAAAAAAAAAAAGACATGGGGCAATGTGGCTTACTGGCTTGTTCCTTGTAGTGGATTGAATATGCTTGGTCTAGGGAGTATCACTATTAGAAGTGTGTGAGTGGCACTATTAGAAGGCATAGCCTTATTGGAGTAGGTGTGGCCTTGTTGGAAGAAGTGTGTCACTGTGGGGTTAGGCAATTAGATCCTCCTCCTGACCACCTAGGAACCAGTCTTCTCCAAGCAGCCTTCAGATAAAGATGTAGAACTCTTAGCTCAGCCTGTATCATGTCTGCCTGGACACTGCCATGCTCCCACCTTGATGATGATGAACTGAACCTCTGAACCTGTAAGCCAGCCCCAACTAAATGTTGTCCTTATAAGAGTTGTCTTGGTCATGGTGTCTGTTCACAGCAGTAAAACCCTAGCTAAGATTCTCCTCATGCCTTGTTCAGCCTGTTTTCTTCCATATCTCAGAACTACTTGCCTAGAGTTGGCACCACCCACAATGGGATGATGGGCCTTCCTATATTAATCATCAATCAAGAAAATGCCTCACAGGCTTGCCTAGGCCAACCTTATAAATGCATTTTCTCAGTTGGGGTTCCCTCCTCTTAGATAACTCTAGCATGTGTCAAGTTGACAAAAAAACTATTCAGCATATTGAACCTTATCTTCAGCATAAAATGTATTTTTTTTAAATTTTTATGTTCTGTGATTCTTTCAAACAACACAGAGAAAATTGATCCTCATATTTGTAGCCCCTCCCCCTCTTCCTTTGTAAGAACTGGATCTTGTCAACTCTTTGGGAATTCACCCCTTTACCTATGAGTTCCATTTTGAAGCCATACGTTTACTACATTCTGAAAAATAGTCGGGAGGTCTTAGTTTAGCAGGATGATTTTTCCTGGAAAACTAAGTCTTCAGATGAAAAGAAATGGCCAATAATGAACACATGGCAGTCTGGTGACTGATCCAGACGGACGAGAAGAGATGTGGTCAACATGATTAAAGGATCCTTGGAGAAAGGCAGGCTAAGTCCTCATGGAAGGTAACTCATAGTCATGGTTTGACTGGCACCACAGGGACTGGGGTGTAGCCTGAGATCAAGATGATCTTCCTGTGGAGGAATTTTTATCATTCAGATATGCCATCTACATGAAGGCTCAGTAGCAGATAGGGGTTGATCCTAGTAATTTCCCCCTTGCTCATTACTATCTATTCACTGGAAATGATATAAAAACTGAGATTGGCTGTAGGCCTTCCCCAGCTCTGTCAGGGCCCTGAAGAGATCCCAGGTAGTGTCCTCTGCATTATTTGTGTCGTCATTTAACTATGGGTGCCAAGGTGAGAGGCAGGCAGAAGTGGGGGGGAGGAGAGCTACAGAGCTTCCCATGTCTCCTTCCTCCCCATAGTCAAACCATGACTATGAGTTACCTTCCATGAGGACTCAGCCTGCCTTTCTCCAAGGATCCTTTAATCATGTTGACCACATCTCTCCTCGTCTGTCTGCATCAGTCACCAGACTGCCATGTGTTCATTACTGACCATTTCTTTTCATCTGAAGATTTAGTTTTCCAGGAAAAATCATCCTGCTAAACTAAGACCTTCAGGAATCTAAGGAGAGAGGAACCCAGTACAAGCCCACACTCCATTGCTTACTTCCTGTTCTTCTGTTGACTTTTACCCTCATCACCTGTCATAGGAGTTCCTTGACTTTGACTTCTACTCACTCATTGGGTCCTATCTTGGTCTAAATGGGCCTCTGTGGTCATACTCTGAAAATGCCTTCAACTGATTCCCGGTCTGCCCATGGCTAATGCTTCTGTCATCACCAATGCTTTATAAACAAAAGCACTACAGAAGCCCAAATCAATAGGATTTTCAAACTGATAAAAGCCTTTCTATGGATCAATGTATGTATCTAAAATTTCTTTCAACCTTAATTATCTTAACTCAGTTATGATATTAAAAACAAAACAAGAAGAAAAGCTATGTTCAGGCCGAACAGCTGCACTGCAAGCTACAGTCACAAGGCAAAAGCAAACCATTTCTGGCCAACATAAAGTCAGAGGGGAAAATGGTGGGAATATTGACATTACCCAGTTCTGTTGTATATTATTTCACTATTCTGAGAAACTCTAATCTTAAAGAATTTAAGGATGATATACTTTGCCTCTACAAAGCAGTCACAGCTTATATAATGTAATAGAATAGACAGATGTCAGAGCTCGGTGAGGGAATGCAGTCATTGCCAGGCCTTCCTGAGAGGAACTTTTGCTGTACATGTTGGGTACAAGTAATTCAAGATGGAAAATCTGTGAATAGCCCCGGAGCGGAACTGGAAGCCTCGGGCCCCTTGCTATTTCCCTTTCTGGGAAGACCGAGTATTAGTTTTGCTTAATTATTAAGATAAATATTCATTTATTAACAACACAAACAAGTCTCTTACAAGCAGAGAACACTGAGAACAAAATCCTGACCCAGGGCAAATTGCGAGTTCCAGAGACAGAAAATCTCTCTCTGTAGATGGCTGCAAATACATGCAAAATAGAAGGCTGCACTTTGACACGTTGGTGGAAGGATATAATGCATTTAGTGAATTTGTGTGCGTGCGTGTGTGTGTGTGTGTGTGTGTGCTCGCTCTCATGAACATGTGTGCACGAACGTGTGTACCATTGTTCCTCAGGAACTGTCTAGCTTGTCTTTTGACACAGTCTCTCACTACCCTGGAGCTTGCCAAGTAGACCAGGCTAGCTGTCCAGGAAGCCCCAGAGATTTACATGACTCTGTGCCCTCCCTGCACTGAGATTACAGGCGGGTAGTACTCCCTGTCCTTTTTGAAAACATGGCTCTGGGGTTGGAACTTAGGCTCTCTTGCTCTCAGGCAGACACTTCACTGTCTTTCCTGATCTTATTCTGCTTTGCTTCTCTGTTGCTGCAATAAAATATTGACCAAAAAGAGCTTGAGAAAGAAAAGTATATCTGGCTTGTGCGTTACAGTCATCTAAAGGAAGTCCAGGCATGAACTCAAGGAAGGACCTGGAAGCAGGAACTCAAGCAGAGAGGCCAGAGGAGAACTACTTACTGGTTTCCAGCCTCACGTTCAGTTACTATAAAGTACAAGTTATCCTGCTTAGGATAATATTATATAGAGGGTTGGTGCTTCCTACATTAATTAACAATCAAGACAAGCCTGACAGGCATGCCCACAGGCCAATCTGCAAGAGGCAATTCTTCAAAGAAGGTTCTCTCTTTCCAGAGGTATCAAGTATACAACCAAGATTAGCCACCCCAAATCTGCCATTATGGTTCATCCTTTGTGCTTTTCTATAAATGCTGAAAAAAGTTTACAAGCTGAAACAGATCACAATCCACCCCCCCCATATTTATCTTTAGTATTGTCATGTTGGCTTGAATTAGAAATGTCCCCTATGGGCTCTGTTATTTGAACATGTGTTTGCCAGTTGGTGGAGCAGTTTGGGGGAGGTTGAAGAAGTGTGAAACTGTTGGAATACTTACCTGGGGATGGGCTTTGATATTATATAGTCTTGCCATATATCCAGCTCTCTCTCTCTCTCTCTCACCTGCCACTTGCTGCCATGTTTCCCTGCCTCTCTGGAATTGTAAGTCAAAGTAAGATCTCTCTGCCATGAGTTGCTTTTGGTCTTTATTGTGATTCGAATGAGAATGGTTCCCATAGGCTCATATGTTTGAATACTCAGCCCCCAGTTGATAGAACTGTTTGAGAAGGATTAGGAGGTGTGGCCTTGTTGGAGGAGGTGTGTCACTGGGGGTGGGCTTTGAGGTTTCCAAGGACTTGAACTGCTCCAAGTGTGTTCTCTGTCCTCTCCTTGTAAGATGTGACTCTCAGCAACTGTTTCAGCAGCTGTCACCATGTGGCTTTACTCCACCCTCACGGACTCAGCCTTTCTGAAACTATAAGCCCAATTAAATGATCTCTGTTTGAATTTGCCCGAGGCATGGTGCTTTATCACAACAATAGAAAAAGGAACTAAGAAGGAAGTTGGTGCCAGGTAGTGGACTACTGCTGGGACAGGACAGACCCTGATGTTTGGGGGAGAAATGTGGAAATCTTTGGGACTTTGGACTAGAAAAGAGCAGTTGAATGCTATGAGCAGGGCTTAAAGGGCCATGCTAGCAGAAGCTTAGAAGACGGTTGTGCTGAGAATAATTCAGGACTATGGAGACTCAGGTCAAGAGGTTTCAAAGGGGAACAATATCAACAAGTTGGCCAAAGGCCATTCTTGTGACATTTGGACAAGAATGTGGCTACTTTCTGCCTTTGTCTTAAGAATGTACCTAAGGCTAATTGAAGAGTTTGGCAGGGGAGATTTCAAGACAGCCTAATATTGACTGTGTCCCACAGTTATTAGTGATCACTATTATACTAAGAGCAAATAAGACATAAAGAGATATAAAATGTACAGATGAAAGAGAAAAAGAACATCAGAAAATCTGATGTTGGAGTCAAGGTTTGTGCTTGAAGAGAGGAGAGGCCTGTTGCAAAGGGGAGCATGGAGAATGGCTCTGCAGAGCATGCATGGCCTGATGCGAAGACGAGCACGGAGAATGGTCTCTACAGGGCATGACCCCATCCAGCTAATCCTGTGACTTCTGAAAGGAAAAGACTTAAAGGATTTGATGTCCCTAAAACACAAAGGAAAGCTGTTATATATGTAATCCAAGGAAGGAGTGGGCCAGGCTCCATCCCAAGCAAGCAGCCAGACTTGGCAGTGCTGGCTATGTGGTTCTGACTTTAGCATTACGAAGGATACGAGAAAAAAAAAAGATAGAATGGCATCTTTCCCTGAAGTTTAGTCACTAAAGCCAGGTGTGTTCCACTGAGGCCCTGAGAGGCCACTATGTGAAACAGTGAAATGAAACATGGATTGCAGTAGTGACCCCAAGATGTTGCAGATGTAAGAGCCATGAGACCCCAGGAAGGTTTACGTGCAAGAAGTCTAACCAGTCCAAGAGAGAGAAGTGTGTTGCGGTCAGCAAAGAGGAAGGGTGGAGCCATCTAAGCCCTTTGACATGGAGTTACAAAATTTGAAGTTTGCCTGCTGGGTGGTTCAGTATTTCCTCCCATGCACCATGAAGGCTATGAAATGCAGGTTCTTAGGCCCCAGGATGATTCATGTCTGGTTCTAAGATGGGGTCACATGTTTCTGCTTCTGTGCTTCAAACCCAGCTGTCAAACTTCTGGTCAGTCTGTCTGTCTCAAGCTCCCATCTTGAGTGGAGTGTTGAGATCACAGGTACACAGGACACTAACCAGCTCCTTACCTGGGTTTTAGAGATTATGGTTTCTGGGGTCAGATCAAACTAAGGTAGCCAGGCTTGTGAGACAAGTGCTTTCACCAGCTGAACAATCTCCCCTGGTTCTAGAGATTTGCTTTTCCAAGTTCTTTATTATTATTTCTCAATGGCTGAAGTAAACTGAAGACCTCCATGGGAGAACGAATCTAGAGTATAAATATTCATTTATAGGCTATTTATTTAAAAAATTTATAATAGTGGTGGTCCTACATGTGTAACCTCATGGAAGCAGGGTAAGGGGGATGCGATAGGGGGTTTGAAGAGCGGAAACCGGGAAAGGGAATAACATTTGAAATATAAATAAATTAAATAATTAAAATGAGGGATAAGCATATATAGTAAAACAGGAACCTTTGAGTGGTTTTGTTGTTATGAAGTTTTGTGTTACTGTATGTAACCACCAATGTGTGCTTTGTAGGGGGGTAAGTTATTTCTATTACCCCCATTGTACAGGTGGAGAAACTGAAGCAAGTTAAGTGTCTTCTTTGGTCCCCAGTGGGACCCTAAGGGATATCAGTGAAGATGGTTCTTCATGCTCCAGGCCTTATTTCCCAGCCCTTCCCAGGAATGATGCCTTCTGGCTCCTTTAAAAATTCCACATGTGTTTCTACAGAAATAAAATTCTCACCCTGAACAAGACTGCTCTCCAGCACGCCTCTAAGCTAACAAATCAAGGGTAGAAAGGGTGTATTTGGGCGGTGTGCAGCCTCCCAGAGTCAGGGTTGGCAAAAACATTTCCATAACAAAGGCGGGCTGGGAGTCGCAAGTGTCTGCCCGTGATGTGATCCACATTTAATGCTTATCTGAGTGAGAGGGAATTTGATTAGAAGGAATATAAAGCCCAATTCAGAGAACAAAACCACTAATTCAAAGGTGGTTTTCCTATGGATGTAAAATGCTTCAAGCCTGTTAAAAGGACTGACTCGATTCCCAGGGAGGAGGACCTTGTATTGTGTCTGATTTCTCCATCCGGAGCATAACCAAGGGGCGCTGCTTAGGGTGTTTGTTGGGGTGGGAAGCCAGCATTGTCAGGAGCTAGGAGGACCAGCAGGCAGGGCTAGTCCTGAGCGGAACACAGGTTCAAATGTGGGGGTCAGGGAGCCCTGGGTCCTTCATACCCACCCCCCAGTGAGGAAACGTCTCCTAGCATCTGCTGGCTTCCCTGCCTGAAACACTGCAGTGTCCCGATAACGTTTGTTTTGTTTTCCTTTTGGCTAATTTCATCAAGGTCTGGGGTCATGATTAGCCAGATCACAAAAGTAAGAGCTCATTAATATGGATCAGCTCTGAAACCCTCTGATTTCATCTGTTAATTTGATCTTGTTTTTCCTTGTTTATGGCAATTAAATCAGACCTTGATAAATCCGAAATGAAAAAAACAGGAGCCACCACCAGCAAGCACAGCTATTATGATCACTCATCAGAAAGCCAAGCAGACTCGCCGATAAATCGTGCCAAGGTTTTTAAGGACTAGACAATTACCTGCTTAAACAGCGTGGAAGCTACCAGTAAAATGTAGCAAATGATTAAAGAAAGAAAGAAAAAAAATAAGAACACCCCCATTACATCCAAGTGGAACAGATGGACAGGTGTACTTTGGGGAATGTTCACGGGGTCTGCTTCCTCCCCTTCAAGCTAGGGAGGGCAGAAGCCATGGGCCCTCCTGGGTATAGAGGAGAGACAGCTTTCCTCCCTGACCCTCCTCTGCATCCTCCTGGCAACAGAGGGAGACTTGCTCAGCTGCTACCAAGAGCTCATTCCAAACTGCAGAGATGGTTAAGAAAAAAAAATCGCTAAATATTATGGGCAGATAGGTGGGAGGAGGGGCGCAGAACTGGGTAATGACAGCCAGTGACAAGATGGAAGTGACCTTTCCTGTCACAGAGGAGGCCGAGTGTCACTGTGGTGGGATGCTTGTCACTCTTTTTGGCCTGGCCTCCGTCTAGGGATCCACTACCTTCTGGGTCCCCTGGGTCCCCTGAGCTGTCTTCTGAAATTGAAGTTGAACACGCTAACAACAGCTGGCTCTCACTGTTTTCCTGAAAGGACAAGAATCCTACTTATTCCAAAGTCCCAGGTCCCCAATGAACCTTTCTGGGTTGCAAATGGTAGGCTTTTCTGGGGCCACTATGGCCAGCACTTTGGGGGGGGGGGTCATTGTGGTACTTGCTACAGCATGTATGTTGGTAGGAGCAGCAGGGTTTCCTCCTGGCAGGCCTGTTTGGTCCCTGCTTCTCTAGTGTCCCCGTGTCTACGAAGTTACCAATATCTTAAAAACAAAACTTTGTATTTAGCACGGTGGTCAGATTGCTTCTGTTGCTTGCAGTTGAGAACCCAGCACTCAGGAGACAGCAGATTTTTACCCAAGGGACCAGGTGGTGTCTGTCCCCATGCAGGCAGACAGTGCAGAAGGCAACTTCTTATCTCCAGAGCAGTAAATTTTATTTCTGTGGGGACAGAAATGGGGCTCAGACTCGCCTCATACTGCCTTGGGCAGAGTTTGCCTCTGAAAGACTCTCAGCTGAGCTTTGCTGGGGAAAGTTTATTTATTATTTTCTGGGAAAGTTGTCTTTAAAAATCTGCCTTTCTTCTCTCCACATCATTGCACTATTTCTTTAAGCTTTTCTGTAGCAATCTGGTCCTATTTGCCTCTCAGGTCTCTGCAGGGATCTGTGTGCAGCCAACTTGGCACCTGCTGTCTGCTGGTCCCTCTCACACCTTGGGATGGCTTGTCCCTGTGCCTGCGGGTCTGTTTGCTTGAAGAGCATCCAGTTCCTCCGACTCCTTTGTCTCTCAGCCCTTCTTCCCCAATTTGGTCTTTCTCCTAGATCCACAGAGCTGGTTAAAATGGGTCTCTTGAAGATTCCTGACTTCTGTTTTTAAATTTGGTGTCTGACTTTTCAGATGGTGGCTTCCACAGCGCCTTCTCCTCCTCTCCTCACCTCTCAACCGACATTTTTAGATCATTGACTTGTTTCTGTCTGGTTTTTATGGCTTTTCTGTGGTAGAAAATTCTCCAACATCTTTCAAAAGCAGACCTGAAAATTTGGGCATGTTGGTTAATTTGCCTCAAATTGACACAAAATAATTGAATATATATAGGACTACAGTCATATACTTTGATGTAGGTATACGTTATGTGATGATCCAGTCAGGGTAATAAGCATATTCATCACCTCATACATTTATCATGTCTGTCTGTCTGTCTGTCTGTCTGTCTGTCTGTCTGTCTCTCTCTCTCTCTCTCTCTCTCTCTCTCTGTGTGAATATGTTGGGAACTTTCAATCTTCTCTCTTGTACCTATTGGAAACATACAACAAATTATTGTCACCAATAATAGTCCTATTTAATAGCTTTTTGGGAAAGAAAAATCCTGATCACTCCACAATTCTGACCCAAAGATGGCTTGTGAGGTTGCCAAAGGAATTACCACTGACTTTCTTAGCTTCTGGCTCCCTGTGTTTTCCTGGCATCTGTGCCTCACCCCACTTACTAAAGCAGGTTATTCAGTGTCTCACAAAGACCCCTGGAATTATCTTTTTAAAGTCTTCAAAGGACTGCACTCTGCTGATGAGTAGCTTCTGCCAGGAGCCAGGTGGTCTCCATCAGTTATTTCCTTATCTGCTCTGGCCCCTTCTAATGATGTCTGTGGTCTGCCAGGAGCCCAGATCTTCCCTGGTGATGATTTCAAATGACTTTGGCATTGCCCCCAAGAGGTCCCCATGCTTCTAGACCCGCTGTGGTCACCAGTCACCACCTCATCTGACCTTCATAATGCCATGGCACACTGTACCCTCTTCCAACACTTCAGAGAGTGGGAGGGATTCCTCTCTCCTTTTCCTTTAATGCTTTATCACTCATGGTTCTGTAAGAGTCCTGATGTCAACATTTTCTGAGTAAGAGCAAAAATTACAATTGTGTTTATACTTACAATTTCTCGTTTTCTCTAAGTTCTCTTGGAATGCTGGAAGATTTAGAAAAACAAACCAGTGGGCTTCTATGACTCTTTTCCAGCAAGAAGTCTTTTCAGAAGGCTAGGAATTGCTCAGTTTGGTAGGCCAGGCAAGTTAATTTCCCAAGGGCTTCCCCTCCATTCCTGGATGTAGCCATGTGGCCACGTGTGGTTTACACTGGAACACCTCCTGAGCTGTTAGACCTAGACTTTGACCATGAAATTACTAGAGTTCTTTTCATTTGTGTTTTCTCTCTCTCTCTCTCTCTCTCTTTCTCTCTCTCTCTCTCCTTCCCTCCCTCCCTCCCTTTCTCCCTTTCTCCCTTCCTCCCTCCTCCCTCTTTCTTTCTTTCTTTTTTCCAATTTGGGAAATCCTGGTAATAAACTGTCAGGGCTTAGATATTAAGACAGCATAGGTGCAAGGTTTTCTACATGTAAATTTTCTCGAAGGATGAGACTCACCCACTCTTATTGGGTTCTGCTCCTCCTTAGCTCCTCTGGGAACTAGGTCATTCCAGGCAGATGTTAGCCAGTCTTCCTCAACTAGATTTGTATTAGTCAGGGTTCTCTCTCTCTCTCTCTCTCTCTCTCTCTCTCTCTCTCTCTCACACACACACACACACACACACACACACACATATATGTATATGTATGTTTATTGTAATGACTTTACAGGCTGCAGTCCAGCTAATCCAACAATGGCTGACTGTGAATGGAAAGTCCAGGAATCCAGTTCAGAAGGATGGATGTCTCAGTTGGCTATCAGTCTATTTGGAAACCCAAAGAAGTAGGCTCTGATGCCAGTGAAGGAATGGACTTGCTAGCAATGCAGGGTTAAGCAGACAAAGAACAAAATTTTTTTTTCTCCATGTCTTACATAGGTTTCCAGCAGAAGTTGTGGCCCAGATTAAAGGTATGTCTTTAGGTGTCAAGATCCAGACCAAAGACCTGTGTTTTCCTGTCCCAAAGGTTGGGACTTGAAGTGGATCCACCTACTTCAAACCAAGCAAAAAATAGCTCACAGGTGTGCCCTCCATTTCTGGATTGTAACTCATTCCAGTTGACAACTCTATCAGCCACGTCAGCCTCTCTCCTTCTGCCTCCCTCTCTGTATTTCCTCTTATAGCTTCTGTCACTCTTTGATCTTAAAATAGCTGTTCAGTGATTCATTACTTAATGCTTGGTTTTCCCCAGGATGACAAGGAGAGAGAATACCTGCCTGCCTACTGCTGTATTTTCAGTATCTAAAGCTCTACCTGGCACTTGACATGTGATAGGCGATCAATACCTACTTGCTGAATTATTCAATAGCATCTAAGATGCCATAATTATAACTGTTATACCAGATTAAAACCCCCAAAGTTGATTATTTTCCTACTGGTAGATCCTTGGAGACAGAGAAAAGATATGAGTCTTTGGGAATAGTGTCTGCAGTACATAAAGTCATCTCAGGTCTACTGTACCTGTCTTTGACCGGGGTTATCACTGCCTTCCCCCAGTCTATAATCAGGGTATACTTGAGCAAAATTACGAGGTTGGCAATATTTAATTTTGAGCTATAAAGCTTCCCAGCAATATCAAACAAGCTCTGGATATTGTCTTCAGGAGTTTAAAATCCATAGAAGGCATGACACTAGAAAGTGGTTTTGTATACACTGACATCACCGGTGACTATTACATTGCAAAGGGAGTTATGTAACATAAATATGTGGAAACCTGCGCTCATGAGCACTAACAGTTCTATGTATTTCTGAGTCATATTTCTCCAAATCCTTGGAAGATGTGCTTTTAATCACTGATGCTCTGTGATGGTTCATGTCAACTTATCACAACCTAGAATTATGTGGGGAAAAAGCCTTTCTTGATGAGAGATTGTCTACATTGGATTGGCCTGTGGACATGTCTATGGGAGATTGCCTTAGTTAAGTTATTTGATGGCTGAGGTTCATCCCACCATGGGTGGCACCATTCCCCATGCAGGAGGTCTAAGAGTGAAGAGATAGAGTCAGAGCAAGAGGGATGGGACAGTACACGGGCTTCCTTCTTTCTTTCTGCTCATGACTGTGTAAGTGAAACTCTTGCTTTGACATTCCCACAATGATTGGCTATAATCTGGAATTATGAGGATATTTACACCCCTCACATACAAATACATACACACACACACACACACACAGAGAGAGAGAGAGAGAGAGAGAGAGAGAGAGAGACAGAGACAGAGATACAGAGACAAGAGACAGAGAGACAGACAGACAGACAGACAGACACAGTCACAGAGACAGAATGAGCGAGAGAATCAGAGAGAGACAGAGACAGACACAGAGTGAGAGATGGAGAGACAGACACACAGAGAGGAGATTTAAATGAAAATAAGTGGATGGGACGGCTCTTCTCTCAAGGCATCAGGCCCTTGTGCTGAGCTTGCCCTAGTCTCCTATCTCCACCTATCACTTATCATCTTGCTGTAGGAGCTTTGGCGGTACAGAAGAGTGCTGACTCAGATGTTTTTGTGTGGCTTCTGAGGTTGGTTTTTTATCTGCTGTGGCAAGAGCTTTGCACTGAGCCATTCCTCCAGCCTCAGCACTAGTTTACTGAGTCATCCTGATTAGGCTATATCACCTCTCCACTAGGTATTGTTAGGGGCTCCGCTTGATGACAACAGATAGGTAATTGCCTTCTTTCGGTGTCCCTGAAATCTATCTCAATGTTATCTTGTTAATATCGATTCAAAAATATGCCCAAATTACTATGTTGAAACTCATGGCAAATTCCTTCTAGGAACTAGACCAGGTTGTCTTGTCCATTTTCAGTATTTCAATACCCAAGTAATAACAGGCAGGAACAAGGAAATCTGTATCTCATGTAATCATATTTATTCTCCTAAGATTTTAATCTTCTAGGCAGTAGAAAATAAAACCATTACATAGTGCAAATCCATTCATTTTTGCTAAGGTTGGTACATAGGGACAGTCAGAAAGAGGATTACTCTCCGAGAATTAAAACTGAATTTCAATACATAATAAATTAAACTGTGATGAGCAAAGTCATGTGATAGACAAGCGTCCCTGGAGCCACAGGTGGAATAAAGGGTGCTAACTTTTTTATACAGCTATTTTCTACTGTTTATTATCTGCTGAGGTTGTTCAGCATTGGAAACACAGCCAACTTTGCTCACAAACCCCTCTTCCACACCCCGTGGAATTGTAGAACCATGCAATGCGATCAAAGGGTCCCAGGATCTTGGGTTCTTGTGGTCAAGAGTGAGGTCTCTGAACTTTTCCCTTTCTGAATGGTATCAGGCTGGGTCTAGAATGTCTTCCGAAGATCCATGTGTTGATGACTTGGTAACCAGCCTGGCGCTATTGGGAGGTAGTGGGACTTTTTAAAGTTTGGAGGAAGTTAAGTGGCTGAGGAATTCGTCCTTGAAGGGGGTATTGGAACCAGGCCACTGCCATTCCTCTTTACTTCCTGTCCATCAAGAGATGAGCAGCCTCCTCTGCCATGCTCTTCTGTCGTGATGTTCTACCTCTTAACAAGTCCAAAGGCAACAGGGCCGAGCAACTATGGACTGAAACCCTGGAAATCCTGACCTTAAACAACCCTCCTTTCTCTCATTGTTCCTGCGAATTTTGCCACAGAGACAGAAATCTGGCTGACCCTATAGGGTGAATTTTTGACCCTATTTCTGACTCCAGTCTAGGACCTCCTTCGGCTGCCCCATCCTAATGACAACAATGGGCCACTCTGTATGGTAGAGTCTCTGTTTTGAGCTGGATAGGAGGACTTTATAGCAGAGACATGGAGACAAGTTGGACTTCACTTTCCTACATTCTTTTAGGGTCTCCAGTTGCTCTGCCATGGGACACTCTTATTTGTCCTCATTCTTTCAAAATCTCTGTCACATTGTTCTGGCCCTTTCTTTGTTTTCCCAATCCTTTTCCTTTACTTTCTCTTCCCTTTGACTCCATATTAATTTTTTAATTTATTCTTTGACATCCTTTGCCCAAATTACACACATGAATATAGTGAATTAAAACTACTGATATGTGTGTGATACTGATACATATATGTATATATATACATATATGTATATATATGTATATATATACATATATGTATATATGTATATGTATGTATATATGTATGTATATATACATATAGATATACATATATAGATATATATCAGTATCACACACATCAGTAGTGTGTATATATATATATCTTTTACTGAAATTTATACTTTTCTCTTCCTAATATTGTCTACTATTAATATTTTGTGTCTGATGTGTATGTATTCAAATGCACAAGTTCACATATATATGTGTCTGTATGTGAATTAGCAATTATCAATATTTTAGGCCTGGTGTGTGTGTGTGTGTGTACAAGCGCACATAAACATGTGTGTGCATCTGGGTGTGGAGACTGGGGAATGGCTTTAGATACTGGTCCTTAGACATCATTTGCCTTTTAACTTTGAGACGAAGTCTCTCACCCCTCTGGTAAGTGGCTAGACTGGCTGTCGGGTGACCCTCAGGGATCTGTCTCTTTCTGCATCTTGTTTTTTTTGTCTTTTTTCAGTTAGTTTTGGGATTGAACTCAGGCAAGCACTGACCGAGCCGTCACCCAGCCCTTTTCTAAGATTCTGAACTGCTTCCAATCCTATTAGAATAAAGTGATATCATAATGTTGTTTAATATCCATTTTCCAGATTATTACTGGGGACAGTTTGTCCTGAATTATCTGTTGGCTCTTTGAATATCTTCTCTGAATAACAACTTTATGTCTTTTGCCTTAGAGGCCAATACTTTTGGTTCTGCCAGCAAATATTATTTTTCAGATTTCACAAATGAGTGCTGAAGCACTGATTGAACAAACAAGAGAATCTACAGGGCCTGCCTGGTCCCCACTAACCTTCTTCTAGGGACATTCTCCTGCCTTCCTCCTGCCACCTTCAGTCATTACTATGTCCTTCTGATTGGGGCCCATAACCCTTCAGAGGAAACCTGTGAGACAAGATCATGATCTTTCTCTTCTTCCTCCCTCTTCTTTTGTTAAACACAAGTGCCAGCATTACAACATGTGCCACCATACCTAGTCTGGCCCTCAAACGTTTGCTGTCTAAAAACAGAATAAGTCTAAAGGATGTGTCAGCATGAGGAACATTGCAAGAAATGCTACCCTCAACATTATGAAGACAGAGACATGATGCTGGAAAACTGACACAAGAGTTGAGCAAGATTGGACACTGGTATGTTGGTAATATGGTTATATCACTGGAAAACATTTGGATTTGCTAAGGATAACCCTGATTTTAACATGATATCTCAAGACTCCACCCCATGCAGATAGTGTCTTTTTTTAAATTCCCAAAGGTCTTGAAAAGGATGGTGAACTAAGATGCTACCTTATCATTGTGAGGCTATCAAAAAGTTATGTGAGTTAAAAACTAAGTGCCTGTTCCCCACAAAGAACCCACAGACTCTTACATAGCATTCTGCTACTTTTAAAATGACCTGAGTTTCATGCTGAGAATACAGAGATCTAGAACTTAGAATTTACCCATAGATTTAAAAATGTAAAGAATTTTTTATCTGACATTAAAGACAACTCAATTTTATTTCAAAATTTATTTATTGAAGTCATTTGGCCTCTGGAAAGCTTCTTCCTGGATGATGCATAGATAGACATACACAACATACATGCACACTCACATACATGCACACTCACATACGTGTACACACATATACATGTACACACATATGTACATATATACACATATGAACACACATACATACACACATGAACACACATACATACACACATGACACATATATACACATAAATGTATACCCACATGTACACATGTACACTCACATGCACATGTGCACACACATATAAAATCTGTTCATCATCTCTTCATCATTTCAGAGTACCCACAAACCCCCTGAAACTCTCAAGAGACCTAAATTAAGACATCTGTTCAAATTCCTGAAGAATCTGAGACTCAGAGTCTAAGAACATGTCAAAAAATAAGATACCTGCTTAAGATCCCATGATTCCTGCTACATCCCCTCTTTCAAAGTATACCCCCCTACAACCCAGTCAGAAATTAAAGTTGTGGACAAGATTTTGAGTGAGTTATTACCAAACAACTGGAAAAATCCCACTTCTTGTAAGCAAAATGTGAGTTTGCTGAGTTCTCAGAATGAACCTTTCCTAAGTAGTTATGAAGTTCTCATTGATATTGATGCAGACATACCCACTGGTAGTGGGTTTTTCTGGTTGAACACAACCTCCACCACATTCATAATAAGCATCTTACCTTAATTCTCTAATTATTCATGAAGATGCCTTTGTAAGTAAACTTATATCCTCTTTAGACTTTTCTTATACCCACAGTAGGGTTGGGTGTGTAAGCTCCTCCATCTAGACTAGTGCCGGTTTATATACTAGCAGTGAGCCCAATGCGTAGGGTAAAGAATGTTCCTGTCTTGGTTAATTTTCTATTGCTGAGAGACACCATGACTAAGGTAACTTCTAAAAGAAAGCATTTAGCTGGAGACTTGACTACAGTTCCAGAGGGCGAGTTCATGACCATCATGGTGGGGGAGCATGGGGCAGACAGGCAGGCAGGCACTGTGCTAGAGATGTAGCTAAGAGTCTTTATCTTCTCTGCAAGTTAGAAGCAGAAAGCCAGAGACTGGGACTGGCATGGGCTTTTAAAACTTCAAATCCCACCTGCAGTGACACACCTCCTCCAATAAGGCCACACCCACTTCACAAGGAACACACCTCCTAATCCTTCCCAAATAGTTCTACCAACTCAGGAATATATTATCCTATAGGGCCTTCTCATTCAAATGACTACAGTTCTGCAGATATTTGTTTAAGGACATAAATGACTAGGTCTTTACAAGACTTTTTCATGTTGCTTTACATTCCAATTCATCAGATTAAGTCTGTCCTCAGTCTTAGAGGGCTTGCTGCTTATTGTTTTTGCTTTCTTATTTTTGAATGATTTGATCACTGATTTTGTGTGTGTGTGTGTGTGTGTGTGTGTGTGTGTGTGTATCTGAGGGTATGTACATATATCACAAAACAAGTATTATTTGTAACTAGAATTACAGATTATAAGGAACCTTATTGGGTGCTGGGATTTGAACCTGAGTTTTCTAGAAGAGTTATTTGTTCTTAACTACAGAGTCAGATTTCTTCTTTCTAAAGGTTAAGGTAGAATTTTGCAAATCAAATAATCTTTTTTTTTCTTTGGGGTTAAGTCAGAAAACACTTTACTCACTAGCTTGACCAGCAAAGCTATACTCTCAGTTTTGGAGAGAGTTATAATATTAGTATAAATTGCCACTCACCCCAGAGAGGAAGCCTATAATGTTGTTGCCAGGTTTCTATGGCCTGAGGCACCACAGGAGAGTCTTTTTTTTTTTTTTCTTATCTCAGGTATTTGTGTCAAGAAGAGTTTGCCAAGGAGCCAAATATGTTTATGGCTTCACAGCCTATGAGAAATGCAGGATCATTAGAAGCTAATTACTGGTTTCATGGTAATATTTATCACAAAAGCTAATTTGATCTTGCAGAAGTCACTCAGGGGGCTTACAGAACCCAGCACTGAGAAGCACTGTAAAGTTTTCTTTCCAAAGTTCCAAAATCACTTCACTGACAACCCAAAACCAACTGGGGAAGTCAGCAGATGGGCATGGCCTGACATCTCAATGACTTTCATGTGGTCATTGTCATTTCCAAAGAAGTGTATTTGCAGAGCACTCCTTTCTGCTTAGAGAAAGGTGGTTCCAAGTTTCACATATGGAAAGTTCAATGGAGCATGCCTTTCTGTGTATCCTGGAGAACCGATTATTTTACAATGCAGTTGAATTGCTTACACAAGACATAAAGACACATTCGAATCAAGCCGAGAGGTCCAAATTCCAAGCTAGCTGGACTATTTGCTGACACGTGTTTCTCTCCTGTTGCTTTTTCTCTTCTTTGTGTGCATTGCTGCCGCCCAAATATGATATGATTTATGCCCGTGTTTTCTTCACTTATTACTGGGGATACAAAAGATTTTTATCTCACAGCTTCCATTTAGTTTCGGAGATAAAATACTTGAGGAAAATCATAAGAGTCCATCAGAATGCAGGAAATAGTCTTGGATGGTTATGCGTGTTCACAGAGGAAGATGGTGGCATAGGACCAGGACAGCAGCACTGAGCCCGAAGGAAGAGTCTTCCATGCTGAGCCTTGGTTGTGTCATCTGTAAAACGGTGATCAAGTCCACTCTGATGCTCTTGGGGCAAGTGTGTGGATTTAGTCTCTAGAAAGCATTTTATAATGCACGACGTACATACCCAAACAAAGTAAGCTCAGAACACTCTAGACCAGTCCTTTGCTCCCAATCAGAATGCTTGCTTGTTTGTTTTTCTCATGTCCTCGTGTACAGTTCATACCTTTTCCATCTAAAGTAAGCACTCTGGTGTATCCAACTTGTAAATTTTAATGCACGAATCAAAACTACCTCAAAGTTCCCTCTCCCTCTCCACACTTCCTTGATTAAAACGTCTTTCCTACTTTAAATCCTAGCTACCTTTTTACGTTTATCTTGTCCTGTTTATGTCAAGAATTTGCGTATACGTTTAAGTCTTTCCCAGCATCTCTTGGGAAAGCCTGCCTTGTCACTAGATGCTTTGGGACAGTTAGTAAGAGAGACAAGTTAAACAAGCATGCTGAAACCACAGCCACCCATGCGATAATCAAGATGGATGCTGACTTAGGGGTGGGTAACACTGACAGTGTGCATCTGCAGGATGGGACTTACCCTGGGCAGCAAGAGAGGTCCACAGCCCCTCAGTTTAAAACTTATGAGTCAGTTTTTGGGGAGGATCTTCTACTGTATGTTTTTGGATGGGAGAAGGTCATAGATACTGAATTGTGATGCCGGTCCATGTGTGTGTGTGTGTGGGGGGGGCACCAGAAAAATTACTTAACTATTGTAATAGGCTTCTCATTTTGACTGCACTGCTGCAGTCTACAAGGGAAGGCTTCTTGAAGGAGATGGAAGTGATCAGCAATGTGAAACAGGGGGGGAAAAAAAGCAAAACACAGAGGCAAGCAAAGAAAACTATTCACTATACAGTTTGGGGTAGCTGGGGGGGGGATGGGTGAGTGTTAAAAATATATCTGACCAAGAAGTTCATGATGTGTGCGTGTGTGTGTGTATGTGTGTGTGTGTGAGTGAGTGAGAGAGAGAGAGAGAGAGAGAGAGAGAGAGAGAGAGATATTCTCCTGAAGAAAGGCTGGGCCGTGCCCGCCAGCTTTCCTCAGTGTGCTCCCATGATATTCCACATTCTCTCTGTCTGCTTTTAAACTTTGTCTTAGCTTTGTTGCATCTGGTGATACCAGAGACAGGTCACATGGACAAGCATAGGTGGAGAAGAGAAAGGCTGACCTAAGGCTTAGTTCAGGATTTGCAACCAACCGGGTGGCCTTAGACACCCCCCCACCCCCCACCTCCACCCCATTCAGTTCCTCTGGGTCTTCTGTTTATCTCAGAGTGTGAGATCATGGGAGTTCCAGCTCCTTTCTGGTGAAAGCCCTGTCTTAAGTCTTTGTTAAATTGCATTATTTAAGATAAAAGACAGCCCAGGACAGTGTATTTTAACAAAAAGGACCGAGGTTGCTATGCCCTTCCTCAGACATCAAGGAGCTTTGGATGTTCACAGGTAAAAAGCCTTGGAGGTCAAGGTCTATGTCTCCGTATCTTAGATGCCCCACTGTGCCCGGCAAGGTGCCCTATACTTAGCAAACATGGTGTCTACTGAGGGTTTGACAGAACAGCGAGTTTTCCTTTCAAAGCAGCCACCTTTGCTCCAAACTGTTTGTGTGTACTTTGGAAAGGCCGGCCATTGAGACCAAATCTCAAGTCAGGGAACCTATAAAAAGACTGTGTAGTGACTGTAACCTGGCTTGGGACATTAAGGCCCTTGGCAGCAAGGATCACAGTTCTTTATACTTTCAGACCCTTAAGTGTCTCACATGGGGGTCTCACCAATGCTAGGTTCTCAATTAATCCGTATTCAATTGAAATCAGTTAACACAATAAAAGTCATTTGATTTTTAAAATTCATTCACTTTCTCAGTTTATTCAGCCTTACAAATGTGGAGTGGGGGGGGGGAACGTAACAGGAAGAAACAGAGAATGTTCTTGGTTTCTGTTTTTACTTGTCGGAACCCATTGATATGAAAACATCAATTGTCCCAAATCAGTTAACCTTGTATGGCTACTCTATCCTCTTTCAAAACTGCTTCTCTTTCATTATTCTAATAACACAGAAAAACAAGGCAAAAAAACAGACAAACAAAAAAACACCAAACCCCCCAAATCCTAAACAATTGCTATTGCATCCCTGAGCACCACCGTAGGTTTGGATCGTCACGTACATGAGATAGCCTCTGAAGCTGTGTTTGCTCCTTGTATCTATAAGCAGATGAGCTGTAACTGCAGAAGTGAGCATGGAAACCACTGTCCTTCACAACGGTCACATCCTCACGTTCACCCTCCTCTAACCCTTCCCCTCTTGAAAAGCTTGTCTCTGCAATGCGCAGCAGCAGCTGGCCACCAGCCTGAAGCAACTAGTTTCTCACTCTCTAATCCCATGTGCAGTCAATCCTCAGATCCTGGAGGCTTGATTTCAGAAGTGCTTCTCAGATCTCTTCCTTCCCAACCGCCATCCAACTCCGGCCTTTTCTGGTCTTGCCTCTCAGCACCTCTCCTGTGAGCTGTGAGCTACATTGTAGCTTTGTGTTTTCCTGCCGTCTTCTGTGTAGGTTCTCTTTCTACCGGACCTTCCCCACTCCACATCTTGTCTAGAGAGACTCACCGTCTCATCTCCTCGTGGCTCTCCTCTCCTGTAGAGCTCTCCGGTCTACCCCTCCCCATATATGCTCATAGGCATCCAAGATGCTGTGCAATTATCAGCGAATGACTCCATTTGGGATGACTAAAGTGGGCAATCTTGCAGGTCAGGTCTAAGTCTATGGCTTCTTCCCTCTACCCCAAGGACTCCACGGGCCTCTTGCACACAGAAGATGATAAATAAATTGATTAGTGCCTCATGATCAGTCAATAAATTGATCAGCCCACAAATGACTTGAGGGTACCTGGGAATGTGGGGGGGAGGGGGATAGGGATGATCAAAAACTAAGCACCCGTTACAGAGAGAGAGAGAGAGAGAAAGAGAGAGAGAGAGAGTTAGATCTTATTTCCCTTTCAAATGCATGTTTTTCGTTCTTTTTCCATAATCCTTTGCCATTTGGAGGACAGTCGTTAATCTGCAAAGCAAGCCCCCTTTCCAGGCCATTAGTGCCAGGGCGATGTGAAATAGCAGCCAGCCTGGGCCATTAGTGCCATGGTCATTTAAAACACCAGCCCGTTCAGGTTATTAGCGAGCCAGGGCAATTTGAGTGAACAACCTGTCCAGGCAATTAATGCCAAGGTAATTTAAAGTGCCACACCATTCACGGGCCTGACACTTAGCAAGGTGTCTTCCATTTTTACAAATGGGGCATGCAACTCCTTAGGCACATTGGGGTACCTCCCTTAGAGGAAGGAGGGTATCTGACTTTCCCATTCTGTGCTGAGGGTTGCCCTTCCTGCTTCAGGCAGGCTTCTGGACTTCAGACCTATGGGCGGAGGCAAAACCACAAATCTTAGTGATACTGGCTTCAGTGCCCAGTAGCATCTTGTACAAAGTGTTGGGCTACAGTAAGAGCCTCCCCTGCAGCCTCAGAGCACATATTGTAATGCAGATTGCACCCCCACCCCAGAGAGCCAGAGTACCATTCACCCGCTTCTGCGGTGGTCCCACTGAGTGCCAGAGTGTGCCAGCTGCCTGGGTATCACATAGACCAGCCACACTCTTGGCACGCCAGAGGGGCTTGGGTGCCATCTTCCATTTTCTGCAAAATTCAGCCTAGAAGCACAGATGATTCTGTGTTCTGGGTGTTCCTGAAGAGATTAGTGCTGTTGTCTGTCAAACACACCATGATTGAATCTGGGAAAGTTTGCAGAAGGCACTGGGTTTCGCCAGCTGGCTCAGGAGCGCCCCTCTCCTTGCCTGCCTGTCTCCAAGCAGTGTTCTCAGGTGGCTTATCAGAGTTGGCTCCCAGAAACAAAGCCCTTCCAGGTCATCTGTGGAATGTGGGGTCGGGACCCATAAACTGCAGTGTGAGATGAGGGCCATCCGCTTAGCGGAAGGCAGAAAGCATCAATCAACTTTATGGTGTGCTTTGACCTTGTGGGTGAGCCAAAACAACTTGATAGAGCCTAAAATATTCTTATGTTGCTCATTATCATTCTAATAACTGTTCGGCATGTACAAAGCCCGTCTGATGAAACACATCTTTTCTGAGTTTCCTTGATTAATCAATCCTGTTCGACAGTGGAGTTTAATCCGTTAATTTAAAAACCTTTGTCAAACACGTGTTCAGGCAAGAGAGGCAGAAACCCTGCACCGGCATTAAATAGGAAAGCCCTCCGTCTTCAAGAATTTACAAGCTAACTCTGTTCCTCCATCAAATCCATTAGTGGGACTAATCACAAGTTTAATAAATTCCACCAGTTGCAGAAGAAAGGTGTTCGAAGGGGACATCAGGATTCAGGAAAGAATGACAAGAATTTAAGTCAGGGATTAGGATAGAGAATGAGTTGGACAAAGAGTCCAAGGTGGCTTTAAATATGATCTAGAGAAAACCGAATTTTCTAGGATGTACTGAAAACCCAGGTCTTGAGGCTTCGAGTCCAAGGTGCCTAAGGCTATTCTGCTTGCTATGGTGAGAGGAGACAACTGACTTTCCAGACACAGGCCCTGAGTGGGGAGACAAGCAGAGCAGTAATCCTGGCTTTACGTCTTATGCTTTATCCAGTATTCACACAGAGATGATAAGTTTTTTAAGTGTGTGTGTGTGTGTGTGTGTGTGTGTGCGCACGCATGTGTGCATGCATGTGTGTGTTGGTGTGTGTGTGTGTGTTTGTGTGTGTGTGTTTAGGCATACTTATATGGAGGTGAGAATCTAAGCTCAGGTTCTTGCAATTTAGCAACAAGCACTTTACCAACTGAACCATCTCCTTAGCTGGTAAGGAGAAAGGAAACAGCAAGAACTGTGTTTATATGCAGATATCTGAGGCTTGAGGACTCTCCTCACAGTGCCTAACTACTCTTTGCTAAGTCCTTCAAGGCCAAATCGCATTATCACCCCTCCCCAGACTGCTTCTGCCACTCTCCCAGAGACCAAAATCACTTCTTCATTTCCTAACAACAATTATTTATTTCTACGTTGTACTGCTGCTAAGATGTGTGGGAAGCAAGCAGATTAGGATGTTTTACTATTTAATCTACAAACCACTGAGTTCTACCAGATCCTAATATTCTTAAGTACTCACATTTCTTAGATTGACTCTTTAATTTTTTTTAAAATTACATTTCTTCTTAATTATTTGTGTGCACATGTGCCATGGCACACACTCAGAGGTGAGAAGACAGCTTGAAGAAACGGCTTCTTTCATTCTGCACTTTGTCTCCCTGGTTTTCAGCTTGGCAACAAACTCCTTTACCTGCCAAACCATCTCTCTGGCCTCCAGACTGATTTTCATATAACCATGTAACAAAATCTAGTTAAGATGTATCTTGGTTTCCTTTGTAGACACTATGATGTACAACTATACTTACTTATGACCATGGTTCCAGTTTTAATTATAACTTCCATAAGGCCTATTGTAGATGGTTTTAATCTTTTATTATATCACATTATTCCTAGCATATGGCTCCACACATATGTTATTAAAGACGTTTTATAATGTTGAATTGAATTTGCTTTCCGTAACTTGTAGACTAAGTACATTAAAACTCACCAGGGCATAAATAGGAAGTGGCTTCATTACTCTTCAACCACTTCTTCCTAATATCTTTGGACAAATGTTCCTTTACTGTGTCCTTATGGATTCTCTGATTAAATATCTTCAAAGGCATTTTCATTGACAGGAAAACTCCCATTTTGATAGTTAAGATTGTATTCGGCTATTAAAAAATCCATTGTAGTTACGTTTACACTTCCAACCCTAAATTCAATAAAAAACTTTTTCTCTGTGCTCTAGGCTCAAGCTTAACCCATCCATGGGAACCTGCAATGGGTTTGAAGGGCCTTAGTCTAAATGATGTGACATTACAATTCAAATGAAGAGACAAGAGGTTACTTGGGTACATTGTATATGCTTGGTTCTATTGACTTCGTGAAAACCAAAAAAAAAAAAAAGGGATAAAGGCTTGGTTTAAACTATTTTGAATGGTCAAATTCTTCAAGCACTTATAATGTTCTGGCTATGATGGAAAACTTTCAGACTTTAATAAAGCAGGCAACAAATCCAAATATTATTGCAGCACAGAGCTGAAGTATCCTTTGCAGGGAAAAGGCTAATAAAAATTTGCTTTGCGTTTTGAATTTGGAATTAGCATCTGACAATCCCCTTGGAATTATAACTCTTGCATTGTTACACACTAAATAGCTACACTTGTCTTGTTAATAAAATCATAGTAATTGAATAGCGTTTTCATTAAGACAGGAGGATGGTTCATTTTGGAGGCAGATGGAATAAGCAATAGATGAGATATTCCATAGGAGTTCTGCTGTTCTGTCAGGTGGTACAGGGGCCACATTAATGGGAAGTTGTTTTGAACAAACATAGCAGCAAGTCACATGTTATTGCTCCCTCTGGGGTCAACTCTCTGAGTCTCTGCTTTGGAGATTATTTGGTGTTCTGCAGTCTCTGGACTCCTTCATTGGCTGGCAGAGTGGCTGTACACAGCTATGGTAGAGAGCCACGTAGCATTTTCTTGTAGGTAGAACTGCCTTAGACCTGGGAGATCATGGAGTAATAGAAGTGAGCGGAGAATCACTAACGAAGTTAGTCCTCCACACCGAAGAACTGAAGAAACTACATCATACCGAGCCAATCAGCCACATCCTTCGTGCTATAAGAAAGTCTGGCATAGAGTACAGAGCTCAGGTTTGGAAACTGGTTCTCCCTCCCTGAAAAGAGTAGGATAAGGATCCTGTTCTGGGGGGAGAAAAGGCCTTCAGGAGGTGACACAGCTGGATAGACTTACTGAAGCTTGGTATGTATTCTCTACACACTTTATCTTGGAGAGGGTGATTACGGTTGCCGAGGAAGACAGCGGAATGCCATGCTGAGTGAGCTCTGTACATCTGAACACCAGGTGATCCCTGCCCTAAAGAGTAGAGAACATTGAAGGAAGTAAGAACCCTTGTATTTGTACAGACCCTCTCTTAGAGTAAAGTCAAGCAGGCAGAGAGGAAACTAGTGCTGGCAGGTTGTATGTCTGTCTATAAAGGCCTAAGCGCTCCGCCAGGACTCCTACACCATGTTCATTTAGCTGTCCTCATATGTGGAGATACCTGCTGGTCGAGGCACAGTACTGATAGAGGGGACAGTTCAAGCGAGTGTGAGTGATTGTGTTCACACCTTAGAGTCTCAGAACTTCAGCTCTTCCTTACAAAGGGCTTGTTTGCCGTCATAATTGCTGTTGCCCGACAAGGATAGGTGTATTGATTATTATCAAATGAAACAGATTCAAATGCTGAGACTAATGTCCTGAGGCATACTAGGGTAGCTTCTCAGAGAAGTACACACACGCACACACACACACACACACACACCACACACACACACACACCACACACATCACACATACACACCCCAAACCACAAATACACACCACACACATACACACCACACACACACACAAATACACACACACAAATACACACACACACCATACACATACCACACACCACATATACACCACACCCCGCACCCCCTCTACCACACACACACACACACACACCCCACACCACACACACATGCCACACACACACACACAGACACCATACATACACATACCCCACACCACACACACACACCACACACACATCACACACACCACACACACACACAAACACACACACACACCCCACACACACATACCCCCCCACACACACACCACACACACCACACACCACATATACACCCCCCCACCCCACCCCCCACACAGACACCATGCATACACACACACACTCCACACCACACACACACAGAGACACCATACATACACATACACACACACACCCCATACCACACACACCACACCACACATACACATACACATCACACACACCACACCACACACACACACACACACACCCCACACACACCACACCACACACACACACACACACACACACCCCACACACACCACACCACACACACACACACACACACACACACCCCACACACACCACACCACACACACACACACACCACACCACACACACACACACAGAGGGGGAGGACTTGACTGAGGGATGAGTGGGCCTATGACAGAGAGTTCAGCTCCTCCCATGGGGATTCTTATCTAGAAGACCCTTTAAAGAATTCTGAGTCAGAGGAGTCTTTCATCCCTTGACCTATGCCGATTTCCCTTTTCAGGTTGGAAGGATAACCATTGCTGAAGCCGTTCCCATCAACTAAAGGCAGTTCCGAGAGAGAAACACGGCTGTGAATTAAGGGCAGGCATTGACCTGTCGGTCTACGGGTGGTCTCTGAGTCTCCAGTTCCTGTCTGCAAGGATTCTGATTTCCTCTCCTTCTCCGTAGATGCCTGGAGCTCAGGGAGGAGGCAGGCATGAACTTCAGCACACGTCTTAGAAGAAGCTTCACGATGGCATGACGTCCAGAGGCTTTGAACTGGGGTCATTCACAAACCTGAGCGGCACCCCTGAAGCCTAGGAGCAGCTAGAGAGTGTCCTTCGGTATGGGCATCATAGACTGGGAATGACGTTAAAGGAAGGAGCCTCAGGGTGTCCCAGATAAGCTTGGGGACAGTAGTCTGTGCGTTTCCTTTATCACCGTATTCAGCTGGGCTTTTTAGTCAGTGATGGTCCTTGGATCCATTGGCCAAGAATATATGAATTAGGAACGTGCCTTTCATGAGTCTTGGAATAATTCTGTGTGCTGAGAGCTTAAAGAGCCCCCAACAGCTCCCTTACCTATTCTGTAAATACAGGACCACACCTATCTAATTAACTTGATAAGTACTGGTGACGAGCAAGATGATGTACAGGGATAGAGTGACAGACTAGATCCTCTGTCTTAGGGATACATGGTACATGTGAAGGCAGAAATGCGAACAGAACATCAAGAAGAGATTTGGAAAGTACCGTTTACGGGAGAATGGACTTGGAGATCTGAGTTATAGGGCGCCAATTTCCTGCCAGTGTGGTTTAGACAGAGTCATGAAAATATGGGAGATCACCTTTCATTCCTAGAAGCATCTTCTGTTCCTCTTGTACGTAAGGAAAGGACATTTCTAAACTCTCTTGTCTTCATGGAGATATGGAAGCTTTTAAAGACTACAGAGCACCAAAACTTTCTTCCTCTCCAACAGGGCACTTAGTTCCCAGGGCTTCATTCACTTTTTCTGTAGAACCACTTAAAGTCCAGCTTCTTAAACCATGTGTCCTGACCCCCAAGAGTGTGGGGTGGGGTGAGTGGAGGATCATAAGCACACACACACACACACAGACACACACACACACACACACACAGAGAGAGAGAGAGAGAGAGAGAGAGAGAGAGAGAGAGAGAGAGAGAGAGAGAGAGAGAAACTATCAAGGGCTTCTAACTAGGCAATGACCAAAAGTTAACAGAAAATCAGATGTAATAATTCCAAGGTGTTTCTGGCAGTGCTCTCCTCTGTTGCACAGCCAGACTCTACTGCAGTCTCAGCCCTGAGCATGCCATGTGAACACTTCACACTACAGTGTGACTTCACTGTAGCCTCAGCCCTGAGCATGCCATGTGAACACTTCACACTACAGTGTGACTTCACTGTAGCTTAAGCTCTGAGCACGCCATGTGAACACTTCACACTACAGTGTGACTTCACTGTAGCCTCAGCTCTGAGCACGCCATGTGAACACTTTACACTACAGCCTGACATCACTGTAGCCTCAGTTCTGAGCACGCCATGTGAACACTTCACACTGCATGTGCTGTGACTCCAGATACTGCAAACACTGCCTAAGATGCCTAGGCTCATACCAAGGCTGCGGTATGTTCTGACCTATAGTTTTCTAAACTGTAGGTACAAAACTTCTGCTCTTATAGAAACCATGGTTTACTTGTGGGACTTCTTAGAGATCCCCAACATTGTCCCAGGAGAGTTCCAAATGGATATATCTTTGGATTGTTTAGTTTTTAAAGTTGATACTTGTTTGGCTGACTTGAATTTCATAAAGAAAAGTTATTAAATGAGTTTTGTGTTGGGCTATAGGACAGAATTTCAGCCATTTCTGTAATGGCCCTAAACATAGTTCTGTCATTTTATGCTGTGTGTATTTATGAGAATCAGCTCTCTCAGCATTAAGGATCATAAAATCGATGTTGGTCAACTCTTTAAAAATGTTGTAGATGCTCTACATGCTGCAACATCAAACATTCAGCCAAAATTTAGCTTTTTATATGAAACGAACGGTATATCCATCTCATTGACATGCAAGTTTCCTTGTTTGAGAACGTTTTCTTTAATGTTTACTATAACGTCTGGTCTGTGTAGTATTTTATAAAGCCATATGCTTAGGGTCACATAAAAGTTTACTGAATGGAGACCTGGAGAGCTGGCTCAGAAACTGAGATGACCGTCCTTGGAGAGGACTCAGATTCAGTTCCCCACACCCACATGAACAGCTAACAACAGCTGTAACTCCAGTTCCTGAGGATCCGATTTCATCTGTGAGCACCTGAACACACATGGTGCACATAAACTTGCACAGGTCCACACAGATGCATAAATTAAAAAAAATTATGCTCAAAAGTACAAAGTGAGAAGTTGTTGAGAGTAGAAAAAGCTTAAGAAACCCTTATATAAAGTGCGGACCCACCGGTGGCCTCAACCTCTCAATCTCTTCTGCTTAGTCTTCCTATGTTCCTTCTGTCCTGTTCCCTTTGAAAGGATACGGAGCCACTCGAGGAAGATTAACTCTGGCCTCCGAGTTCACAGGGGCTTCTAGAGCTGTGGGTCTCCCTTAGAAATGGAAGTCTGGGGTTTAAGTGTGTGTGGGGTGAGGGAGTTTGAGGGAAAGCAGAAGACAAACACATGCCATCAGTAATTGGACATCAAAGTCCTGTGTGAAGCTCTCTGGAGACAGCAGTGTGGAACTGGTTAAATGAAGTCTTGGCTCACACAGCTAACACATGGACAAGCCAGAATTCAAAGTGCCATCCTAGACCCCTCTCCCACCTCAGTCATAGGGTGGGACAGGTTGTTTTCTTCCTATCATTTTCCCAGTGCTGCTAGAGGCATGGACCTCTGCCAGGTGGGTCACACAAAAGAGGACAGAGTACAGCCTGCCATTCTCTCTAGCTAAACCCCGTCCTTTGGGTCTAAGAGAATTGCTATGTTTAGAATCTCGATCTCCTGCGTGCGGCTTCTGCTACTTGCTTTTGTCTCAAATCTGAAACATTCTCGGAAGCATGCTTCCGTCAATTTCAAGCTCTCCGACCACTAAGCACGGAGCTCAAACCCAGTCCAAGCACCAGTAGGGAATAGAGGCGGGATCAATGTCCTCACCCCACAGCTAAAGTACATCTGCAGAAGCTGCAATCTCCCTTGACACTGTTATTTTACCCTGTTCTTTTGTTGCTTGCAGCAATTGCATCTTGGAACGTCTTTATTTCAGTGGATTCTCTTTGCCTGGCTTTTGTACTGTTAAAATGTCCACTGAGGCACTTTCCCATAAACCATATGGATGGCCTGCTGAAAGGAGGCCTAGCAGCTCTGTATGCAGCAAGTCAGAGAGATGCTCAGACTTAAGTAACCAATTCCTGGCTCTCATCATCCTTATCGTGATTTATGATATCCCAGAGATAACGTGGATCTCAAGGTACCCGTCCTTCCTCTCCCTGTAGCCATCCAGGGAGAAATCCATCTTTAAAGTCTAAGATCTTAGAGTGGACCGAGAAGGTGACAGTCACGGTTGAATATCAGGTAGCCGTGAGGATCTTTATTTTTTATTTTTTTATTTTTATTTTTTTTGTGGCTGCAGATATAAAGCTAAGAGTGCATAGAGAAAGGTTTGTGAAATTATGAGAAAATTGATTCCTGGGCAATTTGTGAAAGTATTAATAATAGTGATAAAGAGTAACATTGTTATATGTACTGATTATATATACTTATTATATATAATTGTATTATATGTACTTATATTATAATAAGTATATGTACTTATTATGGGAAAGAATGATTTTAAATGTGAATTAAACAAGACAATGGAGGTCGAGGAGGTCGGAGACCATCCCTAAGTTCTTACCTAATACAAAGGATCTGCCATATGAATACTTTTTACACTAGGTTATTCTGAGAGAGAGAATGATGATGTAGGAAAAGTGTGTATATGCTAAGTGTCCACAAAGCCCTCTGGGCCTGCTGTATTTTTAATCTACCTTTGGTTGACTCTGATGATGTGGGGCCCCCAGATTCCGAGAATGGACTGTATTTTTGTGTTTCTGAGAGAGCTTCTAGCAGAGCCCCAACTTGAATAACATTCTGCTTCCTATTTATTACACCTTAGCACATTCACTCTGAAGAGCTAGCTGAAGATTTCCTATCTACTTTCTGGAAGTAGCTATTCTTTTTCTTTTAAATTTGTGTATGCACACATATGAGGAAGTGTGCCACTGTCTTAGTCAGGGTCACTATGGCTATGACAAAACAGCATGACCAAGAACAACTTGGGAAACAGAGGGTTTATTTATCTTACACTTTTACATACTGTTCATCACTGAAGGAATTCAGGAGAGGAACAGGGAAGGGACCTGGAGGCAGGAGCTGATGCAAAGGCCATGGGAGGGGAGGGTGGTGGTGTTGCTTTCTGCCTTGTTCCCCCTGCTTGTTCTGCCTGCTTTCTTGCAGAACCCAGGACCATCAGTCCAGGGATGACTCCACCCACAGTGGGCTGGGCCCTTTATCCAACGCTAATTGAGAAAATGCTCTGAAGGCATTTTATAGAAGCATTTCTTCTCAATCTAGGTCCCCCTCCTCTCTGATGACTCTAGCTTGTGTCAAGTTAACATAAAACTAACCAGTACAACCACACACACAAGAGGGCATCAAGAGCTGGAGTTACAGGCTATACTATGAGCCACAGGACATGGGTCCTAGGAACTGAACAGAGGTCCTCTGGGAGAGTAATATGGGCTCCAAACTGCTGAGCCATCATCCCTCCAGTCACAGAGAGGTGATTCTGTCTGCTATGTCCCTACCCTCCAATCTCCATTCTTCTTCATTTTGTTGTCTTCTCAGTTCCCCTTACACATCTGTATTCTTCTTTCTCTTTTCTATGAACTAGTTGTAGCAGAGAACATGAGTGTTGTACTTGGGATCAAATGGCCCCAATTTGTTCTATCTTTTCCTTGCTGGATGTCCAGGAGAAAGTGTCCTGCTTCTTAGGCTGTAGTTTCTTCATTCACTAGATAGGAGAGTTCATATATGTACATTACGTACATACCTTCTACCTACCCATACCTTCATTAACCTATGCAGTTGTTGTGAGATTAAGTACGACAATCTTTGTGAACCTCTGCATACACAAAGTGTGCTGTGCACATTAGACATTTCAGTACCTCTAATTCTTCCATGGATTTTATTTCAAAAAAATCATGCTTAAGGATTCTAGCCAAATACACTAAGACCAAAAGAAATGTTTAGGGTTTCAGTAGACCCAGTTCACTGGAGGGTTGAGTCCAACTAAGGCTCTTTCAGAAACTGGGTCAAGCTATGCACATTTATTTATGTAACATTTCTTTATACATTTATTTATACTCAGGAGTCTCTTGTGTCCCTTATATTTTAAAATATTAATTTAGTTGAGTTCATAATCCCTCTTGAGAGATGAGAGAGAGAGATAATAAAGAAGAGGACAGGAAGATGAGTGAGAGAGGAGGAGAAGAGAGTCCTGGTCAGTTGGGCATAAGCAGAAGAGGAAGAGAGAGAGAGGATGTGGAGCATGACCGCTGTGGTAGGGTTTTCAGCTTATGACTGAGAGTAAGACCCTGGACTCCAATGAAAGCAGACTGAGCAAATGAGCAAGTCTTGCCCAGGGCTGTGGGTCTGTGAAATAGGTCAGATATTTAGAAACCAAAGAGTACCAGCCTCCAAGTCTAGATTTGAAAATATCTGAAGATTATATGTTATCTTAGATGACCAAGAACTGAGCTGAGAGGTAGACTGTGCTTCTCTGTAGAGCTATCCAAGGCTGTGTCTATGCACTGAGGCTATTGGCATCTCTAGTAGTTATGAATATACACGCTGTGAAAAAGATGCCTAACACCTCCAATGAGGTTTACCTTGGCTCCTGATCTCGGAGGTTTCAGCTGATCATGAACGTGGCAAGATGAGGCAACTCCGTGACATCGGGGTGGGTGGTGAAGCTCTTTACACAGCAGCTGGACCAAGAAGGAGAAACTTAGATGAGAATCATCAAGGTATGCATTGTTGTTCCACTTCTGGTTGGTCCCACATCCCGAAGGTTCTAGAACCTCTCAACACGTCATTGACAGCAGCTAGGATAAGTTAAGCAAAAGGAGCTCATGGGATTTGAATAATAAGAGAGTCCTTCTGCAAGGACTGGCAAAATCCTTTCTTTTTTAGATGGGCCAGAACCATGGAAGAGAGTGAGTAGTTTGAAACTATGTGGAAAAATATGACTGTGGGGCAAAGGGCTATCTCATAGTGAACTGCAGTATATTGGTTTTTGTTTTTCTTCATTGTTGTGACAAAATGCATGACAAAGGTAAATTGAAGAAGGAAAATGTTTATTTTTTCTCACAGTTTGAAGGTACTGGCTATCATGGTGGGGGCAGCTCAGCATGTGAGGTAGCTGGTCGCGTGGACTCTACAGTCAGGAAGCAGAGGGTGATAGAGGTAGTGCTTAGTTTGCCTCATCTTTTAATTCAGTCTGAAATTCTGGCTCCTGGGATGCTACTATACCTTTCAGGATGAGCTCTCTCATACCTTTCTGGAAACGCTCTCATATATACACCCAGATGTGTGATTCTATGGTGATTGTAAATCCTGGCTATTTAATGACAAGGTTGGACCATCATAAAGAGGTAAGTACCAGGTGGGCTTAGCACATCTAAGTATGACTTGGCTGGGAATGATACATATGCCAGATTAATGCCTGTTTTCCTAGGCTCCTGAGACTTGGTTTCCGTTATCACAAAGTCTTGTGTGAGATATGGCGTATAATTCCCCTCCTCTTGAGGCGTCAAGAGACACAAAAGTAGACTGTCTTGAGGGAACTCTCACTAGCCCGGGGTCAACCATTACTTCTTTGTAATTTTCCTTCATACTGGTGACTGGCAATTGGTGCTTAAGAACTGGAGCACTGAATTCCTGAGTTCAAGCCCCAGATCTACTATTCAAGTTGCCAGCCCTTCAGTGAACCACTTTGTGTGTGAGCATCTGATTTTCTCCATCTTTAAAGTGAGTCTTCAGTGTGTTTTTCACTGGTATCATCCCAGAGTGGCCTCTATTGCTCTGTGAGTGGTCACAGGGTAGCAAAGGTCTCTTGCTGTGATCTGTCCTGTCAGCCAGTGATAAGAGTGGAGCTCTCACTGCCCTTTTCTTTGTTGTTTTAGGGATCACAAGAAAAATAATGTTGGTTTAAGGACTGAGTAAACCCAGCATTTCTAGATGTTACTGGTGGCTCAGGAGTCTTATGGAATGGAATTGATTAAGCTTTGTTGAATGATACAGTAGAACTTCACATTTAAACACTTAATGTTACCCCTTCTATATATGTATATATTACCTGCCAATCAACTATCTGTCATTTATCTTTTGACACTTTTTTTATCAATAATCTACTACCTATTTTCCTGTCTATCTATCTATCTATCTATCTATCTATCTATCTATCTATCTATCCATCCATTATCACAAAATCTTCTGTGAGATGTGGCATATAATTCCCCTCATCTATCTATCTATCTATCTATCTATCTATCTATCTATCTATCTATCTATCTATCATCTATCTTTATTTCTATCTATCTTCTGCATATCTACTATCTATCTACACAGCCATCCATTTATAACTCAGTACTTTTTTTATATCGTTATCATATTAACATGCACACCCACTACTAGATGATATCCTTCAAGAACTCAGGAGCTAAGTCTGTCTCTCACTGTTAGCAGGCTCTGTTTGCCAAGTGCAGTGCCATGCCCCACCTCCCATAGCAAGTGATAAAATTCTCTCGTTCTAGAGAGAGAACATGGTGACCATCATCTCTGATATCTCTCTTCCTCCCTAAACTTCCTTGTCTGACAATGACTTCACAATTTTTGTTATTGAGATAAATATCCCTGTACTATAAAGAAATCTGTTCATGCAATGTGTCTAATTCTGTGTTTGTTTTAGCATGTTCTGGGTAACTCACCACTGCTTCCAGAACATTTCCAGCTTTCCTTAGAGACCCCATCATACTTATTATCTTTCCCTCATTTGCCCCTTGCTCTATTTCTTGACTCAAACCAAAGGAATAACATAACGGTCTTTTGCACCTCAATTTTCTGAATTAGCATCATGGTCACAAAGCTTATTCACATTAAGACTTTTGTCAGAGCTTCATTCTCATTCTACGCTGGTTTAACTAATAATGTTCCATTGTACGGATATGCCACAGGTTTTTACCCATTCATCAGAAGATGGACATCTCGTTAATTCTTCCTTGGAATTCTGTGTGTGATTCTTCAGTGACTATCCACAGTTCTATGTAGATATGCGTTCTCAGTTCTTCAGAATGTACAGCAGAAGAGTCACTGGCTCACTGTCTTCTAATATCTTGTAGATACCTTTCTACTTTGATTTGGGTCACTCTTTCTTCTATATTCATTTCGCTGGGACATTTTGTCCCCGCTTTGATGCAGAGGTAAGAATCTTGTCATTAACCGATGCGTCTTGCTGTGCCTGTGGGCTAGCTGACTGTAAATTGGGCACATGGACTCACTGAATGATGGGAGTTCCCTTTGCCAGGCAGCCATCAATTGCATCTAGGGCTATTCCTAAGTATTGGGAGCCACACAGAAAGGGCCACTCACTTCATCCCCCACGGCTTACTGTTACCCATTTGTTTCTAGCAAGTCTCTGAAGAACCTTCTTAAAGAAGGTTCAGTGAGTCACAGCTCCTTGGTGGCTGAGCTCAGAGAAAAGCTCAGAGAGGCTCACTCTGTAGGGTCAGCCTGGAGAAGTATGCTTCTGAAACAAACAAAGAACAACAACAACAACAAAAAAACTGTTCTAGAAGTTTCTTTCTCATCACAGCAATAATGGAGGGAAACAAAGGTAGGTCCAATGGGGGGGGTGCTGACCATCAGAATGCTTCTCAGTTGTCAGCAAGTCCAGTCCTGTGCTGGGGAATCATAATGTCTGATGTCCAGATAAAAGGTTCCAATCAATGAGGGGAAACTTGTCTAGGCAAAGGAAAGTCTTTTGCTGTGTCTGACAGAGGCTGGGATGCACAGTCATAAAAGAAAGAACAAAAACGTGTGTGCCAATTCCCCAAAAGGCCCCATTTCAGCATCGACATTCCCAGAGCTGGGGGCTGGGGACCCCAGATGTCATTAAGTAGGTTATTAATGTTTCAGAGTCTACAGAATCATAAAGTTAAATGTGGAGACTAGCTATTAAGCCTTCTAATCCTTCAATTGCCAATGCCCGCCCCTTCCTCCTTCCCCTCTACCTAAGCAGGTAGGTTGTCAGGTCTAGTTTGAAACAATGGCCACAACTGGGCCTTACTCCTCTGCTGCAGGTTTCTCTGGTGAGATTTGACAGGAAGTTGGCCAGAGTGCTCCCAAATCAGGAACATGAGAGGCGGAAGTGAGGGTGTTCTGGTGTGATTCTCGATAGCCAGACAATGCATGCTGGGGGCAGAGCCGCTGGAGTCCTTGGCTTCAAAGACATTGTTACTGGCAGGCAGTGAGGTACTGCGTCTTTCATTTATTTTGGAGCTGGACCTGCTCCCGCTTGGGGATGGCTGTTGTAGGTGTCCACTCGCCGGTTTGATATGACATGTGCCCGGTAGTCCTTTTTGTGTCCTTTAGCATGTGTAAGAATATAAAAAGCCCACCATTACCAATTCTTTCTCTGAGTTAAGATATGATTCTCTATTAGGAGGAAAATACTCATGAGGAAATGACTGCCTTATAGCTGCCCGTCATCTGCTTTAATTTTTGCCTCCGTATCAGGCACTTTCCTGAGGACAAAGTTAGATGGAGCTGGGGTGAAAGCAGCGTGGTGAGGTGAAGAGGAAAATGTCTTCCAGCAGACTGCATCCTCTCCTGAGCTCACACTTCTGGGCAGCAGAAGGTCCTTGCTGGAGAGGAGACCCCCGAGCTGGGAAGGGCAGGTTCATGCTCACCTTTGGCATCATATCCGCTCCAACCAATTCCACAATCAGTTCTCAGCCCCCACACTTCGTGCCCACTCCGGCCAGCTGGTCTGAGATGTGCCCTGAGGTGAGCATCAGGGCTGATTCCGCATCCTGCTTTCCTGACCCGCTGCCCTCTGCCTGGGAGGGACAGTGCACATCCATCAAAACAACCTCATGCCTCCATTTCATTTCGAATCTTGGTCAAATTTTCAACCACTCCGCGTTGATGAACTTGTAGCAGGAGTCAGGGTCTGCAGACGATAAGAAGCCACAGTGTGATACTTTATTTCAAGCAAGCAGACGAACGTCTCTCACACCCACACAGGAAACAGAAACACCAGAAACAATAAACACTTAACAGGCAGAGGAGCTTAGAGAATGTTATTAAGCTAAGGACCTAGAGATGTAGAAAGCATCCTCGCCTATGCATGTGAACTCACTGTATGTATGCTCCTGAAAAAAGTAGACATTTCCCAGAAAGACACAGGAAGGGAACAGGGGTTGGGTAGAGAGGTATGTTCTGGAGATGGACATGGTCAGAGGACAGCGCATGCATAAGAAAAACAGGAAAATGATTCTTCACAGAGCCTCCAGAAGGGAACACAGGCCAGCTAACATCTTGCTCTTTAGCCCAAATAACCGTAAACCATTACACCTCTGTTGCCTTAAGCCCCTGAGTTTCGGTAGTGAGCTGCCGCAGTAATATGAATGCTAGCACTCCTAAGAATGAACGGAGTCATCCTCCAGCCTCCATGTTGCCCACTCTGTCCTCCTTGGTCACTCCAGTACAGACTCACCATTTCCTCTGACATATCTACTCCAACTTAGCACTCCATCAACTTACCGGATTTGTCCCCAAACATTTCCACTCTGCCCCTTGAGATTTATTTTGCTTTTAATTATGCATGCGTCTGTGCACAGGAGTTCAGGTCCCAGCAGAAGCCAAATGAGGGCTTTGGAATTCCCAAGCTGGAAACAGGTGGGCTTGAGCTGCCTACTCTGGGCCCTGGGAACGAACTCAGGTCCTCAGCGAGAACAGCACGTGCTCCTGACCGTGAGTAGTAACTCCAACTCCTTCTCTTTGTGTTCTGAACTCTTATTAATACATTATTTTGCTTATGAGCTCGATTTCCATTCATACTAAATGAATGAATTAGAATTTCACCTATATGGAAACTTGGGCTTAGAGAGGTAAGGTGAATTTCCCAGGGCAACCCAGCAGGGCGTGGTGGAAGGAGGTTTGGGCGTAGATCTGCAGCTTCTGTCGTTGGCCTCTGCTGCCGTGCTTCCCTTTCGGACTCACTTAGGAAATAGCTCAGTGTGGTATGGAGGGGTACTAGATAGAGAGAGGATCCTGTGGTTATTCTGCGGCTCTAGTTTTCTATTTTCTGATTGCTGTCTGGTGAGCCCAGGTTACCCTTGGGCTTCTAATTTGCAGGCTCTTCTCATCTCCGACACCTGCTATCCACTAGGGGCCTTTGTGTTTTTGCAGCAGATGCATCTGGTCTTCCTGCTTCACAATTACCTCCTCCGGTACTTTTTAAACCTATTTCTCAATCTACTCAAAGGAGATCCGTTCCTTAAATATCACCCTTTAGCATCTTGCCCACTGCATAGGCTTCCCTCTTCTTCCAGCTCTCTCTATGCTCCTTTGACATCAGCTATTCTCAGTGGCTTTTCATCTCTCCACCCTCCCTTCTTTCCAAGACTATTGGCCCCATCCTGAGCGTGATTCTGAAACCTGACTGGGCAACACAGACCCCATCTACTCTAGAACAGGGTGAGCATTGGTGCTCAGCTGTTTGCAGTGAGAAGCAAAGCTACAAAGGGACAAGCGAAAATCAGAAATGTGTGCTTCTGTGTCTCTCTTTGTCTCTCCCCCTTCCCGGCCCCCCAGTGTGTATGAATGTGTGTGTATGAGTGTATGAATGTGTGTGTATGTGTGTGAGAATGTGTGTATGTGTGTGTGAGAGTATATATATATATATATATACATATATATATATATGTGTGTGTGTGAGAGAGAGTGTGTGTGTGTATGAGTGTGTGTGAGTGTGTGTATGCATGTGTATGAGTGTGTGAGAGTGTGTGTGTGTGTATGAGTGTGTGTGAGTGTATGTATGCGTGCATATGAGTGTGTGAATGCGTGTGAGAGTGTGGGTGTGTGAATGTGTATGTGTGTGTGTGTGTGTGTGTGAGAGAGAGAGAGAGAAAACGCAAAAGCGTGCACCATGCTTTCTCGGGATACAATCTTACATAGCCTAGGTTTGCCTCAAACTTGTTATGCAGCTGAGGCAAAGGAAGCCTGGTACTCCCTTCTGTGCTTCTCTCCGAATCTCTTTCTGCACTCCTTCTGCCATGTTACCTATATGCCGGGAACATCAACCAATAACTCCTGAGTGTGCCGTTTGAGAGAAGGATGACTGAGACGGGAAATTTCCCATCTAGTTTAAACACCTGGGGAGGGATCCTGGTAGTCTGTGCTTGGATGAATTTCTTCTTTTGCTGGGACTCATCCTTCATGACCCCCTACAGGTGCCACTGTGTGCCAAAACATGGCTGCTCCCACATAACTCATACAACCACATGATGGAATGACAGAAGCTGTAATCTGTGCAGTCCAAGCAACATCAAGGTTGCTGGTTGGGGGAAACTTCTTTGAATAGAAGGAAAATCCCCACTGCGGAGCTTCTTTTCCAGAGCCCACAAGCTCTTGGATGGAATTAAACAAGCTTTCTATTTATTTTATCTCTCCAGCCATTTCTCAGTCGTGTACGTTGATCTTGAACCTTCCCGCCATCTTCATATTTCTGTCACATGCTGCTCTACAGGTTAAGTGGTAAGTAACCACTGTGCACAAGCTTCTTCAACTCATTTCCTTCTAGTCAGAAACCTGTTTATAGCCCAACTTCAGGCTGATGTGATTTCTCTTCTTCCTGGGCTACTAAGCCTTCCTCTAAGACACATGCGTTACTGCTTTTTGTTTTTGTGCTGTTGGAAATCAGGATCAGACCCAAGGCTTCATGTATTTTCAAAGCAACCATTCTGCCCCTAGGTCATGTCACCAGCTCTTTTTCTCCACAGAGAGCAAAATGTGAAGGGCTTCCCCTGTGCGCATGCTCTTCCTCCTCATTCCTCCTCTCACAGCCAGACTTCCATCTTCACACGTTAACTCTAACCCTGAGTTCAGATTCTGCCTCCTCCATCCCTCCCTCCGCAGATTCCTGACAACCCCTTCGACAAAGGTTACCAATGACCTAAATGCCAAACCCAATGGGTGATCTCCAGCCTTTATCTCAGAGCATCTCCCTGCTGCAACTGCTCTTCTAAGAGTGTCTCCCATCCTTTCTTTTTTCTTCTTGTCCCTGAGGCCTTGCCAAACCCTTTTAATCTCCCCTTAACTGTTTTAATAGCTCCTTCAGGGGCCTCCCCACCCTAGACTTTATCCGCTTCTTCCTGCCTCTATTAAAGCTATTTTTCTAAAGCAGAATCCAATCAAGCCACTTACCCATTTTGCAATCTTTCCATTGGTTCTTGTGACCATCTAGAAGGATCCAAGACCCTCAGCATGGCACGTACAGCTCCACAGACTGGGGCCCCCTTCTCCCTGTCCAGTCTTCTTCCTCTCTCTTCACTGCCTCTGTGTTCACAAACCCAACCACTTGTAGTTCACTGATGAACTCTGCCCCACCCCTCCCAACACACATGTGCACACACAGTCCTTGGGGCAGTCCTTCATTTTCATGATCTCTTCTTCCTGTGTTTTTCATTTGGCTTTCTTACTTTGCTCACTTATGTTTCCTCGCACATAAGAATTTCAGGCTGGCTTTTCATAGGCAAACCAACAGTCTATCACTCTTAGTCGGTAGGTAACTAACAAGTAAGCAAATGGGTGTTATGTGCATTTTACCCACTTCTATGAGGGGCTCCATAGAGACTGGATTAGGAAGCAAATCACATGCTTGTTGTGAAAGACAATGCCTCACAATTTTGGGCAATCTATGCCACAAGAACTTGACCTTCCTGATTAACACTGAACCTGTCTGCTATTGATGTTCCCTGGTGTTCAGGAAGCAGCACCCTTCATATGTAGCACGTGTTTCCTTTGATAGCTTTTACCAAGGAACCACTTGCCTTCTTTTACATCCTACCTCCTTGCTCTTCTCCTTAGAATCCAATTTTGCAAAGCAAGTTGAGGAGTTCTCACTGAAAGATCCCCATCGATTTATTCTGCCATCCTTATTTATTAATGGGACCACTTTCGCCTTGATATTTCTTTTTCTGTCTGATGTATTTGTAAAAGCGCCGCTCCTTCCTTTTAACCCCATGAATGAGACTGGCAGAGACTTTGGGCTTTCCTCCCTCACCTTTTCCTTTCCTTTCTCTCCAATTGGGAAGCAATTCTGCTTCCCTTCCCTATACAATCCTTCTCAGCAAAAATTTCAAGTGTTTCTTAAATCGTTGTGCTGACCCTGGAAGACATCAAGCTATTGGCTTGGAACCACAATGCTTTGCTCTTTGTGAAATGACCTTGGCTTATCACACTATTGTTAAGAATCTCAGAGCCACACTGCTGGGAATTGGATCTGGGTTTTACCACTTACCAACCAAGTGACTTTGCTCAAACATTTTATGCCTTAATTTCCTATACTGCAAAAAAAAATAAATAAATAAAACAACCAAACAACAAGCTTTTTAAACCCTTGCTAGAGCTGTTCTGATGATTTATCACTGAAGATTTTAACGTATCAAAGGAGGGGCTGGCACAGAATGGCCCTTCATGGGTATCAGTTCTTCTGATTGTCCTTTCTTCACCCCCTTTTGGTGTGCACAGCGAGTTTCCTGATTGGTTAGCATCAAACATTGGGCCACTGTCTTCTCTGTATGGAACACATTTGTAGGTAGTGTATGTACAATGACAAGAGGATGAACATGGACATAAACAAGAGCCAGGCCGTGATTACAGACCTCGGGGATTAGAACACAAGAGAAACGTCTAAATGAGCTTTTATCCCTGGACCATGTGAAAGGTTTGGTACATATGGTACCATTTATTTATCACATAAGAATATACAATACTGTATATTATGTATGAAACCATATCTGCACATTTTGTAGATGAACACATGAAAATTCAGGAAGGTCAAAGGGTCTAAGGCAGTAAGCAGCAGGGGTGGAATTGGGGCACAGTTCAATCATTGTCTACTTAATCACAATGGCTATGTTCTACCACACACTAATGGCATTGCTATAATTCTATCATCTGATACAATACTATTTTGAGAAGATACTAGAGCCAGTCATGCCATTGTTCTTTTATAAGCAAGAGCTGGGAGGGCTCTGATGAGACTGGGTGATTGTAAAGCTGAGATAAAGGGGAATCTGAGAATAATTTCTCCATGTTCTATTGGGCTTTTAGATGTTGGCATAGAAGAGAAAATGCTCATCGCAGGGCCTTGGAATCTTACCATGGCTTGGTAGCTGTTTGCTGGGGGGACACATGAATACAGGAATGCAGAGACAGCTCAAGGGCTAAGATCCCTTCAGGTGGGCCCTCGGTGGGGTTGCCCAGGATTTAGTTGGTTCTCTCTGTCAGGCCATAAACAGAACACCATGGAGGTGGGAATATCGGGAAGGTTTATAGCTGACAGAGAAGGCCAGGTGAACCAGTGAGGGCCAGACTGCCATGCCTAGGGCTTGGAAAGATAGGATTCACAAGGTTGTGTTTGGCAAAGCTGCAACTTATATTTCTTCTTCAGCAATGTGTCTCTAAAAGCATCAGTGATCCTTACATTTGCCCAGTAAGGTCTGGAGTGAATCCTGGGGTAAAGCTGTTTACATAGACAGGGCACATTGATTCTGCCCAGAGTTTAGAGTGACTAATTTAGATGGCCATTTATTAATGAGGGTAGCTCTGGGGACCTGCTGTGGTTTGAATGTGAACTAATTCCCATAGGCGATACATTTGAACCCTTGTTTTGTAACTGGTGGAACCGTCTTGGAAACTTTTGGAATTTTTAGGAGGTAAAGCCTTACTGAAGGAAATAGCTCACAAAGGGATGGTCCCAGGAGTGTTACAGTCTGGGCTCTCCTTCCTGTCTCTTCCCTGCTTCCTGACTGCAACACGGTATGACCAGCCTGCTTTCCATTTTTGCCACCCCATCCCCACCTTGATGAACTCATCCCTTCAACGCTAAGTCAAAATAATCCTTCCTTCCTTACCTTGCTTCTTTCAGCAAAGAGGAAGTAGCTAGCACAGAGCCCTTCCTGAAACCACACTTTTGTCATGGCCTACAAGGCACTGGGTCTATGTCACTGTGGGACTCAGACCATTGCCGTGTGTGCTGCTTGCTGCCTGGTCTTTGCTCTGTCCCAGGAATAGGAGACTCATCTTTGCACCTGCTGTCCTGTCTGCTCCTGGAAGGGCAGGCTTCCTCGTCCGTTCTCAGTCTGAGCTTTGATACCTTCTCAGTGCCTAATCTGAGACCGAGCCTTCAGCTCCGTCAGGGGTTTATCTTCTTCCCTGCCTCTTCTCCAACAGCAGAGTCCCTACTTTCTCTGATTATTCTCTCTTCTTGTGAGTTTAAGCTCAGAAAAAAGCAGAACTGTATTTGATCTGTCCATCGTTATGCCCCTGGTTCTTAGGGAGGTACCCAGCATACAGTGGATGTTCAGCAAACATCTTTGGAGAAAATGAATGAATTGGAATATTGCTCTTCATGCGTGGAACTCAGCTTTACACAACATGTCCCATCTCAGTTTCTGTAAAACTCTCTGGCTTCTGGTTTGAAATTTACAACTCTAGCTCTAGAACTATGAAACAAGGCCCCAATGGGAGACTCATATCATAGAAGATACTACTGTGTGCCTTACTGTAAAGGGTCCAGGCAGGTTATAGGGTAGCATTTTTATAAACACTTCATATTTTTCATTTCCCTACTTACTAAAGAGAAAGGCTATCTTAGCTTGTCTAGGGTTCTGAACTTACAGATGTTCAAAGGTCTGGGGAGGTAGGGCAGTCAGTGAAGTGCTTGCTACGCAAGTGTGAGGACCAGAGTTCAATCTTCAGTGCCTCATCTCATCCATTCTCTTAGTTTGAGGTTAAGTATTGTCATTTAAGAAAAGATGGAATAGTTTTTTTTTAACTTATTTACTTTACATCCTGCTCATTGACTCCTCCCATTCACTTCCTCCCCTGATCCTTCCCCCATCTTCCCCTTCCTTTCTCCTTTGAGTGGGTGTGCCTCCTGGGTCTCCTGGGTATCCCCCATCTTGGCACTTCAAGACTCTTCGAGGCTGGACACTTCTCCCACTGAGGCCAGACAAGGCAGCCCAGCTGGAAGAACATATCCCACAGACAGGCAACAGCTTTTGGGATAGCTCCTGTTCCAGTTGTTTGGGACCCACATGAAGACCAAGCTGCACATCTGCTACATGTGTGTGGGGAGGCCAAGGTCCAGACCACGTATGTTCTTTGGTTGGTGGTTCAGTCTCTAAGAGACCCAAGGGTCCAGGTTAGTTGATTCTGTTGGTCTTCCTGTGAAGTTCCTATTCCCTTAGAGGCTACAATCCTTCCTTCTATTCTTCCATAAGAGACCCTGAACTCAGATGGAATTGTTTTTAAACTGGTGCATTAAAATCATTTATATTGACTTATGTAATAGTCTTCAGCCTGCCATATTTCTTTCTGAATGTTTTCAGTTTCATATATATTTATGAGAGAGAGAAGAGAGAGGGGAGGAAGGAGGGAGGGAAGGAGAGAGGGAGGAAGAGAGAGAGAGAGAGAGAGCATATGTGTGTATGTGTGTGTGTGTGTGTGTGTGTGTGTGTGTGAGACTCTGTGAGTGTTTGTGAATATGTACAGGGGGAGTGCACATACCTGTGTGCATACAACAGCTAGAAGAGGGTGTTGGCTCCCTAGGAGCTGGAGTTGGGGTGTTTGATGGAATTCTCAGCTTGTTGCATGTGTCTTAGGATCTGGACTGTGGGTGAAAAGGGTATGTGCTAAGGATCATTGTATTCCTCCTCTATTTTCTTTTGCTCTACAAAAACTTGAGACTGGATAGGTTGTGTAGGGAAGATATTTGTTTTGTCTTGTGTTTTGGAAGCTTAGAAGTCAAAGCAAAAGGATCCTCCCCAGCGAGGGAGACATGCCACATCACCTCAGGATGAACAGTGGAAGGCCAGTGGATACATCTGGAAGAGACCAAATACAAGGATCTGGTTTTCTAACCATCTGCTATCATAACTAATTCAATCTGATACAAGCAGAGCTTACTAGAGGGAGAAACATTAGCCCACACATGACAGCCTCACCTGCATCAGCAAAAGATGGCGGTAGGCACCACAGCCCAGAGCAGCTGTATCGAGCAAAAGATGCTGCATCGGGGAAAAGATTACCACACATGAGCTTTGGAGACACACTTCAATCATGGTGATACTGAGGTAACAGACTTGGTTGAGATCCCCCCTACCCATCCTCTTCAACCTAATTCCATAGAAAACTAGGAGGACAAGAGAGCTCTGTGCCCACTCAGAGTTTATGAGTTGCTATCAAAGAAAAGGGGAGAGAGTGATCCCAGATCATATTCCCTAGTCTGAAGTGAAACTTCTGGAGGTGATGTGAAAATCTGCTAGCATGTTGTGCTAAGTTTCAAATGTCAGTAAGATGTCCAGGTGAAGACAGCCCTGAAGCTGGAGGAGAAGCAGCAATGGGGAGAGGATGAGTTGCCGGAGCAACGGAGGGGCAGTAACTGCCTTCAAGTTGGCTGAAACTTAACTTCTCAAAGACAGATGGGTGTGTCTGGGGGTAGTTACTAGATGAAGACAGTTAAGAAACATTGTCTGTATTTCTTAGTTTCCTTAGACTTAAGAAGAGAAGGATAGGAAATCTGCTTCAGGAGAAAACAAAAATGCCTTATAGTCAGTAAAACATAAAGAACAGTTACCCTTGGTTAGGACAAAGTTTCTTTCAGTGTGTTTCTCAGGGGTGTGTGTGTGTGTGTGTGTGTGTGTGTGTGTGTGTGTGTGTGTGTTGTGAGTTCCTGCTAGCATGCATGTGGGTATTCCAACACAAACATGCGAGTCTGTACATGAGCCAGAGAGATTGATATCCCGTGTCTTCCTCCACCACTCTTAACCCCTTGCTGACCCTGGAGCTCACCAATTCAGCCACACAGGCAGTCGAGTCCCAAGAACCCTCCTGTCTGCATCCTCAGGTTTGGGATTTCAGACACATACTGCTTTGCTCGAATTTTCTTTAAGACTTGTAGTTTTCTTTACACACATGAGTGTTTTGTTTGCACAATGTGCATGTCTTGGAGGTCAGAAGAAGGTGAAGGAGGCCCTGGATCTGGGGTTGCAAATGGCTATGAACCATCATATGACTACTGGGTACTGAACCTGGGTTCCATACCAAAGCAGTAAGGGCTCGTAAGCACGGGATCATCCTCTAGTCACACCCAGCGGCTGCTCCTTCTGCTGGACGTGGTTCCCTCTCCTTCCCAAGATGATTTGGTCATGGTGTTTCATGACAGTAATAGCAACCCTAACGAAGACCTACAATAAACTCCTGGGTCCACAGACAGCATTGGCTTGCTGTGCATCAAAGTCTTCATCTAAAGAAAACTTTAAATGTCCGTGTTCAGTGTTGCCTGGTCTTTTGCTAATCCCTATTCCTACTCTGTGAGTATTAAGACCAATACCCTCAGTAGAAAGATACTGAGTAAATGTGTGTGTTATGACTGCTTCAAGCTCTAGTTTTACATTACCCCTTCTTTGACTCGATGAATGTTGAATGGCCTGTAGCCTGTGAAGCCTGATGTTAAGCTCTCAACCCCCTTTTCTTCCTTTGATGGTGTATCTTGAAGTAGAATTTTCCTGGGGCTGAGGGTGAAATTCCTGTTTGTCCTTCCTGGGCTAGGGGCTCTTTCTGAGGGCCTCTGTGCGCTAGAAGGGTGAGGAGCCCACCTCAGTTCAGGATGAGAGGCATGCTTTCACCACCCTGACATGGATGAATGTGTATTTGCCACGGGTGAGCTGTTTGTAATTAACATGTGCTATGTGGTTTTAATCATTCTTTAATCTGTTAAGCTATAAAAATTTATAGTGCAATTTTAGATTCGAGGGGGAAGAAAGGCTAAATTGCATTATCACGGACCTTCAAGTTAACCTATTGCCCAAAATCAAAACCGCTGAGATAGCATCCACACAGGCAGTCCCTATGCAGTTCAGTTGTCTTTCTTTGGTGGCCTTGCTTTGTCCCTTACTTAGAAGACACTGGAAACTGGAGAGTTACCTCTTCAAAGAAAGTAAACGAGAGTACATGCCATATAAAACGAAGAGAAGGAAAGAACACGTTAGGTAAATACCAGACTACTTATTTTATGATTTTTAAATGTCATTTTTTTTGCTCCAATATTGACTTTTTATGGAGGATAAATTATAGATCTGCAGCACTGGAGAGGCCGGGGTTGCCTTTCTTTGTCACAACTGGTCAAATTAAGATCTGAAGTCATGGTAATTAGTTATGAGTTTCTTAGTGTAGCAGACTAGGCTACAGAGAAATCGCTGTGAGGTGACCCCTCGGGGAGAGGGTGGTCCGCTAGGGAAAGGGCCAGGTTGGGTAGCAAAGGGGCACACAGCAACAGCCCAATCTTGTTACAGTGAACAGATGTTGCCGCCGGCAGTCGCTCGCAAAAAGAAAATACAGTTCAATCCCTTGTTTGTCTGACCAGCTTCTCCAAGAACTGGCTTCGAGGCAAATTATTTCAGGGTTGCACAGGCTGCTAAAAGGCAGTGGAATTGGAGGCTCTCGTGGCCCTTGGCAACCCGAGGCCTCAGAAATGATGCTGTGAGGAGCGAGAGGGGTTGAGCTGGGGTCAGGAGGAGACCTGAAGCCAGAAACCAGGTCACAAGGCTGGAGGCAGTGGGGAGGGCAGCTCTTCAAGGAGAGAATTCTTCATGTAGCTTAAAGGGAGCTGATGAGCTCTGTGAGGGAGGGAGGTCACAGGCTGGGAAGGGGTAAAGGAAGAGAAAACTGAGTTAGCAGTGCCCTTACCCTCTGTTAGGATGTGGATTGTTTATGCTGGCTACATGGAGACACGCTGCTTTAAAGAAATGTAGATTGAATAGGGTAAATTGAATTTACAGAGTCAAAAATAAGTTAATTCAGACCAAAAGGGGTTAGGAGGGGGGGGAGGGGAAGTCTTTTGTTTTGTTTGGAAAAGAGCAACTTTAGGCTGAGTTGTATGAGCTAACTTGTTTTCCAGCCCACTTGAATGGAGAGACAGGTCTATACTACTTTCCTGATTTGGTTTGCCAAAGAAGCATTACCCTATTAGACGTCGTTGAAGACAAGTACTATGTATGACAAATGGGTAATTGCTAAAATTTTGAATCTGTTCTCTATCTCACATTCTCAATACAACTGCTTCTACCATAGCGAGCCCTTTCCAAGCAATGTTACCAGGAACGGTTAACACTGAAACCAATGTTAAATCTGGATATTTATTTGTTCTTTTGCTAGCTGATGTGCACAGAACTTCTGTGTGAGTATGTTAAGTCATGAATCTACCTAAGCTAGATGCCAGGTGTAGTCTAAGAGCTTTATAGTCTGGGAAGATGGTTGAGTGGGTAAGTGCTCTTGCTCTATAAGCATGGAGACCTGGGTCAGAATCCTCCAGCACCCACATAAAATGTAGGGTGTGGCCACATGGGGATTGCTGGTCTTGTTGAACCTGAGAGCTCTCTGATCAGTGCGAGACTCTGTTTCAAGGGAATAAGGCAGAAAATAAGAAAGAGGATATGTAGTGCCTTTCACTGGCCTCCACGACAGTACAACTATCCTCTCAATACAGGTGCCCCCCAGTACACACACACACACACACATCTGCATGTTCACACACACACACACACACATCTGCATGTTCACACACACACACACAAATAAACATTATGAATACTGTTGGAATGCCTAATACATTAGAATCCTTGGATTTCATATAGAAAGTGTTGTGGCCTTCTCTCTACATATGAAAAATCCGTGGCCCAGAGAAGTTACATGATGTAATGAAGTCAGAGAATGATGACCCAGATTGTGATTTCAGAGTTTGGTCTCCCATTGTTAATATTAACTTCATGTCATGCCCTTTCAAGTAGTTAATGTCATCATTTCCATTGTATATAAAAAGACACTGAGATTTAGAGATTAAATAATGGGGATTATTTGGTGGAAGAAGCCAGGACTCAATGCCAAGTTGCTTGTATTGCACTTTAGCCAGCTGGTAGCTATACACTGGCTTTCTTTAAACCTGTGCTTTTCAAACTTTAATGTAAATGTGACTTGAATAAGGATCTTGCCTGATGTGGCCTCTGACTCCCTAGGCCTTCAGTGGAGTCCAAAGTTCTGCGTTTCTACCCATCTTTCATCTGGCAAAGCCACAAGCTAAAGCCCCAAACTGAGAGTCTGTTGCCTGCTTGGCTCTGCTCCTTGATTATAATAAGAGTTATAGCCTGTGCACTGAAAGCCACGTGCCCCAAACAGCCCACTACCGTGAGCTTCCAGCCACTGGGGTGCTGCTGGTGGGGTGCCTGAAACAGGCTTAACCTGTTTCTAGAATCTTGTTGATGCTCTGGGTAACCTTGATCTCATCATAATCTCATTATAAAAATGAAAACACTTATACCAGAACCAGTGCCCATCTAACCATGCCTGAATTAGGAGGAATGGGGCAGTTCCTGGTCCCTGGAAATCTCCCTTCTGGTGAAGCTCTGTTGATAGTATTCCACAGCCCTTCAGAAACCAGTCCTAGAAGAAACCCAGGCCTCAGTCCTGATCAGGAGAAGCCTCAACCTCCCCATGCTGTACTCACTGGTCAATGAGAAACGTATCTTACCTGCTACCAACACTGACTGACAACCATATATCGCTTGAGATGAAAGATGGAGTGTTGGAACTGCCAATGCATAGATTGCTAAACTATGGGTTCATGCCTTCTGAAGGGCTTAGGAGTGGGACCATTAAAAATAATTAATTTCTAATGGTCAACATTCATAGCTTCTGCCCGGACTTAGAGCATTGGTTCTCAACCTGTGAGTCAGGACCCTCCTGGGAGCCACATATTAGATATCCTACATATCAAATGTTTACAATACAATTCATAACAATAGCTGAAGTGTTTTGAATAAAAATTGCCCCCACAGGTTCAAGGAGTGGCACTATTAGGACATGTGGCCTAGTTGGAATAAGTGTGGCCTTGTTGGAAGAAGTATATAAGGAGGCAGGGAGGGAAAGTGTTTTGAGGTCTCAAAAGCTCAAACCAGGTTCTGTGTTTCTCTCTTCCTGCTGCTTTCAGATCCATATGTAGAACTCTCAGCTCCTTTTCAGCACCATGTCTGCCTGCATGCTGCCACGCTTCCTGTCATGACGATAGTGGTTTAAGTCTCTGAAGCTGTAAGCCAGCCCTAATTTTCCTTTATGAGAGTTGCCACGGTCATGGTGTCTCTTCACAACAATAGAAATCCTAACTGAGACAGTAGCAAAACTAGTTATGAAGTAGCAATGACATGATTCTATGGGTGGGGGGGTCACCACAGTGTGAGGGACTTTATTAAGGGATCACCGAGTTAGGAAGGTGAGAACCACTGACTTACAGCTTGTGTCTCGGAGAGAGGTAAGCAGTCAGGAGGCAGATTCGGCTAGGGATTCTGTAATGTAGACTGAAATCACTGTTTTCTTTCCTGAAGCACCATATAGATGCCTATTGAAATTCAGGGAGTTCCTTCCCTAAGGAGAACCATTTTGTCCTTTAATTTACTGGAATCCATATCATTATCAACTTCACTCCAAATGTCATCATTTTGCCCATAAAGTAGCTCTTTAAATGACTTTTACACACCTTCCCTCTCGATTTGCATTTATGTCCTTTTGTTCTGATCTACCTAAGAAACTCAAATTGATCATTAACTAAGAATTTATAAGACATCAGCTTTAATACTTCATATGGATGGTCCTCTTAATCACCTACCTTAAAAACTAAATATGGAAGCCCATTGTGTCCATTTCTCTTTCAACAGAAGAGACTCTATGTAATCCATTACTTTCATTTCCTGCACTGTCCACACTTCTATCTTTACTCTTTCTTTCCTTTCCTCTGTAAACGCCATAACTGGATTTTGAGCCTCAAATCTATATGTCAACTGTGGCTTACCCAACCCCCGAGAAGGCAAGAATACAATACCCTGGAATTCACGATTTATGCCAAGTCCCATCTCAGCCTTGATTCTACTGCCAACTGAGCTGAAAATTGAAATGCTGGCTCTGTCTATAGACTCTGATTCTGTGCCTCTGTTGTGTTAACTAATTCATTACTAACCCTAGCTTGAGTGTTCCACTTATCCAAAAGCATCTAGTATTGGAGAATTTAAATTTTCATGCAAACTCTTTCTCTCCCTCATTGATCAAACTTATTCAGGGTAACAAGGCTTTCCCTATAGATATGAATTTTCTCCCACATTTTGTGGTGTCTTCAAACAAAGCTCACAGGCACACTGAAGTCATTCATTAACGAAAACATGCAAAGTGCGCAAATCCTTCCAATGGAAAAAGCAAGGCAAGAGGCAAATGAGGTAAACTGCATTTCTTAACCCGCCCTGGGACAGCTTAAGGGGTGTTACATGTTAACAAGCTGCCAAGTCTCAAGATGATGGGAAGATTCCCATCAGAGCCCAGAGCAGTCACTGAAGAAGGAGGTCCACCCTTGCTCCACACAGATGCAGTCCTTCCAATAACCACTGATGTATCTATGAAAATAAAACCTCAGAGACATTGTTCAGTGGGTGGGATGACAGAACAGACAAGCCAGAGTTACCAAAGCCAGGCACCCTCTCAACTAGTAGCCAATTATGGTTCCATATCTTTGTTTATAGGCAGCTATCTCACTTGTAAATATAGCCCATATGATGATTGGCAATTGAAATGATTACCCTTGCCGTACTCTGTGCCTCATTTTAATCTGTCACCCAAAAATCCAGCCTTGATGTATTTGAATTATAGTTATTCTTTGGGATTTCTTGAGGTCACACCTTCAGAGATGGTCAGTAGTATCTTAAGATAATGGAAGGCAGGAACCACAGGTCTGTCTTCTTTCCAAGGTACTCTCATTTCTTTTTATTCACGGTTTTACTTTCCACCATTTTAGTAACCCATATTCACTAGCAATCTGAATATAGGATGTGGAAGATTACAGAAATAAGCAGTTCAGAGGTTGTAAGTTCCCAACGACATCCCAAGATGCTCTTTTCCATCTGGCCTGGGATGCAAATCACCTCTCTGTGACAAGCATCTATACTGTATAGGCTACACGCCCATTAGTTACTAGAGAAGCCATCTCTGTTATTAAACTGTTGAGGCATCACATTGCTTATATCCAGGTAACCCTCTTTACCTATAAATTGCCTCAAAACACAAGAGTAGTGATAAAGGGAAGTTCTAAGGCATTGGAAACTATTCTAACTCTGGTTCTCAGTGGTCAATGCTGTGGTAGCAATCAGAGTGCCTATAGGGTTTTGTGTATCCATAGATTCATATACTGACTGAGGATCTGGGAATGTGTCTCTCACAGATTAGGGAAGTCGACTGTAGTAAGACTGGCATTTCTGGGGTTCTATAATATCAATTCACCCTGATTCAGGCAATGAGTCTCTCCGTGTCTGCCCACTGCCTTCTGTCTTTCATAACTATGGTGTTCTTAGTTTTTGGCTCAGCTATTCTTCTGGACTTTGGACTTCAGGCTCCCCTAAAAACAGTTCTTCCCTTTATTTGGAGTACTCAAAATGAACTGCCCAGTTCTCTAGCCAAATGGCTCACTTGCAAGGATTGTACAGTTAATACAAAAGCGTAACCACATGCTCATATTCCTGGACTTTTGCTCTGTGGAAGCTCAGTGAACATGAGGTGCAAATGTTAATTATTTTAAAAACTGAAAGAACCTCCCAAGCTTTAAGATTCTTTAATCTCAGTTCACCTCGATTCAGGCATTGATTAAACAGTCTGGCCATGTTGGATGCTTCTTGCCTGCAGTTCCATCAGCATCGCCCTTCAGTCCTCTGATAACCGATTCATGCCACTGTTCAGGGCTTCTGCATATTTAAACCTCAGGAAGGGTGCCCCACATCAGGACCTACAAAACCCATTAAATGCCTTCATGGGGTCAGGGAAGAGTGGCCCAAGGTTAATGTGTTCTGGTCCCTGCTCTCTTTTCCCGTGTCTCTCCTCTATTGTGCTGAGTATCAAGTCTGCAGGAAAGGGTTGTGACCAGAATACACAATCCAGATCCCCCAGCATGTGACTGACAATGTTATTCAGCAAACAGTCCAAAAGAATGCCAGCCAAGAGCGCTCGAGCCCAGGGCAGCCATGACATCCTGGAGGCAATTATCACAACGAGTCTCTTCCTCCCTCTACTAAAGCGTGCTATCAACAGTATTTCTGAAAGTTCACGAAGGCCCCTCTGCACAGGTCTCAGAGGGCACATGGACCCAGCCTCCAGAAGCCCTGTGCTTGGCAGAACCTTTGGGGCTCCCTGCTTTCAGCAGTGACAAGAGAGAGCTACATTTCTGACATCCTCCCTTGTCTGATTCAACTCAGTGAGCCAGGGTGACTTGCTGGAAGTTGTTTATTGTCTTTACCAAGATGGGTGACAACAGTTAAAGCCACACGTGTGCATCCAGATCATGTTCCTACTGGGGGAGACATATATGTAAACACATTAATGTATATATTTAATTGGGTTATAATCTATTGACCATAGATACTAAGACGCTGAGCAAGCAATTAACAAAACAGCTTTGACTAAATATAGTTAGCTCTAAATATAGTTGGTTAATTGGTATTTAATATGCTTATTAAATGTCAATTAAGTATCTTTAGCAATGAATTGGTAGCTAATTAACTTACTATAGCTATCCTGTTACTTGACATTTGAACAGCTAAATATTCTCTACAAGTTTAATGTTTTAATAAGAAACAAATTATCCATGTATTGCTCATGAATTTTTCAGTTAGTTTAATGAGATTTAAATGTATCTCGAAACTTGGATGCATGTTTTTCTTATAATCAGATGGTATTTTACATTCCATATCTCTTCTAAACTCAGAGGGCTGATCATAGTAGAAAAAAAACTGTGCAATTATTCTGAAGAAATATTCTAAGATTGGTTCTGTCATTGGACACTCTTAATTATTTCATGGATCAGGAACTCCCTGGTCTTTGTCAACTCCATGACATTAAGCCCCATGGAATAAACGTTGTATTTGTGACTGGGGAGATGGCTCAGCAGGCCAAGTATTTGCTGTGCCTGTGTGAGGACCAGAGTCTGGATCCATAGCAGCCACATAAAAGCAAAATCCAGGCAGCATAAACAGTCCTATAATCCCTGTATTGGAAAGGTGGAGATCAGGGATCCTGAAAGCAAGCTAGCTAGTGAAATGAGTCATATCAGTGAGCTCTGGGTTTGATTAAGAGAGTCTGCTCCAATAATAAGGTGAATCCCAATATCAATCCTGGGCTTCATATACATGTAAAACATACCTATCACACTGTACACAATACGTGCAAACAGTCATACACACATAGGTGCACTCCTGTAGATACACACAAATGTAATTAAAGTCTTAAGACGGTGTACTGTACAATCACACTAACTGATTTCATGTATAACTCTTCTGTGTTATCCAGTTTTGTTGCTGTCATGTCTGATATCTGAGAAAAACAACCTAAAGGGAAGAATTACAGACTCCGGTCCATTGAGATATCAATTCCTGAGTCTTTGGCCCTGCTGGTCCTGGGCCCATGCTGAGGTAGAATGTCTTGCTGTTGAGAAGGTGTGGATGAGAAGGACTGCTGAGCCCCAGGAAGATAGGAAGCAGGGAGTGAGGGCAGGGCTGTAGACTACCTTCTGTGACCAGCCAGAAAGACACATGCACCAGATGAGCCTTGAAGGCAGTGTTTCATATTTAAAACATAAAGTCTCTGTAAGATAACGCATGTTTGGGGTCCCTAAATATCAGAAACTTCATCTTAACGAATCCCTGATTTGGAGGGGACATTTTGATTTCAAGGTACCCAGGCTGCTCTTTGAACACCAAGCCTCGGTCGGGGCTCTGTCTCTACCTACTATTTCCTAGGGTTCTATTTACCTCATTAAGTTGACGACGTAGCAAACTGTTGTTGGTACGTCCTAAAATTGTTGATCTGCGACTATCTCGGGTTTGAATGTATCGGATCAACTTAGTTTGTGGTCTTAAGCGGTTTCTATGTCCATCTCTCTGTTTTCTCTTTCAAAGCCTAGCCCGTGACTTACAGCACGGCTGCTCGCTTACGCTGCTGGTGGCGCGGAGCAATGAAAGCCTGTGTGCCATTCTGTTAGCTTGTTTTACACACTCCGCACTTTATAAACAAGGGTTCTTTTATTAAACGCTTGTAATAATTCCAGTGCCAATTACCCTCACTACACTAGAGCTTTCACACTCCTCTAACACATGCTTTCCTTACGCTGGAAAGGGAAATCCGTTAAACAGGAAGGAGGGGCTCAGAGTGTCTCCCACAAAAATTGTTGTTGAATCATTTTGAGATGACTTTGCGGCCTGCATTTATTTTCTTTTCTTTTCTAAGTTTTTGGGGTTCCAAACTATGGCCATTATTACTGACTAATTGATAGGTTTCAGTCAGCCTTATGGTGGCAGCTTAGCTCAGGTTTGTTTCCAGGGGCAATATACATTGTTGAAGTTAATTGTTCCCTGACCACTTTTTCCATATGGCAGAGTGAGTCTCTCTGTAATAGCTTTGGAATGATTTATCCAGCATTTGTCATTATCCCTTGGATATTTCTTGGGAAGTCTCACAGATCTTTCGGGGGCCATAGGACCAAAGTGAAGATATTGCACCTGCTCGTCCCAGAGCCTCCCATTGCCTCGCTGTGATCACACATGTGGAGATGTCTTGGTAACGTTTTCTCCACAGATGAAGTAGATCGCTGTTATCCTTATTACCGTTGTTGATGTTATTGTTGTACAGGTGCAAAAATATCCCTATTTTGCTATTTATAAATCTTCCCCTCTGGACCCACAGCTAATGATTACTGCTCTCTTAGTCATCTGTTGACATATTTGGAGTTCTCAGTTCATGTTGGAAGCTACTGCTGTTTTCAGAGACAGTGGATGAGGCAAGGGCTTGGGTACCGCCTTAGTAGGCTGGAGCGGCATGGTGAAGAAGCTGAAGGCAGATGCAGTTCAAAGAGATGCAGTCTCAAGCTCACTTCTTGCATGATGGAGTCCAGAAAAGTAACAGTTTTGATTTCTGCTTCTTTAAACAGGCATTAAATAAATAAATAAATAAATAAACAAACAAACAAACAAACCAAAACCCGGCATTTATCATGTAGGGTTGATGAGGACTAGAGGAGTGCTATGCTTAAAGGATTGAGCTTGGCAGCTTGTAAATGCTCTCAAAAATAGGCCAGGGGCTGGACAGATGGATCAGTAACTAAAAGCACTTGCTGATCTTCCGAAGGACTCAAGTTTGGTTCCCAATATCCTTGTAGGATAGCTCACAACCGCTTTAATCCTAGTTCCAGAGTATCCAGTGCATTTTTGGGGAGGGATGGCTGCATGTACATCCACACACATGGGGCACATACCCACCCAAGACACACACCCACACTAGTTTTTAAATAAAACTAAAGCCTAAGCCAGATGATCAAGTACTTTTGAATGGGAGTGCTTTCCTAAGTTGTATATTCCCAAGATAACTCAAATACCATGAGACTCAGTAGAAGAGTAAAGCAAACTAGCTTTAAAAGTGTGCTATGGTCTTATTTCCATCTGATGAAGAAGATTACAAATGAGAAAAAGCCATGTGCTAGATACACTGAGCTTGAAAACATTGGCCATCAGGACATCTGGCCATTTTATTGATGTTTCCTATGTCATATAACTGTGCATTTTCCTTCCCTAGTTCTGAATAGCAAACCAACTAAAATACAATGAAGAAGTTTCAATATTTGGAGAAGAACCATGTGTTGAAAATGTTTACATACGTATTTTAGCCTGGGTATACCAGACCACTAGAACAAAGGCAACGAGATTCTGTGTAGAAGATGTACACACATGCGATCTTGATCAAGGCAAACAAATATGTGTGATTCTTACCAGGATCATATGTTTGTACTCAAAGCAAGCCGAGTTCACCAAAGCTGACTGCTACGATGGAGCCTTAGGGAGTCCTTAATAGATTGTGTCAGCTCATTTATTGAGGGGAGCCCCTTAGCTTAAAAAGAGAATGGCTTTATGCTCTGAGTTTATAGTACACACACACACACACACACACACACACACACACTCACACTCACACACACACACACACTCACACCTACTCCAAGATGAAAATGAAAACAATTCAATTACCCAGTATTGAGAATCTGTTGTAGCCAGGCAGGCGCTGTGCTAGGCTCTGGAGAACGAATGGTAAAGATGAGCTTGTGAGCTCTCAGTGGAGACAGAGGCTTATAAATGTTTCCATCTGCAATACAATACATGCAAATATGGGCTAGAGAGCTCAAAGAGGTACAGAGTACAGAGAAAATGGGGAGCGTATTGGTAAAGAAATACACAATTCAAATATACATACAAATAAAATACATGTTATATATTATACACATATATTATGTTTTATATGCTATATATGTATATAATATATATGTATATAAATATATATTGTATGCTGGTTCTTTGGAAATTTCACATCACGCACCCCAATCATACTTATTTCCCAGTTCTTCCATGACTTGTGACTCCCCCAAATATTTTTTTTTTTTGGTTTTTTTTTGAGACAGAGTTTCTCTGTGTAGCCCTGGCTGTCCTGGAACTCACTCTGTAGACCAGGCTGGCCTCGAACTCAGAAATCCTCCTGCCTCTGCCTCCTAAGTGCTGGGATTAAAGGCGTGCGCCACCACCGCCCGGCACCCCCAAATATTTTAAATTAAAATAAAAACAAGTCCAACTTGTGTTATTTATATACTCACTGGAGCATGGTCAAGCTCTCAGTGGCCTGCCCACTAAATAGAACTAACTTGTTTCCTTCCCCTCCCCGTCAGAAGACGTACATTGTGGAGAGCTAACTTCAGGATCTCTGTCACATGTCTTAAAGTTCTCTTTGATAGTTTCCTGCCCAGGAATGCTACTTTTGTGGGTGGGGTGGGGAATGGGGATAGGGATGTCCACAATTCAGTTTTCTTAACCTAATGCTATTTGCACTTTAGAATCAGTAGAATTTCAAGACCCATACCTATGGGATTTAAAACCCTTGCTATATTCTGCATATTTGTTCAGCATATTTGTTCATATTGCCACCAAAATTAGCTGGAGAGACTACAGTCAAGATGGAGTGAAGTGATTGTGATGGTATTTCCTACTTCTACTTGGTTGGTTGTTGAATTAAAATGAGTAGCTATTTTATATTAGATGAAGGTATTTTATTAATTAATTAATTAATTAACATCTTAAATTCACAACTAAGAAACTTACTTGGTGCCATTTGGTTGTTATATGTAATATGAACTAATTACACACAACTGCCTGGCAAGCTTCATTAGCATTGACACATACCAACAAGCTCTCCCTCTGTCTTCTTTCCTACTAAAATATTCACAATTACTATAGCTAAAATCTGGGTTCACATCCAACCAATTCTGCTGATGCTCCAAGACTTCCAAGGTGCCTGGACTACAGCTGATGACCTGTTGCCAGCTGACTGTTCTCAATGCCTTCTCTTTCGTCCATCCTCCCTTTATAGTATTCATCACAGATTTCTAAGTTTGCTTTCTAAAGGACAGATCCATTCTGTGACCTCTGATGACTAACTGAGCAAAGCCTGAATCACTTAGCCTAGCATTGAAGACCTCGAAGACTTTGATAGCAACCTATTTGTTCTGTCTTAAACCCAGATGCTCTCTGCATTGCACACCCAGCTACAAGCCTTACCTATGGATATGCTTCTTTATGCCCAAGCCTTCTATTTGTGTGAATCTTAAGACCATCTTGTCACCTTGCTAATATTTTACCAGACCCCCTCTCAACAGTTAACCTTAGGCAGCCTTAACATGTGCATGTATTTCCATGGATGCATGTGGACAAGTTTCTATAGCATCAGGAAGCTCTTTATGGTCCTGCTAGTAACCATGTATGCACATCTCTTTCTCTTCTTACTTAGGGTCCATATAGAACAGGAACTGTGTAAGTCATACATATACATTACATATGTTTACATACCAAGGACTCATCAGAGCATAGTTTCCAAATCCATAGCATATGATCAAGTAGTACTATCTTCATTTCACAGAAGAGATCTAGTGCTCAAGACATTGACAAACCTGGATAGTGTCAGTGAAAGGGATAATATCAGAACCCTTGGGTATATTTTACAGCGTAAACTGTTCAGTCTATTATCTACAGATTTCTGGTTTTCTATGAGTCAACATTTATTGTCTGATTCGTTTATTATTTGTTTTTACTTAGTCCAAAATCACCCCTTCATAGGGGCACCATAACAAAGTCCTATAGACTGGAAATACTAAATAAAATACACTCGTTTGCCTACAGCTCTGAAGGCTAGTAGTACAAGAACAAAGTATTTGCAGGGTTGCTTTCTTCTTAGGACTCTCCTCCTGGCTTGTAAGTAATTTATCCCCCCACTTCCTGCGTCTTCACATGGTCTTCCCTCTGTGTATGACTGTGACCTACTTTTTTCCCATAAGGGAATCCATCATATTGGATTAGAACTTGCTCCTTGCAGTTATAGTGTGTGTGTGTGTGTGTGTGTGTGAGAGAGAGTATGCAAGTATCCGTTCTCAGATACACATGTTTATGTGTATGTATGTGTAGAGTTCGAAGATCCATGTTAGATTCTTTGCCTATCTTTTTCTACATTAAATTTTGAAACAGGGTCTCTTATTGAACTTGTAGGTCACCAATTTGACAAGGTCTTTGAATCCTCGGGTCTCCACCATTCAGGACTGGGATTATAGCACACACTTTCATGCCCAACTTGGGTGCTAGGACTCTGAACTCAGATCATCATGCTTGTACACCAAGTATTTGACCCGTCAAACCACCTCTTTAACTATGTAAAAAAATATCCCTTTTAATTCAATCATATCTTTCAAGACTTTATTTCCAAATGTAGTTATTCTTCTGACATCAAAGGAGATTTGATTCTGTATGTACCATAGATATCAAAATATGTAGACATATAGATCCTATAAAATAGAATAGTATTCTCACACCTAATGCACATTCCTACCTATACAGCTATTGTACTAATTATTCAGGGAATAACGGCAAGAAGAAAAACCTGTACATATTCAGTATGGATGCATTTTTCCACTAAATACTTTCTGGCTGTGGTTGGTTGAATCTGTGGATGGGGAGCCCTCAAATACAGACCAAAACTGTACAGTCATGCTCTGAGGTACTTAGGTTGAAGGATTTCAACGTTTGAGTTTTGAGGAAATGCAACAGAAGATATAGAAAGTATCTCATAGGTGACCTTTTACTATGGCAAGTGCTAAGCTAAGTAGCCATTGACGACGACCCTTTGGTGTTCATAAAGCTGGCAACCATTTTGTTCCTCCTCTTTCATTGACTTTTAGTATTTATGGTAGAAGAGAGACAGAGGAAAAACTACCACATGGGTTCTGTGGATAGTTTATTAGCTGGTGGAGGTTAGGTCTCTTCCCATTTCTCTAGCTCGTTAGCCTCTCTCCCTCTTGCAGTTCAACCTTAGAGCCAGGATCTCCATTCAGCCTGTACCTGCAGGCTTTGCACACATGGATGCAAGATGAGCAGATTGAAACTGTCTATTTCTTAACTACGGCTTGGGCTAGAGAGACACGACACAGTCAGTAAGGTGCTCATGACTTACCATTGTGAGATCTTAAGTTCTTCAGAACACCTATAAAAAACCAGGAGCAGTTGTGCACGTATGTAGTGTTGGAGGTGAGAAGTGAGACAGGAGGATGCCAAAGACTTAAGACCAGTCACTCTACGCACTTTGTAGAGCTCTGTGTTTTGTAAGAGATTCTGTCTTAAGAAAATAAAATGGAGCAAGTGAGTGAGGAAACGCTCATTGTTGACCTACACACAAACACACACACACACACACACCCACACACACCTGAATCCACACTAAATGCTTAAATGAATAAATAGTCCATGTATGCACTTATGTTATTTTAGTTAAGGTTTCAATTGATGTGAAGAGACACCATGACCACAGCAACTCTTATAAAGGAAAGCATTTAACTAGAGCAGGCTTACCTTTTCAGAGGTTAGTCCATTATCATCATGATAGGGAGCAAGGCCACACGCAGGCAGATATGGTGCTGCAGAGATAGCTGAGAGTTCTGCATCACAATCAGATAGACAGGCAGGAGGACAACAGGCTGGGCCTGGCTTGAGCATTTGAAACGTCAAAGCCCACCCTGAGGGACGCACTTCCTCCAACAAGGCCACACCTACTCCAGTAAGACTACACCTCCTAAGAGATTCACTTTCTTTGAGCGTGTGTGGGTCACTTTCATTCAGAGCACCAGACATGTATATACTTCACTCCTTTTTGTCTTTATCTCTTAAACAATACAGAACAGTAGTTACTTACACAGCCTTTCCCTCAAATTTGGCATTCAACTAATCTACAGACAACTAAAAAGCAATCTTGCAGGTGTGTGCAGGTTCTGTGCAGATTGGGTTTCTTTGAAGGGTGATCCTGATACTAACTCCCCGCAGACTGACTATTAGGATGTTTGCCCACCCACAAATGTGCTTGCCACTCAGCTACTTACAGATACCCTCAGACTTGCTGCTCAGGTTAGGAATGACTACCAGTGTGACATCAATGTTACAGATGCGTCCTGCTCAGGCTAGGAATGGTTACCAGGGTGACATTGATGAAGTGAAGAGTATTGGTGTATTAGTTTGGGTTTTACTGCTGTGAACAGACACCAATGACCAATGCAAGTTTTATAAAAGACATTTACTTGGGGCTGGCTTAAAGGTTCAGAGGTTTAGACCATTGTCATCAAGGCAGAAGCATGGCAGCATCCAGGCAGGCATGGTGCAGGAGGAGCTGAGGGTTCTATGACTTTATCCAAAGGAAGCCAGGAATAGACTGGGAATCCTCAGGCATCCAGGTGGAAGATCTCTAAGTCCAACCCCACAGTGACACACTTCCTTCAACAAGGCCACAGCTTCTAATAGTGCCACTCCCTGGGACAAGCATATACAAACCATCACAATTGGCCAAACGCACAGGACAGGTGAGTTGATTAGAAATTAGAAATCCCTTCCCTTAAGTGCCCAGGCCCTTTGTCTAATGCTGAGAATCATGGGACAAGGAATTATAAGGAGAAGAGCCTGGAAACTTTTCTCTTTCTAGTCAAAAGCCCAGATTTTCCTCCTGCTTTTCTGAAGGAAGCAGGTCCTGTAAATGATGACAGTATCAGTCACAGCCTTAATGCCCACATAAAAGAGCGATTGTGAGGTAGTCACCTTCTCTCGAGTCCCTAGTGTGTCCCAACCACTTTTAAATCATCCCACTCTTTCTTCTCCACAGCAACAGTGAGCCCAGAAGGCCAAGCATCTAAAACACCCTCTCCCCAGGGCCGCTTCTAACTCAATAAGAAAGTTTAAAACTCCCAACAAAGTCTCTCTCTCGTCTTTGGCTCGCTTTGTGCTCCCTCCAGCGTCTTCCTTTTCTATTTCCCTCTGTGATGTGAAGGATTACGGCTTCAGAAGAACAATGTTCTAGGAATACTGGAAGACTCAAAGACCAAAGAGGCAATGAGCAGTCATACCCGAGGGTCTGAAAGAATAGGGCTCTGTAGACTGGCGTTGGGTGTGCCCTAGGGGATTCTGTAGACTGGTGTTGGGTGTGCCCTAGGGGATTCTGAGTGTACAAAACCAAACTTAAGAAATTTGCACTAGGGGAATTCAGGCATAAACTAAACCCATAGACCTCTGGGAATGTCCAGCCTATGTCCAGATGCTGTCCTCAGCTTTTATAACCATCTCCATGTTGACCTTATCCTTGAATTTTCTTGTGTATGTGTAACATACATGAAGCATTCTGCTCTTAACAGAAAGCTAGTTGTTGAGTTCATCTTCCTTTGTCCCCCCACTCAATCCCTTCCCTTTCTCTCCCTCCTTCCTCTTACCCCCTTTCTTTTTTTCTGTTCTAGAATGAGAAAGAAGGGCCCCACATATTCTGAGGCCATGATCGTTGATCAGTGGCTCTCAAACTCCCAATATTGTGGCCTTTCACTCAGTTCCAGTGACTGACCCACCCCAACCATAAAATTATGTCGTGCTACTTCATAATTGTAATTTTGCTACTGTTATGAATCATTATGTAAATATCTTATCTACGGCATATCTGATATGCTACCCCATGTAAAAGGGTCATTGACTTTCAAAGGGGTCTCGACCCACAGGTTGAGATTCACTGTCATAGAGCATTCTGTTTGTAAGCAGACTACCCCTTGGAGAGGTTTTAAGAAGCCCCTGAGTATCCTCTGCTTTCTAATTTTTTGGGACACCAAGTCTTTTGCAGGAGGCCACAGCTTGGCCTCTTCAAGTCGGGTAAAGAGACCATTGAGGAGGCGAGGACTGGGAATTAAAACTGGAGCTTATCACCTGATGAAGAATGTCAGCAGGAGGCCGCCCTTCACGGGGTCATGCGTGCGCACTGTTTTACGGATTTTAATTCAGAACAGCTAATGTGTCAGGAGTATTCTATCTAGAAAACTGTGTCACTGTTGGGAATAAATCCTGATTCTCTCTCCCAGCGTATTCCTGAATATGTAGCTTTCAACTTCCCTCTTTATAGCTGGAAAAACGCCGGAAAGGGGAGGACTTGGAATGTCACCATGTCAAAAGTCATGGACAACAACAGGACCTGAGAGAATCAGGGAGCCTTGCTAAGTACAAAATGGGTCCGAAACAGGAGCTTCTTCAGGGGAGGAGAAAGTGTGCAGAAAGGATGCGGGCTTTGGATGGAAAAGACAGAGGACACAGGAGGGACAAGTCTATCTCCGAGGAGCTTCCTGTCAACGTTAGAAATTTCCAGATATTCTGGGGTCATTGTTCTTACTTGGTAATGGGTCACCCCAGATAGTCATGCCCTCCACTCTTCCCTCTGGTGTGACTGTCACAGGAAACCTGAAGTATTCTCTTTGCAACTGTGTGTGAAGGCCATGTGCTTGATCTTCAGTAAATCCTCATCAGCTCTCAGGGTTCCTGTCCCTCACTTGGAAACTTGGGAGGATGACGTTTTTTGCAGGTTTGAGGGTTGAAATGGACAGAGACACAGAGCCTGGTGACCTGTCTGGTGTGCAGTGGGCTCCCCATGAGTACTAGATATGGAGAGCAGAGATGGAGGGCAATACTTCTAGGTCAAGATTTGGACAGTCCTCTGTATACAAATGGTGTTCCACAAATCTTAAATAAAACTGATTGTCAAACTTGGCATTTGAGAAGGTACTAAACCCCATAAATGGGTTTCTTTGTCCCCTAGGGCATGTCCCAGCTTTCTTTCCAACCACTTGAGGACAGCTGTCTACCTGGCTAGGTCTTCTGGTTGTTTTCACTGATGCCTGCTCTACCCCCCCCACCACACACACACACACACACACACACACACACACACACACACACACCTGTTATATGGTTTTCTTTCTTTATGTGGTGAGTTCTATTCCCTTAAAAGACTAACTCTGATGTGTACTCCATTAGGAAACTTTGCTGACCTGAACTTGCCACACATTTAAAATGTCTCTTTTCTGTGCTGCCACAACACAGACAGCACAGATAGCACCCTTTCTCTAGTCAATTTGATGTGTGTTTCTAACCCCCTCTGCTTCAGCAATATTAGGTGTTACAGTATTAGGTGTATGTGAATGGGACAGAATTTAACACAGAAAGGATATCCAAAAAAGGGCTTTTAGTGACCTGACCAAATGCAAGACTGTATAGATGGATATGACAGAGTAGATCTTTATTTTATTTTGTGTTTTGAGTATTGAACCCAAGGCTTTACAAATCCTATGCTAGCATTAAGCTACTGACCTTCATCTACAGTCACAGCAGCTGTTTGATAACTGCAAAGGGTTTGAGCTATAGGATGGATTCAGACGACAGGACCATCAAGACATTCTACTGCCGCTGAAGGGCCTAAAGACAGTGTTCACAAGAAGGTGGAGAAGTTTCTAGAAAACTCACTCTTCTTGCAAATAGATATATCATGGCAGAGTTGTACAGAAGGAGAAAGTGTTCAACTCTTGTAATTAGGAAGAAATGCAGGAAAAGAGTGTCTGGATTCCACCCGATATTACCTCCCTCAGCATTATTTGTGGAAATAATGGATATGTTGCTGTCAGAACCAGATGGATGGGTCCCAGGGGCGGGAGGGTGGGGGTGGGGGGTGGGTGGGGGCAGGGAATGCACCAACGTGGCTGTGGATCTGTAAATTGCTTGCCACTGAGAACTATCCAGGGCATACCAAGTTCACGGGAATTGGTTGAGTGAATTGTGATTATCATGATAATCAATTAGTCTATCACTATCCCCTTGTAGGAAACTTGCTTAAACATTGATGGCCCATAGATACATAACCAGGACTGAGCCATGATGCATGGTGTGTGGCCAGAGTGTAACTCTGTGGTTTAAAATCCAAGGAAAGAAAAAAAAGACACGGAGACAGAAAGACAGGAAAGAAGGATAAGAGGGAGAGAGGGAGGGGAGGAAGAAGAGAGGGGAATAAAGAAAACAGAGAGGAAGGAAGGAAGGAAGGGAGGAAGGAAGGAAGGAAGGAGAAAGTTAGGAACCAATCCCCAAGTATAGCTGTGTCTGTTAGATGAATCCCACAGGTGCTGGCTCCAGGGTGTTTTACCAAATGTGCTGCAGCATTGTCCCTCAGAGTCACCAAAGGGAACCCCGATAGCTGTAACACAGCTCATCTTCCAAGAAGTGCAGCCTGTTCGCACTTACACTTCCCCACAGTATATGGTCATTGTTAGATGCGCACATCTCTGCCTAGACAGGAGTCTCTTTGTCCTTTATTTAGATGTGGGGTAAGGATGCTTTCAGCACAGCAAGACGACGGCAGCCAGGCCTCCTGACTATGAGCGGTCCCACAGACCAAGCACGAAGCAGCTACAAAAAGTCCCTTTGTTCACCACGCAATGGCCATCTTTTGTCAAACAGACCTCAGAATCTAAGGTACACACAGATCACTTTAAAAAAGAATTTCAATAATTTCTGAAAGACACAGTGTCCACTAGTTTTTGTGCTAAGTGGCGGTGGCAGGACAGCCTTAGAATCTGTTGTCCTGTGTGCCATCCACCAAAGGCCTTCAGGGCTACGCTTAGGGGGAAAAATGTAATGTTGCTTGTGGTTTGTGTTTCATTGAAAACAGAACAGTCATTATTATCCAGTGTCCTGATGATGGCTGCTTTTGTGACACAGCTTGGTGGGGGGGGGGTTGTGTCACAAAACCCCTGCCCTTTCCACAAAAGACGATGGCCGAGAGAGGCGGGGCTGCGGGAAGCTGCCTGGCAGGGCTTCTTTTTAGCCCTCGGGGAGGCAGCTTTGGGCATCCTGTATTCAGAATGCTGAGTCCGAGAGCAAGATTTCACTTCAGTTGTTGGCAGAGAGGACAATGAACATTGATAATTGAAGATTTGCCTGAATGCAAGCCAAGAGGGTGACCAAGGTTATTGATCCCACAGAAACCCTGCCCCTAGGGAATTTCTGATTACATCGTAATGTTTTTCTAATGTATCGCAGCATCGCAGCGGAAGGCAGGACTTTACAGAGAAACCAAGAAAGACATCATGGGCTGGAGGGTGATTCACTGAACCTTAGTTTCTGAAAATAATGAAGGTGAAGTCAATAAGTTGAGGCCCATAAAGAGCTTTGAGTTGCATTCTTTCTCTCACACGTCCTTCTCATCCTCAGATGGTCCTGTCTGCCTATCTTGGTGGGTGGGCATGGATGACCATTGGGAACCACTCTCGCTAAAACACTGGCTTGTCTGGTCTATTGCATTGCTGCTAGGATCAACTCCCACAGTCATTCTCAGTTCTCTCCCTTAGTAATGTTTTGTTTACTCATTTCAATCATGCCAATGAAAACACTTAAACTTAATATGTGTTTACCTAAAGGGATGTTTTAAAGATTCATTTTCAGTACAGACTCTTCATCGTTAGTATCCTTTTCCATCACTGACTTCTGGTGGTGTTCAAACCAGCCACTCTAAGGGAGGGACCAGCAGATGTCACTGTAGTTCTGCTCATTCATCTTGCTCTTGATGGAATTCGAGTTCTGGGTTTTTGGGCTCAGCTGATCACATTTCTTATTTAATCAAAGCATCATGCATCCTAACATTTGTAATTTGTGCTGCTGTTATTCTTCTATTGTGTGTGGAACTGGATGCTCATCTTCACAAACAGAAATGCAAGACATACAAAATCACCCACACACCCCCGAATGAGGTGTGGAATCAAAGGACCTGCCAGGGAGCCAGGTGAGATAGAGACAAAAGAGTAAGGAAGGGCATGTGATGCAGACTCCCTGCACTGATGGACAGGCTCAGGACTGATGCCAGGCACCTTCTTTCCATTCTTTAGGAACTCTAGGGCCAGAGGAAGTTCCCATGTCCCGTAATGACAAGACCCACTAGTTAGATACAAAACAGGACAGGATTTGGAGACGTAGTTAGTCTGTAGGGGTAGGCTACCTACGGTTCAGTATTGTCTGTACTAAGAACCATCTGCCTTCTTAGGAGAAGATAACTTTAGTCTTGGTTGGGCAGGATACAGTTTCTGAGAAGAACAGCATTTGATAAAGGGATCTGGTCATCAAATAAACAATGGGGCAAATTCTGTCCTAGAATTTTTACTCCACACTGACAGAAAAAGTACACATTGAACTAAAAGACAAAGGGATCTTGAATCTTCATGGTGCTTCTGTGAGTGGAGAGTGTGTGTGAGTTTGGTGAGGAAATGGAAGAGCCTTTGATGTGCCAGTCATGCACAGATACAAAGATCATGACTGAGCAAGAAAGCGCGGTGAGCAGAGAGCCGTGCTGTAAAAAGGACTGTTCGTGAGGGCATGCTTTTGTCCAAGAGGAGACTCTTGGCAAATAACTCAATATGCCTCTACCAAGACTTTGACTTATATGGCCTGATATCTTTTCCTGACAGATACATTTTATAGAAGGACTATGTATCTGAGATGAAGTATTGAAAGTCAGACCATCGACCAGAATCCTGCATGTAACATACACAGCTGCTAAGAAATGAACTGGATCATTCAATGACATGGCCAACACTAGCTCCCCACTACAACCAGCCATCTTGACTTAACTGTTATTCCCAATAATCAATCCAGCGTCATTTTTAAAACCAATTCTCAGATGAGCAATTTCCTTTTCTCTCCCTTCAAATCCTCTTCTTCCTTTCCCACTCCTTCCCTGTAGAGTCCAGAATTCAGCTCATGACTGTTTAGATTATTTGTGCCTCTGTGTGATCACCTTTGTATCCAAGCTGGTGCATATATTTGGCCAATAGAAAATGCTATGGATGCCAGAGTGCCAGCCACATATGTGCATGTGTGGCCAAGCAAGCTCTTCGCAGCCCCAGCCTCTTCCAGTAACTGCAGTATATACTGACATCTCAAGTGTGACTGTCCAAGTGACATGAACTAAAATTGTCTCACTGAGCTGCTCCCAAATTCCAGACCCTCTGAAGCTATGAATGATTGTACACATATTTGGGTTGTCTGAGAAAAACAAAACCAGGGTGGAAAAAAATCAGGTTCCTAAGAAACAGTTTAAGGACTTAGTCATACTCACATTCAAGGTCATTACCATGAGGGTTCTAGTTTCCTTTAGCCTTGAACATATTTGTATTAAAAGTTTATTTTTAATTACATGTGTGAGAGAGAGGGTAGATATGTGTGTGTGTAAGGTACAGATGCCCTCTGAGGCCAGAAGAGAGTGGCAGATCCCCTGGAATTGGTGTCACAGAATATGAGCCACCATACTTGGGGGCTGAGACCTGAACTCAGATCTTCTGCAAGAGCAGTGTATATTCTTAACCACTAAGCCATCTCTGCAGTGATCTGGCCCTGTCATTTTAAGTCATTATGTCTTGAGTAATTTGTTACTGAGCAGACCATGAGTGACATTGTCTCTTCCTTTGTCCCTCCTCCCCCTTTCCCTCCTCCCTCCTTCCTCTTTCCCTCCTCCCTCCTCCCCTTCTCCTTTTACATCTCATTGTATCCTATTCATCTGGCCTCCTTAAGACCTTCAAGAGTTTTGTCAATTATATTTCTTCGGGCATTGTTACCAGAAGCTATCTTGTAGCTAGCTTTGTAGAGACCTAGCTACCTATATGATTTAATAGTCCAGTAGGGTAGTCTTTTATGTCAGCCAATTAATTTACAAAACAAAGTAGACTCAATTTCATACATTGTTCATACATTGTTCAGCATTGATATATGGTAATGGCATTTTTCTCAGGTGTTATCAAATCAAGAAGATATTAAAGCCTCTCTCTTACCACAACTTACGATAGCGAAGACCATTTCTCATGATGCATAACAATGGGGTTGTGGTTTAATACACAGCTGGGAGCCATGGTGGATAAAGCAAACAGCTAACATTAATGGAGGTCAATGAGAAACAAAGTGTGCACAGTCCAAACATGGTGGCTGGAGACAGAGACTTCTCTTGCTGGGTGAGTAGATATCACCCAGGCTGTTAACCACACATTCAACAGCACCCCATTCCAGTCAGTTTCCTTCTACTCTAATAAACACTTGAGAGACAGAGGGAAGATGTATTTTGGCTCACTGTTTTGGAGTTTTCTGCTCACTTGTCCCTGCTGCTTTGGACTCATGATAGTATAAGACATCTGGCAAGGTCACATGACAGAATTCTACTGACTGAGAAGAAAAGAGGCAGAAGAAAAGGTCAGAGTCCCAGTGCTCTTCAAAGAATCCCCCTCTCCCTCTACCCCACCCCCGTGACCTATTCCTCCCAGTAAACCCTACCTCCTGAAAGTTCTTTTGTTTCTGCATAGCACCACAACTTGGGAACTGGGCCCTTAGCAGATGGATTATTAGCCAGGAATCCTTAAGATCCAAACAATTCTTCACCTCCTCATCCCCTACCTTTTATATTGCATGAGTTCACGGGACTATAGCACTGTACTTCAGATACTCTTGAGTTCCTACACCACCAAGGTATCACACAAGTCTTATGCAAATGAATGGGTACTTAGATCATATCCAACAGAACAATATTACTTACCCAAATCTCTGGTGAAGATAAAATGAAGGGGACTGAGGAATTCTTACTCTGATTAAAAACACTTGAAATAGTTAGTACCACAAGTGTACCATCAACTCATAAGACAAAAGGAACTTTCTGCAAAGACCAGCATTTAATTATAGTAATAAGTAGTAACAGTAATAAGGATGATGAGGAGGAGGAGGGCAAGATAGAGGAGAAAGACAGCAGCTCTGGCTAACATCTACAGAGCATCATCTGTCAAGTATTGTTCTTCCAGAGTCACAGATACCATCTTATTTAAGCTTCACAAACCATAATGAAATAGCCTATGGTTATCTTTACAATGTAAGAGCAACACACAGAAATTAAGTACTGCTATGTGCCCCAAAGCAACATTCTGATCAACCGTGGACCAGAGGTCCTATAACATGATAATGGAACTGAAAACACTCCTACCTCCAAGTGACATTGTAGTCATAGTGTAATTAGTTACGTGCACAGATTTGAGGTGATATTGGTGTAAAGAAACATTCTTTATTACCAGCTACTCAAAGTATAGCTTATATAACTATGTACTATATAGTGTTTATGCCCAAATGAGATCACCGTGTGATGTTCTTCAATGAGGACTACTTGGTAGGTTCAGGTAATGTATCTTTTTAAACATTTTGCTACTGAGAACCTTGATAGTGGTTTTTGTATTATTATTATTGTTGTTGTTATTATTATTATTATTATCACTATTATTACTCATTATTATTGTTGAACCTTAAGCACAGAGCCTTACTTCTTTCACTTTTAAAACTGATGTAGAACTTGCAAAGCCTGAACTATGTAATAAAAGATAGAAGAAATATGCTTAGGATAGCCAAAGACAGAAAGCTCATTACAAAAGTGTGTGTGCAGCTTTAATGAGGACAGGATAGAGATCTAAGGGCACTTGGTCATCAACAGCGACAGACTGACTCATGCATCTGACTGAAGAAAAGACAGTTAATCTTCTCCGTCACATCCAAAGGGAGACATTACATGTGACAGAGAACATGGGAAGGATATTATTGCTTTAGTATCTCCAGGTACTGGAGAGACAATTCGGGATCAGTGCCCTGAGAACTACAGCATAAGCACCATTGATCTAGATAGTATCCATGGTCAGTCACAGGTTTACCTGGCATTCAACGAGGAAGCGTAATCGCCTATTCATAATCAAAGAGTCACAACTGATATCAGAGGTGACATAGACCTCTGGTCCCTAGCCATTGGTGTTAGGAAGGCCTAGATTCAAATACAGGCTCTCACCTCTTTGCTGTGTGTGTGTGTGTTCCTTCCTTCCTTCCTTCCTTCCTTCCTTTCTTTTGTTCTCTCTCTCTCTCTCTCTCTCTCTCTCTCTCTCTCTCTCTCTCTCTCTCTTCAATTACTTTTATTTATTTATTTACAGTCTAATCATTATCCCCCTCCAGGTCCATCCTCCAAAAGTTTCATGCTTGAACTGGTATAAACCTTAAAACCAATACCTATTTCATGGTGGTGTCTTGAATACCGTCACTGTGATCTAACAACTGAGGGCACGGGCAGTGTTGCAGAGAGAGCTCTATTCTTACTCCGACTGACCCATGTGCATAAACTTCGAGCAAGCTGTTTAACTTAACTGCATCTCAATTCCTCTACAAAATGGTGACCTATGTAGTGTCAATGGCTACTCAAATATAGCAGTGTCCTCCTTATGTATAGGGGTACATACAGTGGATTGTGCCTACTGCTAAGCAAGGCGTGAGGCATTTCATCACCACCCGAAGCGAAGCAGAGCGCCATGGAGAAGTGAGGCTCTTCTTATTTCTGGGATTTTTGTTTATTATTCTCGTAGTGTGGTTTGCTACAGTAACTGAAGCCGCAGGAAGGGAAACCATGGGAGGTGGAGCTGCCATGCTTAACTCATGGGGCTTTGGTGAGGAGTAAGTTAATGATTATAAAATCCAAAGAACAATGCCTGGCACGTAGCAAGTTCTTTGTAAGTGTTTGCTATTGAAATGAAGTCACAGAATGCTCTTGAAGCAATGGAGCAATGCCCAGCACAGTGTAAATGCTCAGTAAATGGTTGTGATTGTGAGTTACTGCTGATGATCACCATTAGGTTGGAGGAGGATTCTGGCTCACGTTAAATGCAAACGAATAGCAAATTGTCACAGTGTGGAAACTTTAATAATGCTAGTGTCTATTTCTTGTGACATTGTAAATCAAACTGTTGGCTCATCAAGTGGTTGTTTACTTGGATTTTTGAATTTCTTAGAACACTCAGTAGCTCTTCTGGCTCATGCCACATATTGACTTATTATCACAAGTATCTTCTGTTTTTAGGGGTTATATCTCCAGGAGTATAGTGTTGCTTATCTGGGGAAGACTCTTCCTTAACAGCATGTGTCTGTCTGTCTGTCTTTCTTTCTTTCTTTCTTTCTTTCTTTCTTTCTTTCTTTCTTTCTTTCTTTCTTTCTTTCTTTCTTTCTTTCTTTCTTTCTTTCTTTCTTTTTCAGTCTTTCCATTTATTTTATCAGGTATTTTGATGTTTGTGTGAGTGTGTGCATATGTGTATGGGTACTTGTTCATGTGGGTGCACAACATGTGTGTATGTGTGTGTGTGTGAGTGTGAGAGTGTGTGTGTGTGTGTGTCTGTGTGTGTCTGTGTGTGTACATGTGTGCAGAGGTCAGAAATTTGTGCAGAGGTCAGAAGCCAACTTTAGACCTTGTTAGTCCAGTGCTATCCACCTTTTTTTGTTTGTTTGTTTTTTATTTTGTTTTGTTTTAAATTGTTCTCTTCTTTCCCTTTTTCTTGTCTTTCCTTTTTTTTGTTTTTTTTATTTTCCCTTCCTTTCCTTTTCTTTTGAGACAGGGTCTCTCATTGGCTTGGAGGTAGGCTGCCTGCCTGATGAGACTTGGGGAGACCCACCTGTCCCCACCTCTCCAGCCACAGGATTATAAGTACATGCCACCATGCCTCACCTTTCCTGTGAAATCTGAATATCAAATTTGTACTTGCATAGCAAGCATTCTGTCCAGGTCTGCATGCTTAGTTTTATGTGCCCATTTTTCTCAATGCAGTTGTGTCCTCCCAGAGCCAATGTAAGCAAAGGCATTGCATTATCAGAATGGTGGAACCCTGCAGAGGAGGTTGGTCAACCAAGACTTCATCTCTCTTGTCTTTCTTCAGCAGGAGCATCAGATCCCAGGTCTCCACTCTCAATGAACTGACCAGGCCAGGGCTTGTTCTGAATACAGACCTCTTCCGCCCTCCTACTGTCAATCAGAAGGCCCTCCTGCTGGTTGCTTGTCAGGTGCAGACTCTTGGCAACCTGGAGCCATGCTCAGCAGAAATGCATGTTTCCAGCCACGGCATAGCCATTGACAGCAAGGGCTGGCATGTTTCAGTTTTTTGCGGCCAACCAGGTGATTGCCTCCCCAAAGGTGGGAGCAGGTGTTTTGCCTATGTCTCCACTGTGTCTTGGTTCCTCTAAGCAGTTTGTTTGTTGAGCTGCCCTTTGGTAAAATACACATACATGGCACCTGGTAGGCATTTGATGTCACCTAGTTGGTCTCCACATCACAGGATGGATCATCAACCAGATTGCTCCCTTGGCTTCAACAAATCTTGCTGTATTGGTGGCTTTCCTCTTTGTCGCTACAAAAGCGACGACGTTAGGAAGGCACAGCACGTTGCAGATCAGCATTTGAGGGTGGAGTCCATCACCGTGGGGAAGCATAGCAGCTGAGATGTATGGAGGCTGTTTTTATAGGGTCCAGAGCCAGAAACCAGAGAGAGGTGACTGCTGGAACTCAGTTCACATTCTCCTCTTTATTCACTCTGGTGCCCGGGTTCCTGGATGATGCTATTCTTCGTCAGGGTAGGGCTTCCTTCCTTAGTTATGACTCACTGGAAACACCTTATAGACATATCCTGAGGTACATCACAGAGATAATCTCATCCAGTTGACAATGAAGATTAGACTCCACACTTGCCTTCAAAGGATCCCACACCATAAAAAGCCCATCCATGAGAAAGAATTTTTTTTAAAATGTTAAGGAAGGTGCTTAAAACCACACTTTCTTTGGGGGGAATGGAAATTTCAAGCCAAACTTCTTAGAGAATGTATTAGTTTGTATTTTTTGTTCCTGCAATAAACATCATGACCAAAAGCAACTCAGGAGGGAAGGGTTTGTTTGGCTTACACATCCGAGCTGCAGTCTATCATGAGGGAATTCAGGGCAGAGATTTAAGGCAGGAATGTAGAGGCAGGAATTATGTAGGAATATTGTTTACTGACTCACCTCTGGCCTATGATCAGCTAACTATCTTATATAGCACAGGTCCTCTTGTGTAGGGATGGTACTGCCCACAGTGGGCTATCTTATATAGCACAAGCTCTCCTGTGTAGGGATAGTACTGCCCACAGTGGGCTATCTTATATAGCACAGGTCCTCTTGTGTAGGGATGGTACTGCCCACAGTGGGCTATCTTATATAGCACAGGCCCTCTTGTGTAGGGATGGTACTGCTCACAGTGGGCTATCTTATATAGCACAGGCCCTCCTGTGTAGGGATAGTACTGCTCACAGTGGACTATCTTATATAGCACAGGTCCTCTTGTGTAGGGATGGTACTGCCCACAGTGGGCTATCTTATATAGCACAGGTCCTCTTGTGTAGGGATGGTACTGCCCACAGTGGGCTATCTTATATAGCACAGGTCCTCTTGTGTAGGGATGGTACTGCCCACAGTGGGCTATCTTATATAGCACAGGCCCTCTTGTGTAGGGATGGTACTGCCCACAGTGGACTATCTTATATAGCACAGGCCCTCTTGTGTAGGGATGGTACTGCCCACAGTGGGCTATCTTATATAGCACAGGCCCTCTTGTGTAGGGATGGTACTGCCCACAGTGGACTATCTTATATAGCACAGACCCTCCTGTGTAGGGATGGTACTGCCCACAGTGGACTATCTTATATAGCACAGGCCCTCTTGTGTAGGGATGGTACTGCCCACAGTGGGCTATCTCATATAGCACAGGCCCTCTTGTGTAGGGATGGTACTGCCCACAGTGGACTATCTTATATAGCACAGGTCCTCTTGTGTAGGGATGGTACTGCCCACAGTGGGCTATCTTATATAGCACAGGCCCTCTTGTGTAGGGATGGTACTGCCCACAGTGGGCTATCTTATATAGCACAGACCCTCCTGTGTAGGGATGGTACTGCCCACAGTGGGCTATCTTATATAGCACAGGCCCTCCTGTGTAGGGATGGTACTGCCCACAGTGGGCTATCTTATATAGCACAGGCCCTCTTGTGTAGGGATGGTACTGCCCATCTACATCAATAAGCAATTAAAACAATGCTCCACAGATTTGTCATAAGCCCATTGGATTTAGGCAATTCATCAGTTGACGTTCCCTCTTCCCAATGACTCTGGATTGAGTCAAGTTGACAGTGAAAACTGACTGGGATAGAGAACTAAATGAAAATGCACTGATCAGCATTGAGAGTGAGGATGTTGGAGTCATACATGCAGGGCTTGGTATCTACTGAGGAAGTGTTGAAGGGGACACATGCCTTGGGAAGCATCATAATGTCATGTTCCAGTGTTATTAGACTGAAGATACTCTTGTCTCTCAGATCACTTACAGGTGGCCCTGCCTCCTCCAACTCATCTTAGACTGGCTTCCTTAACTAGCAGCCACAATAGAAGAGAGACTCTCATGAGCCTTATTCAAACAGAAGTTGTCTGCCTGAGCTAACCCCCTACAGGAACTCACGGGGAAGACCTGGGATTCATGCTTGTAAGAATTATAAGAGTCAGGTTTGTATAAGATCCTCCTCACACATGGACAAGAGCTATGTGAAGAAAGGAACTTTGTGTTCATTTTCCAGATTCCTCAGGCAGCAATCTTCCATAAAACCTGGGTTCCACTTTGCCCCTCAGCTTATGTGGTTGAAACCACAGGGCCACTGATCAATGACACTGAGCAGAGTGTCAAGATGAAGAGGATGGAGGTAGGAAAAGGAAGAGGGAGAGAGAGAGGGCGAGGGAGAGAGAGAGGCAGGGCAGGCAGAGAGGCAGAGACACAGACAGAGACACACAGAGACAGAGAGAGACAGAGGGGCAGGGACACAGACAGAGACAGACAGAGAGACAAAGAGAGGAGGCTAATTTCAGAGCAGAATCCCTGCACCTTTTAGGTTCTCTCCTTCTTTTAGTTCCATGCTAGTGTATTTTGTCCTGGAGACTAGGCAAATGCTGGGGACAGGGCTTACCCATCTCCTTAAGAAAACTTACTTGACATAGAGGATTCCTAAGTTTATATATCCATATAAATGTATATACACCTACCTGTGTATTTAGTAAAAATACACCCACTTCATTGGAAGCAGCATTTTTCTTTCCCAGGGATATTTTTATTTGTCATTATTATTTATGAGTGTGAGTGCTTGCACGCACGTGTGTACGTACATCACATACATGCTGTCAGTGGTATCTACTGATGTCAGAGGAGGGCATTGGATGCCCTGGAGCTGGCATTGCTAATTCTATTTACTCACTTATGAGGTGCCATGTGTGTGCAGGTCCTCAGCAAGAGCAGCAGGTCCTCAACGTCACCACTGAGCCATTGCTTCCGTCCCAAATATTTGCATTTTTAAAGATCATTAGGTGATGTGAAGAAATCTTATTAAACTCATCAACCAGGCTCTGCTTGGGGACAGCATAGGTATTAGATAAAGGTTTATGGAGAGACTGTCTTATCTATACAGGAACTACAAAGCCAGATGGCAGAGAAGGAGAGCTGAGCTGAATCCATTCTCTAGAAAGACACAATTCACAGCAATGAAAAGCCATTGGACTGAGTTTAATCCCTACTTCCTGGCACTGTCCACTGTAAGCAGACTTCCTAAGCACATTCACACCATATCACAGAGGCAGCTGTCTCTTTTATCTATAAGGCTAGTTTTTACATGCAGCTGGGCTGGCCTTGAAAAGCTAAACACCCTTGTCAGGCAGTAAATTCCATTAAGGCAGGAAGTATGCCATCCTTGAGCATAAATTTGGTATGTTTAGCTCAGAACCCTGCCGCTCATGGCCACTTAATAAATATTTGCTGACTTGTTGGCACGCTACTCAGAAAAGATGTGTCCATGAAAATAAGTGTGCACAGCATTTGTCTGGGTGACCCTGGGTCCATGGGATACTCTTTATGGATGTACGACTCCTCATCTGTAAAAGATACGGTACTTAATGTTTATTGAGTGCCAGCCCCAAACCAAGTTTAAATACTTTATCAGCACAACCTTACTGGTTTCTCAAAACATACTCATAGAGAATCACTACTTCCCAAATGGAAAGCCTCAGTCAAATGGAATCCACAGGTCACTAGGAGGGTGAGTGGTGGAGTTACAGTCAGGTGACAGCAATTACCTTGTCTGGATTCCAAAATTTACCCAATGTCCTGTCGCAAGCAAACTACCTACAACTGATTTACTATACTGTGTTTCTGTTGCTGTGATAGAACACTTTGGCAAAAACAAAACAAAACAAAATAAAAAAACAAAACAAAACAAAAAAATCTTGGGAAGGAAGGGAGGGTCTTTTATCTTACAATTCTAGAATATAGTCTATCATTATGGGAATGTCAAGGCAAGAACTTCAAACAGTCATATCACACCTACAGTCTAAAAACAGAAAGAAAAAAAAAGAATGTATTCATGGTTATTTGCCTGCTTGTACTTAGCTCCACTATTCCACCCTCTTACTGTTCAGAACCCACCCAGCACCACCTAGAGTATGGTGCTGCCCTCAGTGGGCTACATCTCCCCACAGCCATTAACTTAATTAAGATGGTATCCCTTAGACATGCCCACAAGATAACCCAATGTACATCTCTCATTTAGACTTTTTTTTTTCTCAAAGATTCTAGATTGTGTCAAATGGACAAAGTTAACCATCACAGGAAGCATGTCTCTGAGAAGTGGCCTCTTAGTTTCAGTCCCTTGAAGACTAGGAGTGAACTCTCCAGGACGAACACCATGTTCTTGCATTAGGACTGCTCTTGGCTGCACATCACAACATCAACTAACAGTGCAGGCAGACTGTGTGTTTTCTGGGAAGGGTGGTTATACTCCCTTGGGCATTGACTGCTATTATATCTGTGGTTGAAAGGCCTGTATATTCTTGTACCTTTTCAGAGGCAACATCCAAACAAGGTCTGGGAAGCTCTCTGCCTCCCAATGAGCTTCCATTCCTAGCCTAATCCATTCTGCTGCCCAGAGAAGACCTCTACTCTCCCCTGACTCCTATGTGAAATGCCTCCCCATGGGTAGAAAATGCAGATACCTCTGGGAGGTAGTACCGGAAGAACTGTTCTTCTAATAATGCTTTCCATTTTCCTAAGAATGTCTGCAGCCCATTTTGTGAGACCAGGCCATAAGTAACTAAGTAGAGAAGACCAAAGATTTGAGATTTTTAAAATGACTATTGGTGCAACCCCCTGATGGTTCTCGTCATTATTTAAAATTAACTCCTTTTACATCGAGTTAGCAGTCAGAGTGGGGGCCATTGTACTAAGCATGTCTGAGTCTGCTTACAGGGGGGCCTATGCTCTTCACAACTGATCTACTGTTAAGGAATCCCCTTCTAGGGTTTACCGGCTTTCACAGCTATCTTTCACAGTCCATCCATACTGACTTTGGCTCCAGCTGTGGGCACTGCAGTGGCCGCCAGTTGATCTCTCCTCCCCTAACCTAATCTGCTCTTCTCCGCATGTCCTCATTCTGCTAATGGACTGTGTGGCTTCTCTCCCCCCATGAACGAACTCCATACTGTCCATCCTGGAACTCCAGTCCTTCCCTTCAGGTGTTCTGTCCTCGCCATTTCAACCCCTGGTGCCTCTCTGCCATGAAACACAGGGCACTCAGGGCACGAGCACTGCTGCACTGAGCGCCCTGTGCACAGCCCTCTACCTGCTCTGTTCCTCCTCTCTAATGCCCACCCCCAGTCACATACGTGCGAGCACGTGCACACACACACACACACACACACACACACACACACACGCACGCACGCATGCACGCACACACGCACATGCACACGCACGTACATGCACATGCACACACTTCAGTTTGTGATCAATGGAAGGTTGTCTTCCACCAGCATGCTATCTCTCCTTCCTCAGCACCCTTCCCTCTCTGTTCCCAGATGCTCTACAGGCCTGGTGGTCCTGAGACCTGATAATTGCTACTGATGGCTGAGCAAATCTTAGGGAGCTTGGTATTAGCATCTCCTGGATTATGCTGTTTCCACTGGCAACTGCACCCAGAAGAATTAGTGATGTATAGTCCTAGCTGAACAACTTTGGGGTGCAGTTCACACACACACACACACACACACACACACACACACACACACACCAGGGAAAACATTGTTCAGAGCATATTCAGCATAGTTTTTCTCCTTTGCTGGAGGTTTCCAACTTCATTAGGTGCTGCAGTGCACCACCCAGGTGGTTTACTCTCATCGCTCGCTGTAACATGCATGCACCCATCCCCAGCCCTCCTGGGATCCAGAGGTCACCAGAGGTGATGTCTGACTGCTAAGCCTGCTGGAGGGCTGGAGAGAGGCTTTTTGCAGATAAAAGACAGTGAGGGAGGAGAAAGCCTGCCCATGTAGGCCTCACCCCGCCCCCAACTGCCTTGATTATGATTGGATGATTTCATCCAGGATCATTTTGCAAGCTTGAGGCAACATAACATGCCCTGGACTGCAAAGTAAGCACATCTGAAGTAATGAACACAGCAGGAAGAAGCCTAGCAGTTTGCTCAGGTTGGAATCCCACTGCTTAGGAAGCAGAGCACCGCTTAGGAGGCAGAGGTGCAAGGACCAGGAGTTCAAGACCAGCCTGAGCTATGTAGTCAGACAGGGGGGCGGGGAGGGAAGAAGGGAGAGGGGAGAGAGAGAGAGAGAGAGAGAGAGAGAGAGAGAGAGAGAGAGAGACAGAGAGAGAAAGAGAGAGAGAGAGAAAGAGAGAGAGAGAGGAGAGGGGAGAGGGGAGAGAGAGAGAGAGAGAGAGAGAGAGAGAGAGAGAGGAGAGGGGAGAGAGAGAGAGGAGAGGGGAGAGGGGAGAGAGAGGGGAGAGAGAGAGAGGAGAGAGGAGAGGGGAGAGAGAGAGAGAGGGGAGAGAGAGAGGGGAGAGGGGAGAGGGGAGAGAGAGAGGAGAGGGGAGAGGGGAGAGGGGAGAGAGAGAGGGGAGAGAGAGAGGAGAGAGAGAGAGAGAGAGAAAGAGAGAGAGAGAGAGAACTTGGGTTGGATGCTTGGTGTCTAATGGCTTAAGGCATTACTAGCTAGATATTCTGTTACTTGCAGCAGAAAGCATTCCTCACTTGTACAGACAGCTTAATTTTAAACATTGTATAATGAATCAAGTACCTTGCACCAGTATAGGAAAATATTCATATGTTTTGTGAAAAAGAAAATTTAAGGTAATAAACAACATGTGCATTTAGGTATAATACATTTATAATATAAATGAATAATCTCAACAAAGGTAAAAATGTCACTTCGTAACAACAACTAATTAGATCATAGCTGATGAAGCTATGAAAACAGGGAAGAGAATTCATTAATTCCACTGCCGAGGCAAAAACGGATGTTGGCTTCCTTTCTTAAACAACCAGACCTGTTACGCTAAGTAAAACGGAACTAATATTACACATTCTTTGTACTTTAGTATTGTTTAGGGAGCCTCCATTCTCCTGGCTTTCTGAGAAGTTTCCCTGCTCAGGGCTTCTGCCAAAATGATATCACTGACCTACCCAGTGCCTGGTTCAGCCTCAGGATTCCTTCCCACAGAGTGCGGTGTGCCTTTAGGAGAAATTCCAGACATACTTTCCCCAGCCTCTCTCTGGGTTCTCAGCCTTCTGTAAAGTTTCCTTGGTCTGCACATCTCTGCTACTCCGTGCAGCAAAGTTTCATGGGCCATGGTCTGCCCCTGCACAGGTGAGTCTGGCAAAATTCAAATCTTCAGGGAAATATCAGGAAACACACTTGTAGCTATTAGTCAAGCATGGCTCCCCATTTCAGCCTGATTAGTAATTAAGTTGATATTTTGATCTCTATCAGTCTCTCTCCTGTGCCTGCTTCTTAACTGTCTGCATACATAGGAAGAGCTAAAAATGTATTACAATCAGTGACCTGGAATGCCCGCGGACTTCCAGTCACCAGGGTGGCCATCTCCTGGGAGGTTTCTTATGTTAGAGGTAGAGATGCACATCTTCTCCTTTAGGAATAATAACATTTTGCATATTTAATAATTTATTTATTCAATGAAAACTACTGAGTGTCTATAACATGAGCTGTAAATATATGACAGATATAGAACTACTATAACACAAAAAACTAACATTCTGACTGCCATTAAAGAGAGACCCAGAAGGGCAGGCTCCATGGAATGGATAAGGATATTTGATTTAATTACAGAAATTAACAGAGCTGTTAGGCACTAATCAATCCAGCTAAGATCGTAGGAAGAAATTGTCATTGACTAGTTGAAGGGGACAGGGGAGAATATTCCAGAATCGTGCAAAGGCCTTATGATAAAGGAGGAATCAGGCGCAAGGGGTCTGAAGAGTCCAGAGTAGACAGACAAGAAAGGGATGAGGTGTCGGAGGGACAAGATGGCAGACGGTAATGGGCAACCCTTGTAGAACGTTGGAGGCCTCCGGAGGTTACAACACTGATCATTATCTTCCAACAGTTGGGAAAGCGGACTCAGCAGAGGTCAGCGAATGGGAGTGTGACATGAGGGGACAGAGGAGGAGGGAGCTGAAAAGCATGCATTGAGTTAGCCACTGAGATCTTAGCAGGAGCTGGGGTCTCCAATGGAGGGATGAGGCAGAACCCTGTTCAGCATTGAACTGAAAGTGTCATTAAATGGAAATAGACTGAAAAGTTCTAGAAATCGTTCTTCGAAGAGCAGGAATAAAGAGATAGGACAGAAGTTGGCAATTATCTAAAAACAGGGTTTAAGGTGATTCCAGAGGGCTGAGTGTGAGGGTACAAGTTTGTAATCCTAACACTTGGGAAGCTGAGGCAGGGGGGCTCTCAAGTGAGAGGCTAGCCTGGCTTGCATACCAAATGCAGAACAAAATGAAAAGAAATGTTTATCTGGGTATGGTAATTTATATCTGCAGCCCCAGATCTTGAGTGAACGAGGCAGGCAAATCCACAGTTAGCTAGCCTGGGCTACCTAGTGGATTCAAAGCTAGCCTCAACTACCAGGCAAGACTAATGGGGAGAGTGCTGAGAAATGCTGTCTTCAGGACAGGACGTGGTTATTGTACTCATGAACTCACAGCAGCTGTGACTACCTGCACAGGACCTGTACAGGATAAAACTAGCCAAAAATCTGATATGGGGGTGGGGGTGAGGTGGGGTACCCTCCAGGCCCAAGAAGCTATGACAGCTGCTGGGGAGGAAACTATCTTTCTTTATTGATGCTCCAGTGGGCAGACCCACACCCATGTACATGTTCCATTTAGTGGGTCACAGAGGGGAACAGAGACAGAAACACACAAAAAAAAAGAGGGGAGGAGGGAGGAAAGGAGGGAGGGAGGGAGAGGGAGAGGGAGGGGGAGGGAGGGAGGGGGGAGGGAGGGAGGGGGGGGAGAGAGAGAGAGAGGAGAGAGAGAAAGAGAGAGAGAGAGAGGAGAGAGAGAGAGAGAAAGAGAGAGAGAGAGAGAAAGAAAGAGAGAGAGAGAGAGAGATTGTTGGTGGGGATACTGAGGAATTGGAAGAGGCAAATGGGGACAGACATCACCATATTTCATTGTACACACTCATAAAATTCATGACTATAGGATGGAGAGAAGGATCAGTGGTAAGAGAACTTGCTGTTCTCAAAGAGAAACAGCGTTCAATTCCCATGTCCCACATGAGTGGTTTACAACTGCTTGTAAATCCATCTCTAGGAGATCCAATGCCTTCTTTTGGCCTCAAAAGCTACCTGCACACACACACACACACACACACACACACACACACACACACACACACACACGCATAAATAATGAAGATAATTTTAATAAATAATTACACTATCAAAACAGATGATTTAACAAACCCAGTGGGAGGGATTTTCTTTCTTTTTTTAATTAATAATTTTATTAGTTTACATTTCAAATGATATCCCCCTTCCTGATTACCCCTCCACCAACCCCCCCATCCCGTTCCCCCTCTCTCCCCTCTCCTTTGCCTCTATGAGAGCACTCCTTCACCCATTCACCCACTCCTGCCTCACCCTTTTAGCATGCCCCTATGCTGGGGCATCAAGCCTCCCTTTTCTCCCACTGATGTCAGAAAAAGTCATCCTCTGCTACACATGTATCCCGGCTACACAGAGTCCTGGCTCCCTCCATGTAGATACTCTTTGGTTGGTGGTTTAGTACCTAGGAGCTCTGGGTGATCCAGTTAGTTGATTTTGTCCTTCTTATTGGGTTGCAATCTTCTTCAGCTCCTTCAGGCCTTGCCCTAGCTCTTCCATTGTGGTCTCCAGGCTCAGTCCTTATATTTTTGCACATATAAAAAGAAAATAAATTGAATGAGTAAATCTCCTGAGAGAGTGGGAGCCAGTGCCTGGCAAAGTGTGGGCTAAAAAAGTGACCGTAAGGACCAGATGATGATGATGATACCCAGTGATCTATACCTGAGTCTTGACCAACTCTGTCTTGCTGCTTGTGAGGACAGGTCACTTCTCTGCTCCCTGTCCCCATTCCCTGCTCCCTGCCTTCCTTTCAGCTTAGGATCAACTTCATGCAGAAAGCATCCTGCTGTATGATGAAGGAAGGGAAGCTGATTTGTAGAGGAAGCAGTATGTTCTTTGCTTACATCACCCATTCTGGTCACCATGGTTTAAGGTCAAGCTTTGTTATCTCATATAACTAGATTGTGTTTGTTGTTTTCTCTTGTTTTTGAGATAGTATCTCACTGTGTAGCCCTCAGTGGCCTGTCACTCAGGTTTTCCCATCTCTGCCTCTGAGTGCTGGGATTATGGGAATCCATCACCATACCTCACTATGCTACTAGTTTTGATTGGCTATGTACCAGTACGTTCAAGCAATAGGCATTTTACTAGTTGGCCTGGTGGTGCTTACATATAATCCCAGTACTTGGGAGGCTGAGGCAAGAGGATTGGGAGTTTGAGGCCACCCTGGGGTACATAGCAAGACTTCTTTTGAAAGTAAAATAAAATAAAATGTATTATAGCTCATGTCTGTGGGTTAGAAGCAATTTCGTGGGATGGTTCCCTTAAGTGTCTCCTATGAATGTAGACTTGGCCATCAGTCAACACTGGAACCACCTAAACATGTGACTACAGCAAGGGGAGCCTCCAGCAGATTACCGGCAGAAAGTCAGTCAATGTCCTGTTTGCCCCCATGTGATTGAGAGCTGCTTGTCTTCGGTCCTGTCTGACTCTTCTTCAGTGAATAATATAAGGGAACAAGAGATAAGGGAGTCTCAGTGGATTTAAAGTGTCCTGTAGGGGAAACCAGAGTCACAGAACAGCATTTTCTTCTTCTAGGGAAGAGTTGCATCTGTCGCTCAGGTTGCTGGGATAAGGGCTCTGGCAACACCAGGCTATGCACATCCACCAGGAATACACATAAGAAACGTTGGTCCTGGTGAGGCCTTGCAGACTTCTAGTTCACTTACAGCTTGGATGTGGTCTGGGGTCTCAACCACCTCCTGGAGGGTTTACCAGGATCCCTCTGTCTTGGCACACCTCCAACTCTGATTTTTGAGTCCTGTGCTCTGGACTGATGGAAATCCATTCCTACGAGAATCCCCCAACCACTTTGCTTTGAGAACTACAGGTGTCTGTGGGCTTGTATCCTTATGTTGTGGAACTTACCAAAACCCTGAAGTGTTTTGTAAACCACAGGAAGCTGAGTCTCTGACTGAGTAGATGTGGGCAGAGTCTGAGCATCAGCATTGCTAATAGATTCTCAGGTGCTGCTGACCATTCAGCACCACCACTGTGAGAGCCGCTGTCCCCAGGATCATGGGTTAGATGGAAAGCACAGATACTAAAATTCCATGAAACCCTAGGAGAATTTAAACAAAAATGTGTTCTACCTCTCAAAATAGAAGAGAGGGACTCACCAGAAAGAAAAGTTAAAAGTTTAAGTCAATGGTCAGTGTGTGTATGTATGACTCAAAACACACACACACACACATATATATATATGTATATATATATATATATATATATATATATATATATATATATATGACTCAAAACACACACACATATGTGTGTGTGTGTATATATGACTCAAAACATTACATTAAACCTTACAAACTCTCACAAATATTGTATATGAATCAAAAAGTAAGCAAAGGGGTTGGTGAGATGCTGGATGGTAAAAATGCTTACTACTCTTGCTGAGTTCTTGTTGACATCAGTTCAGTTCCCAGCATCCACTTGGGGGTGGCTCCAACTACCTTATCTCCAACTCTGGGAGACAGTGCCCTCTTCTGGCTTCTCCAAGTACTTTTGCACACATATTTATAAATCCACACCCCAAAACACATACACACATAATTAAATAATTTTAAAAATTATGTAAACAAATGGAATTTTAAAAAGTCTTCCTACTTTTTTCCTTTGGGTCTTAAGAAACTGGTTTCCCACTAGTTGGGGCCTATTTTCTGATATTCTCAACCTGACTATTCCCATGTCCCGTGCTTTAGAATAGTCAAAGACAAGGTTTTTGTGAATTATCTATTCTGCTTCTAACCCTGCCCCCCCCCAGGAGAAGAAGAAGAAGAAGAAGAAGAAGAAGAGGAGGAGGAGGAGGAGGAGGAGGAGGAGGAGGAGGAGGAGGAGGAGGAGGAGGAGGAGGAAGAGGAAGAAGAAGAAGAAGAAGAAGAAGAAGAAGAAGAAGAAGAAGAAGAAGAAGAAGAAGAAGAGAAGAGGAAGAGGAAGAGGAAGAGGAAGAGGAAGAGGAAGAGGAAGAAGAAGAAGAAGAAGAAGAAGAAGAAGAAGAAGAAGAAGAAGAAGAAGAAGAAGAAGAAGAAGAAGAAGAAGAAATGAACCAGAAAGTGCTTTTCTTTCCTGCTTCTGAAAGGTCATTGTTTTGAAACAGGGACTTATGATGTAGCCAGAGCTAGACTCAAACTCTACAATCTTCTTGCCAGCCTATTGGCTACTGGGATTATAGACCTGTGACAATAGCCGTGGATAAGGCATCTTCTTTTTAATCAAGAAAATAGAAACACAAGACAGTAGCTCTCTCTTTCCATCACCTCCTACCCGTGCTGCTTCACCCATGGCTGTGTCCTACAGAAGTTAATTGCAGTATCCCAAAGATTCAGAAGTATTTCCCAAATACTTCTGAATGACCTTTTTTGAGTATTTCCCAAATACTTCTGAAATCCCAAAGCATTTCAGAAGTAATGACTAATAATAACTGAAAATGCAGACATAGAACCTTGGTTGGCATGGCTGTTTGGTTGCACAACTCCAGGGAACGCCATCAATATTATGCTCCAGTCGAATGTCATTGTGGTGGTTTGGAGTTATGCAACATGGCAGCTCTTTTCAGAAGGGCACTGTACTACAATCTTTATGTGTAATTCCTACTACTTACAGACAAGGAAATGAAAACATAGTGTAATATTCCCATGGTGACAAGGCTGGGCTGGTAAATGACAGATCTTTAAGGCACTCAGGGTTGGATGACAACTGAGACTCTATTTTTTTTGATATGTAGAAACAAAATTTTCCTTAAACCCTTGGCCTTCCCCCCGAGCCCTGTAAAATGGGCAGAAGGATGTTTATTCTCAAGCACTTCACTAGGCAGACTCAAGAAGTCATCTTGAACTCCTGGGGAACATCATGGCCCTATCTAGGGACGTTTTCTCAGGGAGGATAAACAATCCCAGTTGTTAGTTTGTCAAATGAAGAGAATCAAGAAGTGGAGGAAGGCCAGGGCAGGTGTTTCAGTGAGCAATGAGGAGTGTTGGCAGGAGACATCCACTTCCAAATGGCGCAATGCTTTTAAAAAGCAACAACCTCAAGAAGTAACAGCTTTGGAGACTGGCGAGATGGCCCAGCTGGCAAAACGCTTACCTTGCAAGCATAAGAACTTGAATTCTACCTCCCCATCCCGAATCCACATTTAAAGGACTGTGTGTGGGGACTTATCCTTGTCACCTCAGGGCTGGATAAGTAGGGATCAGGCAGATCCTTGGGGTGCCCTAGCCAGCCAGTCTAGCCAAGTAGAACATTCTCGTCTAGTGAAGCATTGTCTCAAAGTGCACAGCACTTGAGGAATGATGCTCAATGGACCCCCAAGTATGAACACACATCCCCGTGCATCCCTACGCATGTGCACGCATAAGCAACAGTTTCCTCCATTGTGTTGTGTGAGATGGACATTTCCCGCTGCTATTCTTCCTTTTCCCCTTCATTTCTTCCTTTACTTCCACTTCTCTCTAAATGACTGAAAGTGTTCCTTTAAGAAGGTAAGGGTTTTGAAGGTCCTTAAGCCCTTCAGGCATTTATATTGCAACATAAAACCCCTTACCTGGGGTCACAAGTTCAAATCCAGATGACTCGCCATCTGTTAGTTCTTCCATGGCTTATGTGAGATGGATGGTCTCTGATCGTTTGCCAGTCTGCTTCTGAATGGGTCTTGCCAGACATTGGTTGGCACCCTCAGCACAGAGGGCAAGACCTCATTCAGATACGTTAGCTTTGGGATACTGCAATTAACTTCTGTAGGACACAGCCATGGGTGAAGCAGCACGGGTAGGAGGTGATGGAAAGAGAGAGCTACTGTCTTGTGTTTCTATTTTCTTGATTAAAAAGAAGATGCCTTATCCACGGCTATTGTCACAGGTCTATAATCCCAGTAGCCAATAGACTGGCAAGAAGATTGTAGAGTTTGAGTCTAGCTCTGGCTACATCATAAGTCCCTGTTTCAAAACAATGACCTTTCAGAAGCAGGAAAGAAAAGCACTTTCTGGCTTGACATTCCTTTTGCAATTTCACTCAGCAGAGTGGAAGTGATGACTTACAGTAACAGATGGTGGAAGATGCGGTAACAAGGAGCTGCCTTCTCTCTTAACCAATGACAGCAGACTAGAGAATAGATAGGGAGGGGACCTGACAAGGAGGCCGGGGCACGGACATAATAACATCTAGAGCCTTAAAGAGCCAAGAGGAGCGAGTGGCAGGCAGCCTGTTCTTTCTGATTTGACTGCTTCACTTCCTGTTGGCTACAAGCTTCCTGTAGGAAGGCAAGATCTGTGTGTCACTGCTCCAGCTAGCTCTCCTGGAAGGTCTTTCTCAAGGATAGACAAGGATAACCTCTACTGCCATGTCCCTGGAGAACTCTTTATCACTGTATATGGGTCTAAGTATTTCCAGGCTAATTATGGTTTAGGAAACAGATATACACCCCCAACACACACACACACACACACACACACACACACACACACACACACACACATACACACACACACACACACATACACACACACATACACACACGCACATACACACACACACACACACATACACACACACACATACACACACACACACATACACACACACACACATACACACACACATATACACACACATACACACACACACACACACACCTATCAGACACACCATCTCCTCAAAAAAGGTCATTCAGTTTTAAGCATCATATTTTTTTTTCAAAAATTGTCCTTATTTCCAAAGTCTTGCCTCAATTCCAGGTCCTTCTCAGTTGAACCTCCAAACCCTTAATGCACTGTCCATAGAATACACTATGGCTGGCAGTCAATTTCAGTGGCTCAAGGGGCAATTGAAGTTAAGAAGGTTGCAATCAAAAACATAGGATGATCCTTCCAGAATGGTGGCAATGGAAGCGAGATATGCAGCAATGGGGCTTGGAATATGTCAGATGTTTAGCTGCACTGAAAACAGAATCATGCAGATGTTCCTAGTTTGAGAGATAAGAGAGAGCGAGCCTGGCTGGGGAAGAACAAAGACAAAAAAACTGACCTTTCGGGTGGGGCAGGCTGAATCAATGGATTCCCCTACAATATGCTTGCTGCAGTTTGAGGTTTGACTATGTCCCCCAAAGTTGAGTCTTGGGAACTTAATCCCCAATCAAACAGCCTTAAAGGCTGGGGGTGGTATCTCACCTGATAGAGCATTTGGCATGCAAGTGTGAGGACATGAGTTTGGATTCCCAAAAGCCAGGTAAAAGCCAGATGTGATAGTAAGACTGTCTGTAATCCTGGCCCTCCTACAGGAAGATGGGAGGCACAGGCAGGAGCATGCCCAGAAGCTTGAGGGCCAGATAGTTTGTCACCTACAGCAGCAATGGGACCCTAAGGACCAACATAGGAGGTTGTGCTCTAACTATACACACACACAGTGGCACCTGCATGTCTGCATTGACACAAGAACATGAACATACACATGCAAACACATGCACACAGACTCATGTACATGCACATATACACACACATGTACACACACACACACACACACACATGAGAGTGGGAACGAAGATGTGTAAAGTAAGAAAGCTCCTTACCTAAGAATAGAAGGAATACATCAATGTAGCTTATAAGAGACTAAGACTGTGAATCTATTCTCTGCTTCCTTTCCTAGTCTGGTTCCTTCCCCCATTTTACTACACCACCAGAATGCCTTCACCATAGTTGGTCCTTGAGTCTGAATTTACCAGCTTCCAGAACCCTGAGCCCCAAAATGTCTGTAGTTTACAAAGCACCTGGCCTGGGCTGTTCTGATACAGCAGCATAGCAATGGTTAAGGCAGTGTTCTGCGTCCTCGGCAAGAGATTACAAGGCTGCTCATAGAGAGGAGGCTGAGAGTCAGGACTGAGCTATAGATCGGGAAAGAATGTCATGAGGAAGAAGTGCTGGTGGGGCTGGGTTTGGATGGCTTGCACCCTTGCTTTGTATACTAATATCATATTTAAACACCATCCAACATAGCATGGCTTTCAGTCACGCAGAAATCATCACTGCTTTATATTATATAAGGAGGTCTGACATGAGGAGAAAGAACAGACTAGAAAATTCCATCTAGTGTATCCCTGGAATGAGGGAGGGATGCAACACATGGGTTTGTCAAAAAGTTTTCAAAGAACTTAACACACACACACACACACACACACACACACACACACACACACACACACACATCTTTTCTCTTATTTAAGTCAGAGCAGCATGGAAAATAATATTATTGCATCCAAACTCCATTCTCTCTGTTGGGGGTGATACGTGAAGCAAAAGAAAAGTCTATTCTGTGGTTAGTCAGATTTTAATTGGTCACAATATGAAGTAAAAGTTCAAAACTATATGCTAGAAATATCTCCTCTCTGGAACATTCAATTAAAGTCTGTGGGGGGAGAAAGCCTCAAAATGACAGCCAGGGACTAACAATAACAATGAGAGGACTCACTGTAAGCTGAAACTTTAACAGATGACATTGAAATGAGTCTAGTGTTTGAGGACTTCCCAGGCTTGGGTAGTTAGTCCTGCTGCTCTCAGTTGATGGCTTGACCCAAAGATTAGCATTATGAGTCCTGGAAGGGAGTTTTTCTCTAAGGCAAAGTATGGCCTGGGCAGAGTACATTGTAGGCATTGGAACATATACACACAGACTCACACACATGCACATATATACACACATGCACAAACATACACACATGCGCACACACACATGCACACACACACATGCACACATACATATCACACATGCGCACGCGTGCACACACACACACACACACACACACACACACACACACACACACACTGTGCCCTCCAATCCTTTTAAATATACACTGTCTTCTTGAGGCCTTGCATCATAAAAGTGAAAGAGACCAGGGATACAAATGACTAGCTGCTTACCTCAGGACATTGCCATCTGAATAAGGCAGGTCTTAAGCAAGATAGGTGTCACTGTCATCTGCACATCATGGGGTCTGGGGGCAGAAGTGGGGGGGGGCAGGCCCATTTCTATAATCCATTTCGTGTCCCACCTGTCAAGAAGCTGTGGTGGAGAAGGAGATCCTGGAATTATCTGGGTCCTAGAAGGGAGCTTGGAGGTTGTAGCAAGCTGTATTGGTTAAAATGATGCCAAAAGCACCACAGAACAACATTAGGGATGCAATTTGTCTCTGCATCCTCTTTGGAGATTCTATGTCCACCTAGCATTTTGGGGTTTGCCTTAAAGATACCTGGTATTTGATTTAAATTACCCCCAGGAAGGTACAGAGAGTGAGCTGAGGCAGAGCGTGAGTTGCTTGCCAGGGCTCCTCCCGTGTGGTGCTGAGACTAACATGGTTCAACATGGTCCTTCCTCTGGCCACCAACACTTAGGGAACTGCTTTGGGAACCCAAGACAAGCATCACTGAGGTGCTGGCTTTTAACTGGATATTTGAACTAGCTTGGGATAGATGGGACAGGTTTGGTTTGTTTCCCATTAAATATGGTGAGCCTGGAAAAATTCAGTGCAGTAAGAGGTATAGGATACATAGGAATGCCTCCCCTGTTTTACTTCGAAGAGCCAGAGCCTAGCTGGTATGGTCCCCTCAACCCCAGTGGGTAGGCTTGTTACATTGAAGACATGCTGTGGAATTTGAACTTGGTTTTGAAGGAAAATGTTTGATAACCACCAAATGGGAAGACACACAAAGAAATCTCCTTCATGGTATTAAAGGACATGACTTGGTAATAAGTCAATTGTAGTAAGTAATGGAATTTGGAAGCACAGGCCTGTTATATCAGCTGTTGAGGAGGCTGAGGCAGGAGGATTTCAAATTTGAGGTCTCTTTTTGAGCACAGAGTTCAAAGTTAGCCTGTGTAATTTACCAAACCCTTTTTTAAAAAAAGGTGAAGCAAAACAAGGGCTGTGGATGAGACACTGTGCAGTGTATGCGAGGCCCCAGGACCAATTCTAGGGATCACAAAGGAGTTCACAATTAAACAACATGATCTCAGGACAGAGACACCGTAGCAACTTTTATTAAGGAAAACATTTAGTTGGGACTGGCTTACAGTTCAGAGGCTGAGTCCATCGTTGTCATGGCATCTGAAACCTCAGAACCCACTCCCAGTGACACACTTCCTCTAAAAGGCCACACCTCCTAATAGTGCCACTCTCTGTGGACTATTTTCATTCAAACCACAAGGATATATAGTAATATCTCAGTAAATCACACATCCTCTTATTTTTTTCCTGCTCCTTCTTTTTCTTTCTCCTCTAGCTTTCCCGGCTCCATTCTCCCTCCTCCTCCTTGTCAGCTACTGAAGGCCACACCCCACAGCAGCTCTGCTTCTGCATTCTCTGGCCCACTCTCCACACTAGAGTGTCCTCAGGGGCTTTCAGGCAGACAGGAACAAAACCACCTGAGAGAGAGAGACTCGAAGGAACACTCAAGGCCATTTGGAGATGAGAAGGCCATTTCTGTTCCCTGGACTCATCTGCAAAGCTCAGTGGTTGAAGACTGTAATTCCATGCATTCATTCAGCCTTCACCAGGCAGTTTGGGAAGGAAAACACTTGGATGCTGGGACCCAAATACAAACGCTTTCTAAGTACAGCCACATGGATGCAAGTATTAACACCCAAACTGTCACACACACGTGTGTGTACACACACTCACACTTATATACTCATACCACCCCTCACACAACAAACACACAGATCTATAGGCAAGGCACCCAACCCTCACCTGCTTAGGGTTTATCTTCAGTAGGAAGAACATAGTTACCATGATCAAAAGCTGCCCACAGATATCCAGCAAGGCTCCAAATTAACAGGTTAGAGACCCAATAGGAACAAGATGCTAACTATGAAAGTAAATAAGCAAAAAGCAGAAGGGCCATGACTGCTAAGTGCAATGGAGAAAGGTACAGCAAGAAGAAGTTGACAGTCATGGGAACACCTTGATTCCTTTTCTAGTAGTAGTGCCAGCACCCAGTGAATTCCTGTGCTCTTCCAGACCTCAAGGGTCATGAGTCAACACATACATATGGTTAGTGCCTTTAGCGGGCCTAGAATGGAGGATCTTTAATTATCATTGTTTAATAAACAATGAATAAATATGCACAGGAATCGGCTTTGGGCAGGAAGATCTCAGACCTGGTTATTCTAATGTAAAACTATGAAGGCTGGAGATAAAAGATTTCTGAGAAAAGTTAGGTCATGTTCTAACAAACCTTAAAGCAGGATGGAGAAGAGAGTGAAGGGCCCAGGCTGGGCTGCAGAGGTTAGAAAAGTGCATCATTCCCTTTGCCCCAGAGAACTTAGCCAGTGACTTTGGGGAGATGGGCGATAAAGCAGCCTACACGGACCTAGTGCTTCTGTTACTGTCAGACCAGACACCAACTTGGTCAGCTCTCATGCTGCTCCGTCGAGCACAGGTTACATCGTGTGTCATTTGCTTCTCAGATGTACCGTGCTGAATATAGAAACAGAATCGGGGACTGCTTTAGAACAATGTGAAACCAGGTCTTTCTGGATGACCAAGTTACCCACTTTCGGAGTGCTTTCTTGGTCATCTGGTTTTACTCTATAGTTTACTTTAGTTCATGTCTGTCTTCAGAAAATGACCATCTCCTGGGTTCAGTTGAGTAACTAACTTGCTTCTGCACTGGACTATCACATGATAGTTCAAAATTAAAACTGACTGGTTAACTTACATGGATAAAGTATCAACTGCCTACTGCCCACATGGCAGAATGTGGCTATATTAGTGTAGGACATGACTAGGATCAATTAGACTAAAACTGCAATGTTCTATCAGGTTGCAAAGAACAGAGACATGAACTGGCTAATTTTAGCATCCGCAGGTTCCTGAAAGGATTCAGAGGCAAGAACGGTAGCAACAGAATCATCCTGAGTCTCCACAGGCTTCTTAGAGCTGTGGAGTCATACAGAAGGAGGCAGAAGAAATCAGGTTTAAATTCTAATTCTACTTGCAAGCCTTGTGATCTTGGCAAGGAGTACAATCCCTTCATCTATTCAAGGGGAAAGAACAGTGTCCGCCTCATAAGGTTGCTGGATGAAACAAATCAAGATAGGCAGGTCCTTGCAGTATCTGGCTAGGTTGCCTAGCCTGGTAACACCATCCTTTGTTACCATCCAGCTCATCTGGCCGTAGCGACGGTAGCTCATCTCCTGAGGTGAATTTAAAGAGTGGACACTCCTCTTCTTGGGCCAACATTAAGAACTTAGATGCCCTCTGACCTCATCTCAGTGTCCCCTCTTCCTTCCTCTTCAGCTTTCTAGTTGGCTTGCTTTTGGCTCTATGCCATCGTTATTTAAATCTTCTCTAGTCACCTTCCTTCCCTTCTTTGCAGAGAAACCACATACTTCTAGGCTACCAAACAAACAAATACAAATAAACTCCAAACAAATACAACCATCCTTTCCCCTCTTGTTGAGACCAAAAGGAATCAGAGAGGAATTCTCTCAAGTTCTTGCCAGGAGCTCTGGAAGATGATGTCCCTCCTTTACCACCTCCTGTCCAGGCTTCCTGTTTGTTCTATGTTCCTCCTGTCTCAACCAGCCCCTTTAGTGGACTCCGAATAGCATCTCCTCTTATGTCTGAGGATTATTTGGCCACCCTGCCTCACATTACTTAGCTCCCTTCTTTTCAAGATCTTTCCTGGATAAAGTTCATTTGTTTTCTATCTTTAAAAATCTTCCCTTTCACTCTCTTTTCTTTCTAGAACATTTCAGTACATGAGCTGTCTCAATTTGATTCTCACCCCTCCCTAAGCTATGTTTAGTCACCCCAGTATTGTCTCCACCTCACCAGTCAACTCCAACTCTCCCACAAAACCTCCAACAATTAGGATTTTGCTTAATTTATCAGATGCCATTAGCATCATCTAACCTGTTTAACTCCTTTCTCCCTCCCTCCCTCCCTCCCTTCCTTCGTATCATATCTTCCTTAATGCTGTCCTCTTTCTAACTTCTCTGGCTACTTGTTATTCTTCATTAACAATCCTTCTTCCTCCTTAGGAATTAAAGGAAAAGCTATCTGGTCTACCCCTTTCTCCCCACCTCCTCCACTATTCCCTCAGTCTAAAGCATCTTCCTATGAGTTACTCTCCCATTAGAATTCTAATCAAAATTCCCCAGAATGCTTAGAAGCAAGCAAACAAACAAGCAAAAGAGTGTGATGTTTCTTGTCATGACTTTGAAGGCACTGCGTGTTCTACACAGCCCCACCCTTTAGCCTCATCTTGGCTTTCTCCATAATTTACTTTCTGCTCTAGACCTACTGACTTTGGTTGGTCCCTCAGACGATCATGTTTCTTTCTACATTAAGGTTTGCAAGTTAGCTGGCATACTTACTGAAATGCCCCTGCTGCATTCTTGGCCCAACTCCTGTAGATACCCAGGAAGCAAAAGTTCCTCAAGGGAGTTTCCCAGAATCTCTCAGGACTGGATCAATTCTGTTTCAAGCACTTCAGGTACCTTTTACATCCCTTTCATCTTATGTCCTGCAGTAATAAGGACTCATCCATGCCTCTTTATTTCATCTTGGTTCTCAAAATAGTGCCAGGGCTATGCACAGTAATGGAGAGGGGGTCAATCCAGCTTCCTGTGAGCTGCTGTATGTGGTGCTCAGGCTTCTATCTTCTCTAACTCCTTCCTTCCCTTTTTTGAATTGAGATTCTTTAATTTTTTTCACACAAATGGTCCTTGAATCTGTTATGTAATTAAGCATGGGTTTGAACTTCCGATCCTCCTGCCTTCCTTTCCTGAGTGCTGAGATTACAGGCATGCTCCACAATCCCTACTTTATGTGGTCCTGGAAATCAAAGCCCAGGTCTCATGCATACCAGGCAAGCACTCTGCTGACTGGCCCAATGCCATCTGTCAGCATCTGCTAGCCCTGCTTTGAGAAGATTTTCCCCAAAGCCTTCTCTAGTTAGTGCCCATCTCCATTTCAGTGCTTGCCTCATTATGTCGTTCACTTCTTCAACATCAAAACACAGAAATGCTATAAAAATAGCATTTATAATTATTTTCCATTAAAAAGTAAAACATGCATTGTAATCACTTGAAAATATATTTTAAAGAAAACAATAACCAGCAGCAACCATTGTTTTGGTTATACTATTACAAACATATATATATATATGTATATATATATACATATATATATGTATATATATGTGTGTGTGTGTGTGTGTGTGTGTGTGTGTGTGTAATTTTTAAAGTATCACAGAACTTTACTTTTAAAAAAGGAAGAAATAAAAACTTGCAACTTTCCAAAGAAACCCAAAGGGATATTAAATATATGAAGATGTATTTAACCTCACTAAGGAATGTAAATGAAGACAATAACAAGAAGCTTTCCCTGCCAATTTTGCTAAAAGCATTCACTGGACATTTAAACATGAATTTTTCTGTTAGGAGAGCTTTCAGAATAGAACTGTATAAGTAATCATTATCAACACACTGTCATTCTGATTTAACTTCCTTAGTAATTTTTCTTTTATATTTAAAACAAATCCCAGACTTCATGATGTTTCCCTCTATAAGATGTCAATTCTGTATATATCTGTAACATAGAAAACTTAAGATTATAACTGAAACATCATTAGTTTATGTAAGAAGACCAACAGCCAGGCTTCAGTACCATCTACTTTGCTTAGTCCATTTTTGGATTCTCTGTCTCAAAAGTGTCTTTTTACAGCTTGCTTGTTTGAATTACAATCCAAAAATGGCATGTTGTATTTTATTCATATATACAGATTTTTAAAATTAAGAACATACTGAACAAGCTGCTTATAATATACCTTTTAATCTCAACCTATTATGTGTATTTTCCCATATGGTAAAGATTTTTGTCAGTGGCTCTAATGTCTTTCCAATTGCTCATGCTTTGTACACTGTCTTATGTTGAGCGTTTAGCCTCTTTCAGTTATATTTCCCACGAGTACACCTTTGATGTACACGGCTAGGCATGAGACTTGGACCCAAGGTGAATGAGTTTATTTATAGTGCCACATTGCTCCTCAGGCCTCACAGCGAATATTCTTTTCATGGGTGTTTCCTTGTAAACAATCATGACTGTCATTGAAAATATGTCATTGATTTTATCCACATCAATGAGCAAAAGTAGCTGGCTATTGCTTTTATTTATAATCTGTACGATGGTAAACATGGCTTCATATGTTTAATAGCCGTTTTCTGTCTTTGGAAAACTGCATGTTCATAGTCATTGTTCATGGCTCTGGTTTTGGTTTTGTTTTGAATTGTTTTGAGGAGGTGTTTTAGCCAGGATTGTTAAGAATGCTCCAGTGTTGTACCTCTGAAGTTTGTCACTGTCTTCTCTAAGAGTGTGCATTCCTTCCCCTCCCCATTTCAGGGTCCTAAACTTCCAAATTTTTAATCACCCGGAGTTTCATTTTTTCACTGTTTCTCAAATGTGTCACCAACATTACAATGCTGTGACTCTATCTAAACTCCCTCCAGCCCTTCTTCCTGGCTGATTTATTTATCTCTAGTCTCCTTTGTAGTCTATTGTGAAGACTACCATCTAATAAATTATTTCTATGATCACATTTATTATATCTTTCCTCCATTTAGGACTTGACAATGGCTTTTTAAAGCCTATCAGATGAAACTTAAATTCTCTAACCCAGCATTTAATGACACACAGAGTTGAACTAAAACTCTTTTTCTAACTCGATCACCATTCTTTTTTTCACAGGGGCTGCCTCTAGCTACCCAAATGGTTTCTTTACTCTGACCACCACAGAGTTCTTTGGCCTGGGTCTTGCTTCTCTTCTTTCTGAAGGTCATTTCCATCAAGACTTCCGTGTCTTTGAACTGAAAGCACACCTGCTCCTAGAAGCCTTCTATCAGTTGCTTCAAACCTCAGATATCTTCCCCCATCTCCACAAAGACCTATACCTACCACCATGTCTTTAGTATCTCCTAATTCTTCAACTACAGTTAAGCAACCCAAATCTAAAACTCCTAGATCTGAAATGCTCCAATATTTGAATTTTCCTAGACACCCCACATGACATCACAGGTGGACAATTCCATACCTGACCTCCTGTGAGTTTGCAGTCACAACATGGGCCAACTAAAATTACTGCATAAAATTTCCTTCAGGCTGTGTGTATAAATTGTATAAGAAACATAAATGAATTTCATCTTCTGACTTGGGTCCCATCTCCAAGATATCTCATTATATATATGCAAATATCCTCAACTCTGGGAAAAGCTGAACCACGGCTTGCCGCAGGCAGTTTGGTTACAGGAAGCTCAACCTGTATTTAAATTTCATTTTCTCGATAACGTGCACTTTCTTTTTCCTAATGGAAGATATTCTGCCATCTTCTTTTGATTCTTTTGCAGTGCGTGTACCTACCCCAGTTGGAACATTTAGTAACCATGAGTTTTCTCTCTCTCTCTCTCTCTCTCTCTCTCTCTCTCTCTCTCTCTTTTCTTCTTCTTCTTCTTCTTCTTCTTCTTCTTCTTCTTCTTCTTCTTCTTCTTCTTCTTCTTCTTCTTCTTCTCCTCCTCCTCCTCCTCCTTCTTCTTTCTTTCTTTCTTTCTCTCTTTCTTTCTCTTTCTTTCACTTCTTGAGACAGGGCTACATAGCCTAGGCTGCCTTTATATAGCCCAAGCTAGCCTTGAATTCTTGATCTTCCTGTTGAAGTTACTTAAGTGCAGAGATTCCAGGTATAGGAATGCATATGTCTACTAACCACACAGCTTTTGACCACTTGACTCTGCATGGTAAGAAGGCACTATTCATTAGCCAAGAGCAAATCAGCTACTTTCCAGTCATTCTAGCACTTGCTACTCTTGCAGAGGACGAGAGTTCAGTTTCCAGCTCCCACACCAAGTGGCCACAACCACCTAGAAGTTCAGGTTTTGGAGTCCAAAGTCCTCTTCTGGACTTCCAGGCATTGGTACACACATGCACATCTCCCAAACACACAAATGCATAAATAATTCTTAAACTTTAAAAAGTCTGTAAAAGGAATCAGAATGAGAAAACTACCATTTATAGTTGTTTCATTTCTATTGTTAGGGTTGGGGAGACAGGCAAACTCAGTCCTATTTTAATATCAGGTAAACATGAAGGTAGAAAGGGGATTCCATTGTTTATGTTCCACTTAGGGGAGAGCTTTGAAAGTCAAGGGGTGTGTCCAGTGGCTTTGCAAAGAGATACCTCCGGGGAAGTCTACAATTGATGTCCTAGCAGAATACTGTCTTTGCCACAGTGAAGGGCAACTCATCTCCCAAAGGTCTGCTTTCTACAATTCCATCATAAATTCTACTTCTGGAAATGCTGAAATCAAGATAGAATCTTAAGGGGTGTAATTCGCATGTGCACTTAGAGCCTCGCCCCGTGGTTTCAAGTCTGCATAATTTGTCAGTGTGTGCTGTTTGTTGTCTCAATCATAATGGTGTCCTAAGTGTTCAGAAAAATTTCTGATAGTTAATAGGTACCCAAAAAGTATTTTTGAATTTAATATATTAATAAATTCTCAATCACATGATCACATGTGTGTGCACATGTCTGTGCATGCAAAAAAAAAGAAAGAAAAGGAAAAGGTGTATGTTCACTGCCTGTGGTTTCAGTGTTAGATGGCTTCAATGGGTCCATGTGTTGGAATACTTAGTCTCTAGCTGGTGATGTTATTTTAGTAGGTTTAAAAGCCTAGAAGAAATAGAATGCCACGGTTGAAGTAGATCACTAGGGGTAGACCTTGAAGCTTTACAAATTCACCTTGCAACCATTTTCTAATTCCTGAATAGAGATGCAATGTGACCACCCACTTCATGCCCCTGCTGTCATGTCTTCCTTGCAATGGTGGTCTGTGTCCCTTCATAAGCCACAAGACACATCTCCTTCCTTAAATGTCTTTATCAGGTATGTATGATCACAAAGATGAGAAAAGTAACTCCAGCAATATTCCTTGTGCTATAATATTCCAGGTACTCAAGGCAGCACAGTGAGACTCATGATGGCTTCTCAACTTGTGAAGATTCACTTTGTTGATTTTTGGCTGGTACCTAGAATGAACTTGTCACTCTGGTGGAAAGCCAGGATACAGTGATGATGCCTGCCTGCCTGGATATAGAATCTAAGTGGGGTAGGCAAAAGAGGCTCTATTACAAAGCAGTGTGAAACAATGAGCAATCCAAGGGAATCCATGCTAAAGTCAGTCACTGAAACATGAGCAGCAGAGCCCTTTCCTGGTCTCTCCTCTTGGGGTCCCTGGGCTTACATGTATCCTTTCATTTCAGATACCACCACGAGTCATGATTTACCATCTGTAAAGCCAAGGAAATATAATAACAAGGCTCATGGTGGGCTCAGCACCTTCTATGTGCCCGTTGTTTGCCAGAAACATGTACCATGTCATGACATTAACAAACCTACAATAAACTTCTCACTATCTGGCAAGGAAAATGAGACTCTGGGAATTTAACCATATACCCAGGATTACACTTAGTTGCAGAGTTAAGATTTAAATTTTGCCTTTATAACTCTAAAGCTATGATCTTTCTGTAACGTAGTGTGACTACGCACTGCAAAGGCAGAAAACAGACTTTTATAGCCCTCTGACTCACAGTGCAAACAGTTTAAGGTGACTAGAATATAAAAATCAAGGTTAGGAGCATGGAACCACTGAGAAACTGTGACAAGTTACCTTTGCAATGTCTTTAAGCCTTTGGGGTTTCTACTGACCTGCTGACAAACATCAGCTACTGAGGAGAAGGGCTGAAGGAACACAAAGGTAAGAAATACATTTTAACTTTAAGCCTAGGAAGAGAGCTAGACTCCACTACACACTGCAGTGTATTAGCCATGCCTGCAATCCCAGAGATAGAGGTAGGAGGATCATGAGTTTGGGACTGGTCTAGACCCTATTGGAGTTAAAATACAGTGTAGTACAAAAAATGCAACAGTAGGATTAAGTGTAAAAAGAGGTCAGTTCAAAAACTCGGCAGAAAGAGGTATCACTAAGGCGATGACATGTGTGTCAGACTGTGACATTTGAACAGAGATCTGCAAAGCAAAGAAAGCAGAAGATATCAGAGGCACAAGAGCTGAAGTCGGTCTCAGGGTCCTGACCTGGCTCAGCCAACATTGCTTGTGCATACAAGCAAGACATTTGGCCTCTTTGGGTCCCGCTTCCTCTTTACAGAGAAATACAACACAATGGCTAAACGCAAACATCTTCTGTTCTGAAGTCTGATGAATTAGTAGAAAAGCCTGTTCTAGTTATCTTATTGCCTGGGCAAAGCATGAAGTTCCTTGGCCTTCATGTTCTCTGCAGTGGGACGGCATTCACCTCTCCAAGCTTCCCATTTAGTTCATAAATACTGGAGATACTGTGGGGTTGAATCACAGCTCATCACTGCTATCAGCTTAGCACTTCTAGAGACAGACTCTCAGGCTCAGGCTACTGGGGTGCTTAGGAGAGAGGGGCTAATAGTCCTCCCATTTTTCTTCTGTTGTCATGATTCTCGTAATGATGAACGTAGAGATCAATCAGCTCAAAAGGAAGACATAATTATGACAGTATCCTCTATGCAGCTGCTTAAGTTGGGGATAGTAAACTTGTGTGGTTCCAGTTATTCCTAACATACATTTCCTTTTTTTTTAAATTTAAATTTAAATTTTATTTTACGTATGGGTGTTTGGCCTGCATCTATGTCTGCATACTACATGTGTGCCCGGTGCCTGTAGAAGCCAGAAGACAGCACCAGATCCCCTGGAACTGGAGTTATAGATGGCTCTGAACACCCATGTGGATGCTGGGAATCAAACCTGGTCATCTGGAAAAGCAGCTAGTACTTTCTGAGCCCTCCTGTAGCCCCCATAATGAGTCTGGGTTGTTTTTTGTTTTGTTTGTTTGTTTTTGTGAGCAGGGTTCACATCTATCTCCACAACACTCCAAAATCTGAAACTTTCTGGCTAATAGCATGAATGGCACAAAATTTCATACCTGACCTGACATAAAAACATTTAAAATATTGTATGTAATTACAATCTGAATATGTATATGAAAAATGTAAGCAACATGAGTCAGTTTTGCATTTATATTTGGTATATCATCTTCAAGGTATATCCTTTTTTAAAAGATTTTTTTTTTAAATTTATGTGTGCGTGTTCTTGAAGATGTGTGTGGAGACTGGGAGAGAGAGTCAGAATACTCTGGAGCTGGGGTTACAGGTGGCTGTGGCTCTACTGACCCGGATGTGGGGAACCAAATTTCAGTCCTCTTGTAAGAGTGACAAATGTTTCAACCACTGAGCTCTCTCTCCTGCCCTGGATAGCCAATCAGATATAAGTAAATATTCTAAAATCCAAAACCACTTCCAGTCCCAAGCATCTTGGGTAGAAGTTATGTGACCTGAAAGTGAAAACATTATGCAGCTAGTACTCTTCTGATTAGTTATTTTTTTTAAAGGCTTCATAATGTCTGTACATCATATGACTTACTCATGATGTAGTAAACCAGTCCCCTACCACCAGGCATCATGATGGCGGTCTAGCACTGCACATTCATAAACAACTCTGTGATGAACATCTTGAGCTAGCTCTTTGGGCACATAGGTGATTACTCTAAGCCCGGGATGGTATTAAGCAGGCAGATTGGATTCAAAACTAAGCCTTCTGCATGACTGCATGCATGGGAGCTTTGCTTAGAGAGTTATTTTCCCCCAGTTCCGTGTGCTGGGGATGATTGGCCAACCCAAGACCCTTGGCACACCCTGCTGAGTCATATTGGTACTGCCACCTGGCACCTCCCCATGTGTTCTGAAACCTGCCACGGGGCTGGGGCCTCCCAGTTGAGATGGAAGGCTTGCAGGGAGGGAAGGCACCGTGGGGAGAAGGAGGAGAGGGCCCTTAGCAATTTTTTATGACACCAGGCTTCTGTTCAGTGCCTTGGATAATTAAAAATAGACCCCCACCCAGGCCTCGTCTTCGTTCTGAAATGTACTGCGTGTGGATTTTGGAATTAGCTCCTGAGGGACGGGGTGGAAGCGTGGTCCTCTGGGACATTTCTACTAGCTACAGAAGTGTTCCAAAAGCTTTGTGTGGAGATGGGGCCTCTGCAGGCAGTGCTTGGAGAGATGACCTCATAGGTCCTTCCCATCTGTAGCTCCTGGGATGATAGGAACAGATTTGAAGCTGTGACCAGACTCAGAATACAAGCATTTAAAAGACAAGCAGCCTGCGTGCAGTTATGGAGAGATCAGCTCTGCTCTTTGAGAATGGCAACATCTCTTTCTTAGTCCTCAAGGTGGAGGGGTAGGTCTGTCTTCCTGGGCAATAGCAGAACATTGCAGAACCCACTCTTTCAGGACTCAAAAGATCGTCTCCTACTGTAAGTCATGTCTGCGCATGGAGAGAAGGAATCAGTGTAGGTGCTACCATTCTCATGCACTATAAAATGCCCTGTGATGTCACTGGGACGGTTGAGATGGAGCCGCAGGATTCCTGTTTTTCCTCCTTGCTGGCTTGGTGTTTGGCTTCAGGAGTTTTGCTCCCTTCCCCTGTTGGAGTAGAAACTATGGCTGCAAAGGGGCACGCGGGGCTGTGAGATACTGACAGAGTCACACTCTCACTGTTAGAGGCCTGCTTGCTTCCGAACTTCATCTACTCATCCAATATTTACCACAAGGATGGGACAAATTCATCTGTTGAACATTAAAAATTTGAAGGCAAACATGTTTAGTTTATCTATTTGTCTCTAGGAATATGATATGCCCTCTATAGATATTTGATGAACAAATGATTGACTGAGTGAATGAATGAATGAATGAATGAAGCATCTATAGATGAACAAATGAGTGAATGAGTGAATGAATGAGTGAATGAATGAAGCATCTACTACAACCAGGTACTGTACTAGGTGGCAGGACATCAACAGGGTATCATGGAAAGGCTTTGGCATTGCATTCACACATTTATGGGTTCCAATAAGCATTCTGAGTCTCTATTTCTCCTGATATCTGGTACTAACGATGCCCCTCCTCCTCCTAGGAAATCTGTGGTGAAGTTATCTGTTGGTCTAATGCCTAGCCTAGGACCCAGACCCAGAAATTATCTAGCAGGTCCTTTCCATTCTTTTTCTGACAGGCACTCTGGACCATGTGACTCCCTGACTGTCCCTCCCTTGTGCCTGCTGGAGGAGGCTGGTTGTACTTGTACCAAGTCATCCATCTTTTCAAGTCGAACACCTGGAATTGTGCACAGAGAGGAATCTGCTCCAGCGACAGCTGGTTCATTTTCCAGCTACAGACCAGACACTTGGGGAATTAAGAGAGGAGACACGTTTCCGTCCCTGGCCATGCATTGCGAAGCCCTCACTTTTGTTCTGTACACTCGAATACTTGCTTGGCCAGAATCGCCCTGCATAAAAAAACCACACCATTCCAATTTATGGCACCCCAGAATTTGATCATATTTCAAAGTCAGGTATAGAAACGATCCATGGTCCACAATGGGAAAAGGAGAAATAGCTCCGTGAATCACTATTCTTTGTACACTTAACATTCCCACAAACTAATTGCTCATTTGCTTAACTAAAAGGCTCTTGTCATTAGCAAAGGGAGCTGATTACATTTGATAAGAATGGCTCAACTACCTGAGCCGTGTGTTTCATACCAGAAACCTAAGCTGAAATATTTTCCTGTGGTAACACTTTCGAAAGAAGCAAAAACAATAATTTAAACAAATAATTAGCCTTGAGAATAAATGTGTACACAAAAGCACAATTAATGAATTTACTAATTGTTCTTCCCTGCTGTGGACATTGCTCAAAGTTAAATTTTAAGCTCTTGAATAAATAGAAAGTACTGTACCAAGACACAAAACTGGGTGGCTCGCCGTAGGTCACTCATGCTGCCTTTGAAACAAACTGGAGCTCTCAAAGAAAATGCCTTCACCTAGGCAGACATTACTTCGAAAATAAAGCAAGTCTGGGGTAATAAGTCACACACACACACACACACACACACACACGAAATTTGTCAGTTTTAATCCCCTATGTAATATCAGACAGGCACTGTTTCTCTTATTCAAAAGTCTCCATTAGCTACACAACAATGTCCATTTCCATCTCTGTTCCAAGCCCTTGATGAAATGGAATAAAAATGGAACCTGACCTGCTTCTATGTCTGGTATTTTCTCTACTTGGTGCAGACGGCTTCCTTTTCCTTTCTTCCTATCCTTCCTCCTTTGATTCCTACCAAAGCAGCCAATCTCTAGATTTGTCTAAAAACCTGTAGACCACAGACTGAAAAACAGAAGCAGATCTCTTGTTTTTTTCCAGTCTGGGACAATGGGAAAAGGGGAGTCACTAGAAGGATGTTAAGAGTTGGATCTTTTCCTGGCAGAAACTACTGGGTGTTTACTCAAACAGAAACCCCAGAAACAAAAGTCTCTCTCTCTCTCTTTCTCTCTCTCTCTCTCTCTCTCTCTCTCTCTCTCTCTCTCTCTCTCTCTCTCTCTCTCTCTCTCTCTCTCTAGTGCAGTTCACTAAATATGGTCCCCAAAGGTGATTATTTCTAACTTTTATTTTTAACACGAAGAGACAGTGTAGAGCTCACCTGTGTACTATGTACTGTGTACTGTGTACTGTGTGCTGTGTGCTGTGTACTGTGTGCTGTGTACTGTGTACTGTGTGCTGTGTACTGTGTGCTGTGTACTGTGTACTGTGTACTGTGTGCTGTGTGCTGTGTGCTGTGTGCTGTGTACTGTGTACTGTGTGCTGTGTGCTGTGTACTGTGTGCTGTGTGCTGTGTGCTGTGTGCTGTGTACTGTGTGCTGTGTATTGTGTGCTGTGTGCTGTGTACTGTGTGCTGTGTACTGTGTGCTGTGTGCTGTGTACTGTGTGCTGTGTGCTGTGTGCTGTGTACTGTGTGCTGTGTACTGTGTGCTGTGTGCTGTGTGCTGTGTGCTGTGTACTGTGTGCTGTGTGCTGTGTACTGTGTGCTGTGTGCTGTGTGCTGTGTGCTGTGTACTGTGTGCTGTGTGCTGTGTGCTGTGTGCTGTGTGCTGTGTGCTGTGTGCTGTGTGCTGTGTACTGTGTACTGTGTGCTGTGTACTATGTGCTTTGTACTGTGTACTGTGTACTGTGTACTGTGTACTGTGTGCTGTGTGCTGTGTACTGTGTGCTGTGTACTGTGTGCTGTGTGCTGTGTGCTGTGTGCTGTGTACTGTGTGCTGTGTACTGTGTGCTCTGTGTGCTGTGTGCTGTGTACTGTGTGCTGTGTGCTGTGTACTGTGTGCTTTGTACTGTGTGCTGTGTGCTGTGTGCTGTGTACTCTGTGCTGTGTACTGTGTGCTGTGTGCTGTGAAGCAAACCCATCCATTAGGGAATCACTCATTCTCACTAGGACTTTGCAATCCAAGATTTGGAACATCAGGGTAGCCATCATGCTGTGTGTGTGTGTGTGTGTGTGTGTGTGTGTACATGTTTTGTCCTTTCATCTACACTTTATAATACCCTGAACGAGTCACAGCACACACCCTGCTTATAACAGGAAAATAAAGAAGGCCCTAGGTGTCAAGATATGTCTTAGGCTGTGTGCTCAGTGTCACAGATCCTAGGAAGAGGAAAAAGGAGGTAAGAGATCTAAAATCCTGGGGTGGGGTGGGGGGGCAACTATTAAACACTATTTGAAATCACTGCTTGGAAATACACCAGGGAGTGGGCTGCAAAGTCCTTGAAATGGCAGGGCGAGGGAGTTGGAGGAGGAACAAAGGGTGAGAAGACTGCAGGGCAGGGTGGGGAGCAGTGTAATGATGCAGTTTAGGGGGACTTCCTGAAGAGATCTCTCTGTCCACCTGGGTAAGGCTTCTATTAGAAAAGTTGGTTACCTTTGCCCCACCCTGCTTCGACCCGGTCCGCTGGGTGCAGAGAAGGCAAGAAGAGGGAGACAAGATGCAGAAAAGGAGGGGGCGCTCCTGCCTCTCTTGTCGCTCTTCTCTGGTGACAGCCTGGATGAGGTCATGGTCTCTTCAGTTTTGTTTGTTTCCACATAGTACATTGCTAAGGATTTGGGTAATTTCGGCAGAAAAGGAGGGCCCTGCTCCTCCCTCGGGGCTGAGGAGGAGGCTGGGGAGCGGAAGGGACAAAAGGGCACTGAAAAGAAATGGGAGTGGCTGGCAAGCCAAGGTATTTTTCCATCCTTACATTTCACTCGGAGCCATCCAAGTCCACCAGCGCTATCCCTGGCTCCCCTAAGACCATCCCAGAGAACATTTCTAACAGGCAGAAAATTCTAAGCAGAGAGCGCGGGGGTTTTCAGCCAAACGCAGCAGAGCACAGCTGGGAGTCCCTGACACCAAGGTGTCCTATCAGGAGTAGGCTTTCGGCGTGGGGTGAGGGGTTGCTCCAACCGCCCCAACAGGGGCTGAGTTGGTTGTTCTCTGATGATTTCTTATGAGAAGTCTTGTGTTCAAGATCCCAGGGAGACAAATGGCCGGGTGCCAAGTCTTTGGATCCTGGCTCTACCATCTCCCATATGTGTGACCTTGGGGAAGAGATTTGACCTCTCTGCTTCTCAATGTCCATCTCTTTGAAGTGGGGATAATGAGGAGACCCACCTTCTCTGCCCACTGTGAAGATGAAAGGAGTTAATTCGCAAAAGGCACTAGAAGAAAGTCTTAAGCATTCTGTTAGCTGAAGCCCCCATAGTGTCTTCCAGAGAGGGAAGAATTTGTCTTTGCATCCAAGTGAAGAACAAATCAGACTGTTCGAGGGTTTTTTTTTTCTTTTCTTTTTTCTTTTTTTCCCTTTCCTGGAATGTTCTCCAGGATGATTTGGCTTCTGAAGAGGGAGTGATAAAGCAGCTGAACTTGCCTGGTTCCGTCTCCCACTCATTATCGCACAGGAGTAACACAGGTTAATCACATAGCTAATTAAGAGATAACATTAATGGAATCTGAGTTGGTGCCCTGATAAAACCGGAGTCCTGGCAGATAAATGCTGAGGTGGAACCAAGCCATTTATTTGAGGAGCAGCAGGGCTCCTATCGGGGCACGGCTCTACTTCCATTAAAGTTATTGATATTACGCCCCAACCTACCACTGTAAGAAAATCCAATTCTCTCTGTCTCTCTCTCAGTCTCTCTCTCTCTCTCCCTCTCCCTCTCTCCCTCCCTCCCCCCACCTCTCTCTCTCTCTCTCTCTCACTCTCTCTCTCTCTCCTCACTTTTCCCTTCTTCCTTCTTTCCTCTCCCCCCAACTCCCCCGTTCTCTATGCTGTTGTTTTTCTGAGAGAGTTCAGTGGTTCAGTGTTAGCTATTTGAATTGAACCCTTGAAAAACAAGTGAGCTAGGTAACAAAATCCTTATCACTGGGCACACTTAATGCATTAACAGATAAATGGATAAGTACACACTAAAGAAAGGCATTCATTCAAACACAACTGCAATTAATATGTTGTTATTCATGGGGAATGTTGACTGGGCATCTAGCAGAATCTTCTTGAACTGATTAATACCTCTCCCTCTCTCCCTCTCTCCCTCTCTTCTTCCCTCTCTCCCTCCCTCTCTCCCTCTCTCTCTCTGCCTCTCTCCCTCTCCTTCCCTCTCTCCCTCCCTCTCTCCCTCTCTCCCTCTCCTTCCCTCTCTCCCTCCCTCTCTCCCCCTCCCTCTCCCTCCCTCTCCCTCTCTCCCTCTCTCTGTCTCTCCCTCTCCCTCTCTCCCTCCCTCTCTCCTTCCCTCTCTCCCTCTCCCTCTCCGTCCCTCTCCCTCTCTCCCTCTCCCTCTCCTCCCTTCCTGATTTGCCTTAAAGCAAATCAATGAAGAAGCATTTTGGTGTCTCTCCCAGTCTCTTTCCAGGTATCTTGTTGAAAGGGCCTTTTGGACCCCCCCCTCCTACCTTTAATAAATTCTCGTATGGCTTCTCTAATTGTTGCTTTTTTACTTTCTTGGGGAATCATGATCAATTATGGCATTCAGCTAGTTGAGAGCTGACAAGTTCTGTTTGACATAATGCAGCCACTACTTAAAGGAAGTGAGCCTCCTTGCTAACTACAGAGCTGCTTCAGGAGAAACAATGAGTGTATTGGACGGACTCAAAGGTGTGGCCTTGAGCATCTGCAGGAGCCAAGTTTATTTCATTGAGAGCCACTGACAGTGTGAAAGGAACAGGGCATTCAAGCCACTGTCATGTGTGGTCATGGATTTAGTGCCTCACCTCACACGTGTGCTGGGAACAGCCTTCATCTCTGTTCCTTGAAACCCCCACACAAGCAAATTCCCTTCAGAGTCAATAAGCTTCGACAAGGGCCTTTGCCAGGGCGATGCGAGTCTGACAGAAGAGCAATGGGACTTCACTTGGTGTTCTTGTGCTGAGAATGTTAAATACCAATTCCATAATGAGAGGTAAACACTGCAGCTCCTTGAGAATCACTAATTAGCCAACCAGCAACTCGCTGGCCTTACAGATGGACCTGGGAGTGGATCAGAACTGAGCCTCTCTTAGATATCTTGGACTCCGGGGATGGGGATGTGTCTCAGTGGATAAAGTGCCTGCCTAACATGCACTAAGCACCAAGTTCAGTTCCTAGTGCTGCATAAAACCAGGCGTGGTGACACTTGCCTTTAATCCCCACACTCAGGCACTCAGAGGGTGAAGGCAGGAGGATCAGAAATTCAAGGTCACTTTCAGCAACATAAGGAGCTTGAGCCAGCCCAGGAGATAATGTACCTCCTAAAACAGAGACTGGACTTTATGGGAGATCATATTTAATTGTTTTATAGGCCAGGCTTATGTAGAAGAAAGCTGAATTCCAAAAGGGGATGAGGGATATAACTACTCATTGTAAGACAAGGTATCACCACATTGTCCAAGCTGGCCTTGAACTTGGGATCCTTTTCAGCCTCCCTGTGCTGGTGTGTTAGGTATACACCTCATCCCACCTCACTGCCATTATGCTGATTAACCTGTATAACAGGAAAATTCACCATAGCTGGTTGTATTTTGGTGTATTGTGGCTTTCAATAGGAGTAACTTTAAATTCAAAAAATAATCTGCCTTTTATTTTAGTTACATAAATTAAAAATAAGTTGAAAATGGAACATTCATGCAGTTGTGTGCTCCTCAAAATTCCCATTTATTGAGTCTCAAAAAGCAGATAGATTTCTTTTTAGCAATTTATCAAATAAATCTAAAAACACCCGAGACAGTTAAGTCTCAAGAGGAAAATTCCTTTTCTCTTGAAAATTTAAGCAGATATTTTATAATAAAATTAGATGTCATAATTGTGCTGTTATAGGTCTGTAATTAAGGCGTATAAACACACAATTACACTATTTACTTTAATTGCTTCTTTGACAAGAAACTCTTAAGCATGTAAATACTCGACAAAAATAAGTCGGTAAAGATAAAAGTGGTCCTCGCCCAAGAAGGACTTACAAAGTAAAGAAACTCACAATTAAGAATTAAATCTCTAAAATCTACACACAAAGCAAACTAAGGTTTTATGGAGATGGTGACCTACCGTGCCTATGTACTAAAGAGTAAATTCTATTTGGCTCAGTCCTTGATAGATACATAGCATTTCCATGTTGAGCTAACTCTAATTACCAGCAATGTCAATACAAGGTTCGTGCCCAAGAACACAGAATAGCTACTGGACATGAGGATACTCTTGCCTTTCTCCCCCTAGGGGACTGAACTTGAGTTTTTAAACATCAAGTAGGTCTGTGCCCCCTCCATCTCCCCTCCCCTTCCCCTCTTTCTTGCCTCTCTCTTCACCCTCCTCTCCCTTTCTTCTCTACATCTCCCGTTTCCTCAATCCCAGCTTCTCATTCCATTTAGAATTACAGCAAGATGCTATACAAGATGTCCTTGGGCAAACTGCAGGAACTTACTTTCTTAGTAAGTGCAAAACACATCTGAGCCCGGTAAGAAGCTTGCTACCTGACTCAGCCCATCTAGCTACAAGGAATCTCCCATTTCCTTTCTGCGGTTCTCAGAGGCCTTCATTAGACCCAGATTCGCCTGCACCTCCTGCCTCCATCCGGCTCTCTTGCTTCACACCTTGGCTTCTACAGTATGTTACCCACCACCTGTATTCCTTCACTGAATTCTTTTAAGGCCTTTCAACCAGGTTTTCATTTACTTCACGAGGACAGAAATGGTTTCATTTATTTCTTCCTATTCCCCAAGCCAGATGCACAGTCTCTAGCTTGGAGAAGGTGTTTCTGTGTGTTTATTGAATTGAATTATTGAATGTGATCTTCTTGCCTCATCACTTCCCATCCCGTGTTGACATACACTTGCGCACACACACACACACACAGAGAGAGAGAGAGAGACAGACAGACAGACAGAGACAGAGACAGAGAGACAGAAAGAAAGAGACAGAGAAACTGAGTCAGACTTTTGTCCTTTTTCTTTTCCTTCCATCCATCCTTCCTTCCTTCCTTCCTTCCTGCCTGCCTGCCCTTTTTCCCTCCCTTCCTCCTCCTTCTCCTCCTCCTCCTCCTCCTTCTCTCTCTCTCTCTCTCTCTCTCTCTCTCTCTCTGTGAAAAGACATCTAACAATCAATTTTAAGTAAGGAAAGGCATATTTGTGTTCTTGACTCCAGAGGGATCAGACCAGGTCACGTGACCCGTTGCTTGGGGTCACAGCAACACTGTCTCTCATGGTGGAAAATACCACTCATGGTACCCAGAGAGTAAAGTGGGGGAGGGGATGGGCTAGGGTTTCCATATGCCCTTCAAGGATATGCTCACTATGCCTGGCTTCCTCCAACTAGACCCCACTTCTAGTTCTTTTTGTTTTGTTTTTTTTGTTGTTGTTTTGTTTTAATATTTATTTATTTATTAAAAATTATTTACATTTCAAGTGTTATCCTCTTACCTGGTTTCCCTCACTCCCAGAAACCCCCTATCCTATCCCTCCTCCCCCTGCTTCTATGAGGGTGTTCTTTAAGTTGGGAATCTTCACTCTCTTCTATACCTATAATCCTTGTGTTTGGTCTTCTCATTGTGTCCTGGATTTCCTGGATGTTTTGGTTTAGTAGCTTTTTGCATTTTACATTTTCTTTGACTGTTGTGTCAATGTTTTCTATGGTATCCTCTGCACCTGAGATTCTCTCTTCTCTCTCTTGTATTCTGTTGGTGATGCTTGCATCTATGACTCCTGATCTCTTTCCTCGATTTTCTATCTCCAGGGTTGTCTACCTTTGTGATTTCTTTTTTTGTTTCTATTTCCATTTTTAGATCCTGAATGTTTTTGTTCAATTATTTCACCTGTGTGTGTGTGTGTGTGTGTGTGTGTGTGTGTTTTCCTGAAATTCTTTAAGGGATTTTTTTTTGTTTTTCCTCCTTAAGGGCTTCTACTTATTTACCTGTGTTCTCTTGTATTTCTTTAAGGGAATTATTTATATCCTTCTTAAAGTCCTCTATCATCATCATGAGATGTGATTTTAAATCAGAGTCTTGCTTTTCTTGTGTGTTGGGGTAACCAGGGATTACTGTGGTGGCAGACCTGGGTTCTGATGATGCCAAGTAGCCTTAGTTTCTGTTGCTTATGTTCTTTCCCTTGCTTTTTGCCATCTGGTTGTCTCTGGTATTAACTGTTCTTGCTGTCTCTGACTGTGGCTTATCCTTCCTGCAAGCCTGTGTCAGTTCTCTCCAGGAGGAATTTGGGTATGAAGAGCTATGGTACAGGGTCAGCTCTGGGGTGCAGACAGAAACCAAATGGATCCTGTTCCCAGCTGTTCCTTGGTTCCTATGTCCTTATGGTTCAGGACAGGCTCCTCTGAGCAGAAGTGGTGGTCTTGCCTCAGCTCACAGACTTATCTGCCCTCCTGGGATGGCTAGCTCTCTTTACTTCTTAGTTCTTAATAGTTCTCTGCCTTCTAATAGCACTGGCCATAGACCAGTAGTCCATGGACCTGTGAAGGTCTCATGATCCAAACCTAGACTGTATAAGTTTGTGTCTTGGGAATCCCAAGATGCTGACTCTAAGTTGTTGCCTTTTTCTGGCACACATCTACTCCTTGAGGTGGCCTCTTCCAGCATCTCCAAGGTCCCTGAGCTTCTAATACGTATTCCTTGTTTGTTTCTTTCTTCATATTTTTCTCACAGGTAAATTGCCTCAGTTTCTTTTGCTCAACAAACTAACTGACTATCTTCTGGGCTCTACTTGGCTTCTCCTGTGGTCACCATTAGCCTTAAGCCATGAGAGCCTAAAATCCCAATTTTCAGAATAGCCATGGGATTTTTGTAGTGATTCATAGGAACCCATGCATTTGCCAGCCAGTCAGAACTACAACTTGGGCTCTGGGCTTTGCTATGTGTTCTTCCTCCAATAGCAGAAGCTTCTCTATGGCAGATTTACAGACACTCAAAAAGAGGGAAAATATCCTCTGACTGGATGGTAGCAAGTATTATAAGAGAGCTTTACAGAAATATAAATGCTAATGGACAATGAATTAGTATGAATTAGTGTGGTTCCTATATCTTTTACTGCCCAAGGAATTTCTGCAAACAGCAATAGGTGTTCTTATCAGTCAGAATCCAATCAGAAAAAGAGAGCTGACTTCAGGAAAAGAGAGAGAATTTGACATGAGGTGTTGGTTATAGAGGCATTGGAAGAATTAAAAGACAACACTACCAATGAGTAGCAGGGAACAAGGATGAGCAAGATGGCTCAGTGTGTAAATTATTTGCTGTGCAACCATGAGGACTACAGTTCAGACCCTTAGTACCCACAGAAATGCTTGACAGTCATAGCGGTTCTCCTGGAGTCTCAGGGCTCTGGAAACCAGAGATGCCTGGAGCAAGCCGACATGTAGAGTAGCTAAATCCAGGAGCTCTGAGTTCAAATGAGAGACCCAGCCTCAATATATATGATGGAAAGGTGTCAAAGAAAATACCGGTGTCAACCTCTGGCCTCTACAAGCACAGGCACAACAATGCACACATAGGTGCTCCCACACACCAGCAAACACACCTGAACAAAAGAAAAGGAAAAAAAGAAAGGCAAGCCAGAGGCAGTATCTATGACTTGAAAGATGGTGTTTCCAGAGAGCTGACACCATCTGATGGCCACTAGAGTCAAAGAAAGGAGACCTGCATTCAAAGATCTGGACCATGAAGTCCCTGGCCTGACTGTTAATAGAGCCAGAAGATTAAGGAAAAGAAAGTAAGATTTTCTTTGCTTTATCCCAAACTCCAAAGCCAGAATCTAGAGCTTTTAGTAGCAACAGAGCAGCTTTGGTGGGTAAAGTGGTCCAAGCCATGTTCAAGAGTCACGAAGCAAATAAACACCAGCCAGAGCAGAACAAAGACTCCAGCTGACTCACCATCCACTCTCAGGTTTCTCCCTTTGCTTTGTTAGCTACCTTTTAAACATGGATGAATGGACTCTGAGAACAGAGCCCTGGTAAAGACACATTTCCAACCCCTTACATGTAATCTTATTTTACTGTATATAGCTCTCATGCAACCAACATTTTTATTGTCTTCATAAAAACTAATGCTGAAGGGTTCTTAGAGGTGTTGTCTCAGCTAGATTTTTGAGTGCAGGGTTGCCCGCCCCCCTTGACCGTTACAGGAATTATGTTGGTATCTGTGAAGGTTTACACTGATTGTTAACTTCACAGGACCTACACCTTGGAGATAAATTTCCAGGTATGATTGTTAGGGATTATCTAGATTGTATTAACTGATGTGGGAAAACCCACCCTAGGTGTGGGCAGAACTATTCCCTAGGCTGAGATGCTGGAACACACAATAGGAGAAAATGAGCTGAGCAACAGCTTTTGTCACTCTCTGCTTCCTGTCCGTGGGTACAATGAGCAGACACCTCCTGGGGCTGCTACCATGTCTTCCCCAGGATGGGCTCACCTCAAATGTGAGTCCTTCCTTAGCTTACTCTTGTCAGGGTATTTTATCACAGCGATGGGAAGATGGCAGAGACTACGCAGGTCAGACAATGGAATGCAGAGTCTGCTGTCCTCGTGACTGGAAAACTACCTGCTATGCTCTCACAGATACAGAACCCATTCTCCCTTTCAGCACGGCGCATCTCTGAGATTCTGTTCCATCAGACAAGAAAAACAGAAGAGTTGTGTCCTTGCAATCTAGCCCCACCTTCCACTAAGCTGAGATATTACAGTGCTTGCTTGGCTGGAACCCTTAGATCTCCTTCAAGGTCCACCCTTCTCTCCATGTCTTTCTTGAACTTATTTATTATTTATTGATTGATTGATTGATTGCATGTTTTCTTCTCTGTAGCTGAGTATTCCATGATCTGCTTTTCTTTCAACTGAACCACTACACTTTGGATCTGAAATGCCCCAGGAATCCCTGGCATTAAAGGCTTACTGTATTCTTGGTGCTAATTGGAGGGAGGGTGACCACCTAATACCCTGGGGGCTAGTTAGACATCTCTAGCTATTGAAGGTAATCCTTAGAAGGAGACAGTAGGACTCTGACCCCTTCCTCCTCTTTGCTTCCCGCTCACTATGAAGAACTTGTTCTGCCACCAAAGCAATGAGCTGAGCCAGGCATAGACTGAAGCTTCAAAATCTGATAAGCCAAACCAGCTTTTTTTCTTTTATTAAGATTTATTTGCCTTGGGTATTTTATTATAGTCTCAGCTAGTACAAGCTTAAGACAAATTTGCTTTTCCTCTAGAACCATCCCTTCGTTTTCTCTTATCAGTTAGGGATGTTCTCCCTTATCCCAAACCTACTGTCCCTGGGGCCTGTCTGCACTTCTTTCTTCTTCCTTTTCCCTCCCAGCCCTCACTACAGACCGCAACCTCCTGTCTCCTCCGTGACCTCAGTCAAGAGCATCTCTGTAGCTGCCCATGACCCTCCCTGCCTTTCTCTGGTGTAAGACCACTCATATCCCTCCCCACCCACATGATCTTTCTTTTCCAGACTAATCTCTGACTCTTACTGGTTCTTGAAACTCACTCTCCTGTCCTCTGAAGCATCAGAGAGGAAAAGCTCCACTATTAAAAATGAGCATGTACATCATGACCAAAATTCGAAATTGGCAAGATGAGTGGCTTTGTTATTTCCTAAGACAGAACTTGCCTGTGGCCCATCTTCTCCTCATCCTTTCTCCTGACCTCACAGCAAGCATCTCTCTCAAAGCACCAATCAGGGCAGTGAATCCAGGTTAAAGCAAGCTCTGTGGCAATCAGGCCCCAAAGTCCTCCAACCCCTAAACCTGGTAGCCAAGGAAGGGGAACATGCCCATCAATTCCAAGGTGGGGACCCTCTATGGAGATTTCTCAGCCTCCCATCTTAATGAGTTTAACTGCAGAGATGGGCAGCTAGAGCATTCCCGCTGAGCATAATTACCATGATGGGGCACCTGGGGAGAGATTGTCACAAAGATAACTGGGTCTCAGGCTATTTAGCACCTTACAGATGAGAGTAAGGTGGTGACTTGGAAAAATGAGGTCTGGTTGAGATCGGAAGATTGCTGAGGCTCATTTGTCCTCCCTCTTTGTAGAAGCACACACTGTTGTGGTTTTAACTAAGTGCGCGAGCCCCAAGCACAAAGCAGAGTCACTTGGAATCACAGAAATCTGAGGCGGAATGAGACTGAAGGGGTCATGCTGTCCATGCTTTCCTGCCTCCATCCCAGACAGGCTGGACCTCCTGCTAATAGCCTTGGAAGGACAGCTCCCTACCCTTTTCATCAGAACCTCGGGAGGTCAGAACACAACACATAACCGAGGGCTGCCTGGGCACAGACATGCCCTGCAAAGGATTATTTGTGTGTGTTTATTCTGGCTCTTCTCACTTAAAAGCCACAGTCAAGGTCAGGGTCAGGTCCCTAACACAGGCCGCTTAAAGCAGCAGACCGAAATGTCAAAAAACCACCAGGCAGTGTGAAGACACCGAAGAACACACAGGAAAAAATATATTGAATCATCTTGTGCAAATTCACACTTCACTGAGGAGCTGAGTGGGGAGCTTGACCTCTTAGCCACTGGCAAGCTCTTCCTAGGAGTGCAGAAGGGTGGGGTGGGCTTCTCCCCAGGCCCCACCGGCAAGAGGATGGCCTCAAGCAAGGATTGATGGAGGGGGTGCTGGACAGGTAGTCTGAGCCATTTAGAGGTGACATTCAGACCCAGGCAAAAAGCAATCTGCTAAAGGAGCAGGGCTGAGAGAACGCAGGGGACTAGGAAACAACAACCTCCATTTTGCTTCACTGTTTCCTTTGTGTGACTACAGCATCATTGTGAGTCCTTGTTTGAGAACTGTACATGCAAACCAGGGAGGGTTTGTCAGAGAATTTCTTAGACTCATCTGTCTCATGGCGCTACCCAGATGAGCAGGCATCTTCTAAGGAGCTTAGGCACATCCCATGTAGACAGAATGCAAAAACCCTATAGAGCAAGTAGGCCAACTCCCTGAGAATTCTAAGAACGGACATTTCTCTCTAAGCCATCCTTAAAGCAATGGACTTCATGTATCTGAGTGCCCTGAAGGAGAGTGAGTAGCCCATCCTTTAAATGTCAGTGATCCAAACCTATGGCCCGTACTTTTTGTTTTTTTAAAGTAAGATACAACTAAGAATTAATGTGTGTGTGTGTGTGTGTGTGTGTGCATGTGTGTGTGTGTGCATATGTGTGTGTGCATGTGTGTGTGTGTGTGTGTGTGTGTGTGTGTGTGTGTACAAACTGATAGTCATCCCCAAATGTTAATCTTCAGGTACTATATATCCTATTTATTGGGGTCTTTCATTGGCACAGAGCCATTGGCTGGCTAAGGAGCTGCAGGGACTTCTCTGTCTCTGTTTCCTCAATAGAAAGTCTACTACCTTATACTCAGTACAAGCTACCAGGCATAGTGTTTTTTTGTTTTTGTTTGGTTCGTTGGTTTGTTGGGTTTTTTTTTCTTTTTTGCATGAGTTCTGCCAATTAAACTCAGATATTCATGATTTGTACTTGTTTTGAGCTATCTTCCTATCCCTTCCCCTACACACAAAAGATAATTACAATGTGACTGGACCCAAGATGACATTATAAATATTCCCTTTGAATTAACCACTAAGTATGTATCTGCAATTTTCTGTGTGGCTATCACACTGCGAGTGTGGCAGAGGGCATAGTTTGTGGAAGATCACTCCTAGTGCTCAAGCTGAGAAAGCATGACATAGTCGTCAGAGGAACATGCCAGAGAGGTGTAGAGATAAGATGGCTGACGTTGATTTTGCATGGACTAGCAGTTGAATGCAGGGCTACTGGTATGCTGCCTGGAACCTTGATTGGGATCAGTGAGCAATGGGGTCTAAGGAGGAGTCGGCAGGACTTATGCATGAGGAGGCACATAAACATTTGCAAAGGCACAACACTGGAATGAGCAAGACTGAAGTCTGGGCAGAGGGAATAGCCAGGCCACTAAACACAGTCTAGAGCAGTACTAATGGTATTCAAGAGTAGCTTGATCTCCCTGCCCCTTTATCAAGGCTTCCTAGATCCTAAGGCACAGCAACAAGGACTGTCATTGTACCTACACTCACTTACCAATGAGTGTCCCCTTTCCACTTAGAGCCAGCTATACTCTTTACACTCCCACTGCTTTGAATTATTACCATCTCATCGTCACCACCACCACCACTCATTACTAATTTACATACCTCGTCCTTTACAAATGTTATCCTTACAAACTGGATTCTTCATTACATATCACCAGATACATAAAGAAATTCTGTCTCATCTCCAGAGATCCAGCTCAGGTCTTCTCCACAAAGCAAAATGTTTTTCATTCTCTTTCCTTTGGAAAAAAAGTCAAGTAATTCTCATTTTTATACCAAGAGCAGAAAGACAGAGTTTATATCCTATAGAAACTGATCTTGCCATTTCTGTAATTCTTCTCTCTGAGCCACAGATCATGTCTTGCCCCCTTCACTTCCTTGATGCTTACAACAGTGCACATGGCAGTGGTCAGTGGGCATCTGCTCATCAAATGACACATAAACTGTGCATTTTCAGGTTCTGGGGACCTCAAATCATCAGAGGAATGTGGCAATGCTGAAGTCACTCATGAGACCCATTCCACTTCTTCAATAGGGGTTCATGATGATCTCATCTTAAGTGACATGTAAATAAAACAGTAATGTGGAAAAAAAAGATGATTTGTTAAACAACCAGGAAGGTATTGAACATCTCTAAGAAAATACAGCCTCTTACTGCTTCTATGATTGTCACTCTTCTAAATTCAAGAGCGTCTGTAGAGGATGCGCATGAATGAAATCTGAGCTGGGCATTTTCTAGAACCCTGCTGTAGCTGGGGCATCTACTGTTTGGTAACCTAAGGTTTCAGATGACATGATAAGTAATAAATTCTCAGACAGCTACAAATCCTAAAAGATTAGCATAAATAAAAGGAGTAACTTTGAGTCTGTTGTGGTAAATGTCTATAGTTCCTGTACTTAGGAGGCTGAAATAGGGTGGTCATGAGTTTAAGACTTGCCTGAACTACATACCAAGACCCTATCTTGAAATACAAGTTTTTAAAAAAAATTCTTTAAAATTTAATATTTATTTGGAATCCTGTAAAATGAGAGCCTATTGCTGTCCACAATAGGATATGGTTCTGCAACAACCATAGCGAAGTATTACCTTAATGACAGGAACCAGTAGAACGTGCACAGAAGTTGAAAAAGTTTTTGAGATCAATCAACAATACAAAGAAAGGAAAACAGGCCTGTGAAGTTCCGTAAAAGCTAGCAAGGGAGAAGGGAGAGTTGGCTTCCCTGAGTCAGAACAAGCAGCCATGATGACCAGGTCACACATAACTGAGTATCATTAATAGTTTTAGGGATTGGTGCCTGCCTATAGGATGGGTCTCAAATTGGGCCAGTTGTTGGTTGGCAGTTCCCTTAGTCTCTGCTCCATGCCCTGTGCCTGCATTTCTCATAAACAGGATAAATTTTGCATTGAAAGTTTTGTTGGTGAGTTAGTGTCCCTATCACTCCACTGGGGTTCCTGCCTGGTCTCTTTCCCAGTGTAGTGAGTCACAGCTAAAGTCACCTCCATTGGTTCTTGAGTTCCTCCCTATCTCAGGTCTCTGTCTCATCCTGGAGATGCTCCCCCACTTCCTCACCCCTGTCAGTTGCAAATTTCTACTCATTTTCATGGTCATCTAGCTATCTCTCCTGTCCTTCTCCACATCTGATCCTGAACTCCCCCATTTCCCCTCCTCTTCTCTGTTCCCTCCCTTCTTCTGCCTCTTATGACTATTTTATTCCCCCTTCTAAATGAGATTCAAACTTTCTTGCTTCTTGATTAGCTTCTTTGGGTCTGTTAAGTATATTATGGTACCTGTATTTTATGGTTAATGCCCATTAATAAGTGAGTACAAACCATACATGTCATTTGGGGTCTTGGCTACCTCACTCAGGATGATATTCTTAAGTCTAATCTATTTGCCTGCAAAATTCATGATGTCTTTGTTTTTAATAAATGAATGGTATTCCATTGTGTAGATATATCACATTTTCTTTACCCATTCTTCAGTTGAGGGATATTTAAGTTGTTTACAGTTTCTGGCTATTATGAATAAAGCTGTTATGAGCAGAGAGAGAGAGAGAGAGAGAGAGAGAGAGAGAGAGAGAGAGAGAGAGAGAGAGAGAGAGACCGACCAGAGTAGGTGGGAATGTGGAAGCATTTCTCATTGTTGATTCAAGACATTTTTTTCTTGTTGTGAATTTTGAAGTAGACCATGTGGAGAGACTGACTACCCAGACTCAGAAGATGCTAGCTAGCTGGAAAACTTGTCCCCTCACTCCTAATACCTGCATGGGGTCAGGTGAGCGCAGAGCAATGGAACGTGGCCAGAAGTAGCGTGTATCACTTCATGGCGGATGACAGGACACCTGAGCTACCTTCCCAGGTCCTCTTCTGCTCCTGGTCATTAGTGAGGCCCATGGGTTAAAACTGAAATCATCTTGGAATGAATGAAGTCTCCATCCCTGACTCATGGCTTTGAGAACACTCAGAAAAGCTGGGAGCTGAGAAATAGCCATACTTACTAGGGTACAAACTATATATAACATATATACACTACATATATATTATACTACATAATTACATAGTAAATATATACCTACTGTGCTACTCTTTTGAGTTTTGAAGTTGTTGTGGGTTTTTGTTGTTGTTGTTGTTGTTTCTACAACAGTGGCCTTATATTTATTTATTTAGAGTAGGAAGAATTTTCCAGAAATGGCTAACTGGTGCCTGAATTTGCTTTAGTGTAGAAGGCCAGGTGAGGCAGGAGGAGTTCTGGGTGACCTTGGGCAGATATACATGGAGAAGGACTACAGGCTCCCGATCCTCCTCCCCCCATTGATTTTTGCTGGGGGCAGCGGTCTTGAACTCATTGATTTTCATTGCTGATTAAGTCATGTTCTTGTCTGTCAGCAGTCATTCCATTTTCTTTCATCTGTGTTTCCACTTGCTTGAAGCCTCACAACAATAGGGTTCTTCACTCCACAACTAGAACATTCCGGAAGAATTGACAATAGCTTCCTTCTGAGTGGGGGTGTTCAACCTAGACTCTTCCTTCCTCCTCTAAGAGAGCGCTCTCAAAGCTATTGCCTGTTAGACACAGAAAACTGTCAGAGATACCTGATCTTCACAGAGGCTGTGAGTTCCATCTGGAGGAAGCTGGAAACCTGCTGGGAATTACCTTAATTCAGCAATGTTTTCACTTCCACAGAAAGAGCTGTGAAGATGTGAAGGACTCAGAGCAAATTTTCCAGCAAACAGGAACTAAAAAGTATAGGCAGGTGGTAGCTGAGGTGCCAAAGCAAAACTCACTCCCCTTGAAGAAGGGGTACAAAAAAAAATAGAACCTAATGTGATCCAGAGTGTTTAGACTGGAAAGGAGACCTCAGGACACATAGGATGGAAAATCTTTTGTTCTTTTGTTCCCTCTCCCTCTCCCTCTCCCTCCCCCTCCCTCCGTCCCTCCCTCTCTCCTTCCTTTCCTTCCTCTCTCCCTCTCTAACAAGCAAATGTAACAGGATGGTTGTGAATGGATAGCTAGCTCTCGAAGAACACCAGCTACAACACTTGTGTGCCAGGTTTGCTCAGCTGTGCACATGCCACAGCTGATTGTCTGTCAAGCAGGCCACATGCCTCCACTGATCAATCTGTACATGCTAATGGTTTGATTTAGAGACGGGAGGCTGGGGAAAGCACACGGAGATGAGAGAGACTCTGAACATGGTAGAATTTGCTCACGAGGGTTTTCTCTGCACCCTGTTTTCCTCTTTGTGGTAAAGGTGGACCCTTGCCCTCCCTGTACTGCACCCCCTTGTACATAATGCCTAGAAAGATGGTGTTTAGTACTGCCTCAGAGGAGAGTCAAAGAGTCTGAGCAGATTGAAAGCTTTGGGTAGACAGGAGAGCTGGCTTCTATTTGTGCCAGATGCAAATTCTGTCACCATGTTTGGGGCAGGTAGGCCATTGTGCACCATTGCTAGGACTTCTGACATGCAGGGGCATGCATTTTATGTTCTCTTTGTCCTTCCTCCCTAAGAACAGGCAAGCCAGTATATTAGCTCCTGACAATCTGCTGTTGTCCAGGAGGTCAATGTCAAGGGTAGCCTAGTCTTAGATGCAATTATGATGGCCTAGATAGAAAGGTGGACCCTTAGGGCTCATATGTGTTCATGTACATGACTGGATGTGTGGCTTGTTGTGTGTGTCATTTGTTTCGCATGTCTGCGTGTGTTTTGTGTATACGCATACATGCTTGGGCGGTTGAACTGTGTGTCTTCTGAAATTTTCTTTACCAGTTCTATTAGCTATAGGAGAGTTAACGACGAAAGGATGGCAAGAGTTGACAAGTAGGAAAAATCAAATATCCTAAAGATGACACCTGAAATAAACAAGAACTGGAATCCTTGCCTTGTTCTCCTGGGAATCCTGTAGAACATTCACAATGCAGTTCCAGGATTTCCACCTCTCACTCCTCTAACAGAAGTCTTTGCAGCAATCATGGAGGCCTTTGTCAAATTCCTTTCTCCTTTATTCCCTAAACATGGCAACATGCATTTAACTTCAGTCCAGAGACTATCCTAACATCATTTCCTAATCCCTACTATCCTGTAAACCAGAGTGGTCTCTTCTTTCCTTGACTGGCACTCAGTAAAATAGCTCACATAATTCTTCTGCACACTGTCTAGTTTAGATAATTAGCTGTGTGGACACTGGTACCTTGTCTTAAGAATTTTGGTGTCTCTACACTGCAGAAATGATAGCACTGATCAACTACTAGACTTGGAATATTCTTCCAATAAATGAATGCATTCTTAGAAAGAAGCAGTGTCTTCAAGTTTTACACCACCACTGCCAGTCAAAACTTCCTCACGATCCATCATACCCTTTAGCTGACAAATCCCAGAGTGCTTCGTTGGTCCTTGCCCCACCCACTGTGAACTGATTGGAAAGCTTTCTCCTGGGCTCCCTCGTGCCCTGGGCTCTACAGCTAGACATGTTCACAGCTGAGCTTTTGGTTGAGAGCTTGCACAGGAGCATTTTTATATGTGTCCTTTTCCATCTGACTCGAAACTAATCCTTCTTGACTTCAGATCTTTGCACAAACTCCTCCTGTCCTCACTGGGGAGTTGTGGGCCCAGAGCAAAGGTAGGAAGAAAAAGCTCCAAATCTGCACGTTTTATTTCATTGGTACATGTATTTAATCCATCTGCAAACTGTTCATTGGATAGCATCGTCGGCTTCTCTCTCTGGGAACACTAAGGTATGTGTATTCAACAGTGGAAAATAAACATAAGATTTTATTACAGAGTGCCACAGCCGCTCCTGGCATGAGTAATTTGTGCACCTGCATTTTTAAAATGTTTCAAAGTTTTTCCCCTCAGTGCATTCCCAGTAACACACATTAGATTCCTAGCTGTCACAGTCTGGTTCTTGTAGCCTTCAGTTATTTCTACTCAGGCCATCCAGAAGCCACTGTCTTTAGATAATATGGTGCAAGCAAATATGGTGGGTGATGGTGGAAGTCACCAGCAATTCAGATTATCCTTCTGTCTTGATAAATTCTTGCCTTCGGGAAGTGACCTATTGCTGATGTTAGTGCCAAGCTCCAAGGAATAGAAAACAAAAAGTTTCTAGGGACAAAGTGGAGTTGACCCCTCCTGCCATGTTCTTTGCCTTGCAGATTGCTTTTTTAAGCACTGGGGAAAAAATCAGCTGACTGGGATTTCTCAACAAATATGGTGACCCAGTCTAAGCCATTTGGAACTGGGATTCCAGTCAGAAGAGAGCCTATCTTGAGAAGCTTCAGGAGCACAGTCACATAAAGGAGGATCTGTTGCTACTGTGACGGTATCCTTGCTTTCTTAGGCCCTCCTCTCTCTTTTGTGTGTGTGCAGTGATTCTGCAGGTGTCTAAAGTCATCTCAGTGTGCACTGTGCTAGCAAACAATTTCCCCTGTGGTGTCTGTAATCTCCTGGAAATGTTCTCTGATTCCTTCCAATGTCCCCCACAACAGCCCCAAAGGCTGGTAACTCCAGTCATCTCAGGAATGTTAATACTTTCTTGAGTCATATTGCAGTGTATAGTACTATTCCCTCCAAAAGCAGGTCTCAGAGGAAGACACTAATGGCCCGTGCTACACCAACCTGATCATTACAGTCCCTGTTTCTCTAAGCGACATCAGGCAGATAACTTGCTAGGAAGAGTATTTATCTGTCTAACACTGCAAATGGAGACAGAGCGAGTGCCCCTGATAGAATTGCAGGGTATAAAGCCTCCATTGTTTAGTGTGATGGAGAGCAATGCAACCCTTGTTCATTTAAGTAATACTTAGTTTTCAAACAGCACACACAATCTGCCTAGATGTTCTTTGGCCCAGGCGCAGGACTGAGTCCACCTAGCGTTTTCAATGGTTTAAAAGCAAACTGATTCTGCCTCAGCATGATGGGTCTTTTGGGATGTTAGCTGGCATTTTACTGGTGAAGCTCAAGTTCCTCGTTGTGACTGTGGGCAGCATCTGTTGGCCAGCTGTATTTCTTTGAGTTTGACTATTAAAGTGATTTTTAAGATTTCTTCATGGAAGACAGAGAAGAAGGCGATATCTTCTGTGATCTGTGCACTGGTACTTATGGTCAAGTCCTGAGTTTAAATTCACAGAGGTACTTCTCAGAGTCCTCTAAAACTTCCAAATCAGCTGATTTCAAATCCTGCTTTAACTAATGTATGTAACTTTGTCCAAAGGCAAAAACTGAATTGTAACTGAAATCATACCAAACATACACCACAGAAGAACACACTACACATATTATACATAAAACATGCACTGCAAAAATACACACATCCACCATAACAAATCTACCACATATATGATACCAACTACACCACATGAATTACACTCACCGTACATGCTACACCCAGCAAATAAGACATATGCTATACACCATACTTATCCACATTTATCTCAAACATCATCTCCACATACCACAGAAACATACACCAAACAAACATGCACATCACACGGCACCACATGCATAAACCACACATACATACCTCTCCATACACACACCACCCATCACTTACCCACACTTTATGCACACCATACATGCTTGGGGAAGAAATCAGGTTTATTTTGAGAGTCTTCTAGATTGTTCTGTGCCTTAGTTGCATGCTGATGTCATTCCACATAACACACTTTGGAAGCAGACTGGGACTCCATGGGGAAATGACAGTCACATTCAGCAGAAACCCACATGGAAGAGCACCTAATAAACATGGCTTACATTAAAGATTACCTAGTTTGTGTCCACAGTTTTAGGCAAGAGATTATTGAACTAATCATATCTAGGATTCAGGGTAAAGACCTTGTGCTAGGTAAGCTAGGTAAGAAATAAGTGGGTAATCTTACAATTATAGCACATTAACAAAAGTATGATATATTGTTCTCCCATCTCCATCTTTGTGACTTTCTTTTATTGTTATTATTATTAAATACAAAATCTCACTATAGCCCAGCATGCCCTCAAACTCACGATGTAACTGAGACTGGTCTTGGATTCCTAATTGTCTTGACTCCATCTCCCAATGTTGGGATTACAGGTGTGTGAAAGCAGGGAGGACTTACCTGTCACAATCCTAACATGCTAGTAGCAATAGTGTAAGGTTCTTTCCCAGGTCATATTTCAGGCATTCAGGCTACTTCTATCTTTGTCACTGTCATCCTTACTATGTGATCTTAAAGGTTCAAGAAAAAGAATGTACCCAACTTCTCACTTCCTTGTCCCCAAACTTCCTCCTCAATACAAAGGAACTTGGAAGTATAACCTACACCAAATCTCTGCCACCGATTCTATTGCCTATACCATTTGGATATTTCAAGTGGGAATATCCAGCTCTAGCCATAGATTGTTTCCACTCTTCTGTGTCTTCAAACAGGTGGAAGACTTGCAGAGGCTTTTCATCATAAGCATTAACACAGTATCATGGACCTGAGCTAGTGATAACTGCGTCCTTTGCATGCCCATGTCTTACAGGCACTGGGATTAAAATGTGTATCAGCAAGACTGGCTGACTTGGTGTTGACAGTAGTATTTTTGCAATCAGGAAAAAGGCAACATCAAAAATAGATTATAATATTTTAGAGTACCAATGATAAATTGACAAATACAAATTTCATAATAAGTACAGAATAAATTAATAAATACTAGTATTTATACATATTCATATTTACTAACATTATTTATACCCATTTGTTTACTTCCAGTGTTTGTAAGGTTATCATATTGCTAGACTGCTAATGGTGTATAATAGCATAAAAGAATGATATAATAGCATACTGAAGCTCTATAATAGCATACAAGAAGGATTTTCTCTCATAACCCATTATTTATGTACTCAAGCTTTCTTTCAACATGCCTGTTCCTTAGCAAAATAATTTTGCCATTTTGGCCTACACTGTCTAACATGTTAATAATTTTCAGTCATTCTGAAATATTTGTTTTATTTGTGGCATCCTATTTTTAGATGAGAAACCACAGAACAATAAAGCCTCTTCAGACATTTCATGACATGGGATTTGGACCACTTGGATGGAGGAGAAGCTTCCTTGTCCAATGACGCCAAGATCGTAGGTTTGTGGGCACTTGCTCCATTGTGCCCAAAATAAACTCGGTGTCTTCCTGGGCTCTGTTTTGAGCATGCTGAACTAAAGGGGAGCCTACTTCTCCAGAGAATAACCAAGTCAAGGATGTCATGTTCCATCTTTGTGATGAGACGCAGATTTGTCACTAAAAGGCCAATTCTACATCTTCAAATGCAGAATATAAGCAGAGCCTAAGAATCTCTGGCTAATGATGCCTTGGAGTATCTCCCCCAAGGAAGAATTCTGGATGATGCTCTGGGTGCTAGCCAGAATCTTCCACGTGGGTTCAGACCAAGCTCATGTTCTTTGCCTCTTGATCGTGTCCTACAGTATTTTGCTGTCTAAAGGGTGATCTAAAGGTGGACCATTGTCGGTGACCCCCATGAGTTCTACCTGTGTACCATGGCTGACTTATTTCCAGGCCTCTCAAGGATAAACAAAATCCCTGTGAATTCTGGGTGCTCTGGAGGGAGATACTGACTTAGAAGAATGGCTATTCTTCTAGGTATTTGGGAAGTCCAGGCATTGCTCTGATTAGATTCTCTTTTACTGGACAGTCATTGTCTTTTTCCTTTTGCAAACAATTTGTGCAAAGAATAAGGATGTCTTTCTGCCTACTTTTTCTAACATTTTTGGTTAGGTGTGTGTGTGTGTGTGTGTGTGTGTGTGTGTGTGTGTCCAGGCTGAGCTTAAGAAATCTTAAGATTTCTATGTTTTGAGTTTTTTGACATGCTCATCAAAAACTCACTACTCACTTATCAACTAATCCTGGTGGACTTCTGTTTGGGGACATTCCCTTCATTTCCAATCATTAAGATCTCACTTTTCCCCCCGCCCCCTTTACTGATATTCTTAGCGCACTTGAGTGATTGCCATAAACTGGCCAAAGAGAACCAGATGGATGAAATTTAGTATCTTCAATCCATGTTGCTGCTCACAGGTAACAGTCGCTGTAGAGGTGATAGCCTTAAAACTTAAGACGACATAGCAAACACATCTGCTTCTTTTCCTGTTGCAGTCCAAGGTGTCAGACATAGCATCTAAGACCTTCTTGTATTTGGTTTGGTTTTGCTGTGACTTCCAATGGAGGTTTGGCCTGTCCAGTGTGCTCACCATGCTCAGTATCTGCAGGGTCCGTGCTCTCATGAGGAGCAGAGCCATCTGACGAGGTGGTTCCTACATGCCCATGGCTGAGGAATGCAGACGTGGCATCACCCCTAAATGCTCATCTCCAGGCACCCCAAGGTCAGTGTTAGGATTCTGCACAAAAGCCAAGTGGGGAGTCAGGTAGCAGTGCCCCTCAACCCGAGGAGGACCAACCTCTCAAGGTACAGCGATCAAAGATCGCTCTTGATGTAAACTTGTGTGAAAAAAGGAACTGAATGGCACTCTCAGCCTGAAGAGATTCCATTTCATCATTTTGTACACATACATTCACGATGTGCTATGTGTTATATATAATTTACTAAAGCATGCTTTTTAAAAATAGATTTGAGGAGCATGGAGACCCCAGAAGCGTATGTTATTGTACTGGGCTTGAGTTTCTCTTTCCCACCCACAGGGGACCTCTGAGGGTCTATTTGAGGGCATGAATATGGAAAATTCAGCTCCAGCTTCCCCCACCCCCACTCCCTGAACAGCACTGCAGAACTATGAGATTTGAAAGAGCAGATGCAAGAGACAAAATAAGTGTAAAAAGAAGTTGGGGAACGGGTCCTAGGAATCACCACATTTCCTATCACTCTCAGAACACAGATATTTCCAGGGGTACCGTACATCTGGATGGCTTCATACCGCCAATTATTTTTCCAAGCAACGTAATTACTGCCTTCTCCTGAAAATGCCAAACTCTCCAATGAATGAAGCTTTAGAGATCTTCACTTAAGTTAATTGATTCCAATTACTCGGACCTGCTTTGTCCCCCCCACCCAAAACATTCGAAAACCAAGGGTTCATTTTCTTTCACCCTCCCCCATTTGCTGTTTGTAAAGAAGAAAAGCAAGGGAGAAAGGGAGGAAAACAAGCAAGAATGGAAGCTTCACGGAGTTCTTCATATTATACTGGGATTCAGCCAAACAGAGATGGTAACCGAAGAGACAAGGAAAGCAACCCAGCTTCTGTCTGCAGCCCCTTTACCTGTCTGGGTACTGAAGGGTCACACATCACTGGCCTTTCCCTTGAACCACTCTGAAGACGTTCTGTTGGCCTTGGTTTGCTGAGAATGTACATGCTCGTCAAAGAATGTGGGGATGGATTATTTATAAGACATTCACTTCCAATTAGTGTTACTTAAAATGTGAGCTTGCACTTGGCACATGCCACAGCAGCTGGGTCTGTTCATAGGCTGGGCCTGTTGGGGAGTAGGGTGTGGTTAGGTGCCTCTTACCGAGCAATTGGGAACAGCCTTGCCTTGACTCGGGTTCTTAGTTTGGATGTACCACCCTGTTCATCACATGATAAAAGACATGGAAGGGGGTCTTTTCAATGTCCCTGAGAACAATGTATACAGGCTCAGAGACTGCTGGGCTATTTTAACCTATTCTTCCGGTGCCTGCTGCTAGAACCGATCCATTTCACTTAGTAACTGTGCCTGTCTCAATGGAAACCAACCCCACTTTACAACATCCTGGAGCCTGAGAGCCAATGGCTTCTAATTCCAGGATCTGATATGGTAAGTAGACCTTGTAATGTTGAATTTACCCATTCTTAGCCAATCAAATTAACCAATTTGAAGGACCCCTTTTGCTGAGTTTAATGAGACGCTTGTTAACTAGGGTCAGGAAGGTGGCTGGAAGGTAAACCATGTAAGATAAGGAGCCCCACCTCTCTCAGTGACTGGGCAGAGGACGGAGCTCTGCCTGCTGACTGTATAGCTTAGGAAGCAGGGCGTCTCATAGGAAGATGGGACAAAGACACTAGGCTAGAGCCCTAGTGTCTTTGAAAGCTATGTAAAGCCTACCTTTGTTGCTGAGGCTAGAACATGCAGATCCTGGAACATGACCTAGTTCATGAGACCTGCAGCAGGACTCTCTAACTTGGAATATACATGATCCAAGGAGGATCCGTTCTGCCCATTACCGGCCTGCTGTTCCATTTTACCAGAGGGCCTCCTCTCTAAGCAAGGCCATCACCGAAGCAGAACTGTAAACACCCAATGCACTGATTCTCCTGCTTGAAGTTTAGTCTCTTGCAAGGAAGTGCCAAGTTTAGCCTGAGCTTTAGTTGCTAAAAGTCACTATCATAAAACTCCCCTGCTTATGATATTGACTCTAAGCCCCCTAGAAGATATGATGGGGGTTTGGATACAGGAAGGGCCAGTCTTTTTTTTTTTTACCCCCTTTGCAGAGCTGCTCCCTTAGCAGTTCTGCAGCTTGACTGTATTTGTGGGCCCTTGGAGAAAGTGAGCTGGTAGAGCCTGGCCTTGTTGGGAGAGTGGTTTTCTGAATGTCAGTCTGGGTCTCAGAACTAAGACTGGGAGAGATCTTTGCAGACACAAAGAAGGAAGTCAGAGAACATTCTGAGGCAGGTGTCTTGAGGAGCACCATGTCAGGAAACCACAAGGATCCTTTCTTCTGGGTTAAAGGACAGAAATCTTGTCTCAGGAAAGGTGTGGTCAAGTAAATCAACTTCAAGACATCACATACCATTGAATACAAAATGCCTAAGGTTGATGGGCTGGGGAGATGGCTGACTTGCTAAAGTGTTTGTCTTGTAAGCATGAAGATTCAAGTTCAATCTTCCAGGGCCAAGTGAAAAAAAGCTATGTGTAGCAGTGCACTTGTGATCCCAGCATCGAGAGGAGATGGGGACAGGTGTGGACACCAGGGGCTTACTATTCAGCCAGCCCAACTTACCTGGTGATCTCCAAGCCAGTGTCTCAAAACAAGAAATGGACAGTGACTGAGGAAAAACACCTGACATGTCCTCTGGTATACACACACACACACACACACACACACACACGCACACGCACACGCACACGCACACGCACACGCAGAGTCATGTTCGAATGCATGTGTGCATACGTGCACATATACATACACATCCAAGAAAGGTGGTGTCCACAGAATCTGAGGTGTGTGCTTCCCCTACACTTGAAGCTATTGCTCCCAATCAAACCTTCAGTGAGCTTGAGATCTAAACAAACAAAACAGAAAAATAAACATTAAAAAAAAACCCAAAGCAACAACCCTGGCAGTAATGCAGGGAGAAGCATTTTTCTGCCTCTAAAAGTGTATTTGTCAAGCCAAGTGTTTGGACCCAAGTGATAGGCATACAGTTTTATTTCTTATCCTTCAGAAAGGCAAGGAAAGACAAAATACCACTAAACACTGTAGGAAGGATTTCCACAGAACAGAACAGTTTTATCACAGGGAAAACACAGAAACAAGATTTGGATTAGATTTATAAGGGGGGAGCTTTCTCTCTAGTGATTATTCTCAATCTCTTTCAAAGGGATTTTCCTGGGGTTTCAAAATAACTGTGAAAAGACATTATGCATTGGTGTATAAGTAAGATGGCTCTTTTTCTATTTTTATACTTGTGTTTGTTGTTTCTTTGTTTGTTTTGGTGAGAGGGCATGTTCTATAGCATGGTTGTGGAGGTCTGAGGACAACTTGCAAGAGTTGGTTCTTTCCTTCCATAAAATGGGTCTCAGGATTGAACTCCGGTTGTAAGGATTGGTAGCAAGCACTTTTACTTGCTGAAACATCTTATCAGTCAGAAATGGCTCTCTTTTTAAAGTTAAAAATGTGCATAATAACTTTTGGCATTACTTAGTATGAAAAATATTTTCCTGGTGCCTTCCTATAAAATTACCCATGCCTTCACATTGGAAGTAGCCTTTCACTGAAGCATGTTAAGTCTGAACTATTTTCCTCATTCATTATTGAGATAAATGCTTCTCAATAACTTCCATCTCTCAGTATGGAGCAAAAATAGGTGTCCTAGAATTGCAATAACGTCATCCCTTACTATTTCTGAGGAATTGGTTCCAGGACCCCTGTGGGCACCAAAATCTAAGGGATGCTCAAGTCCTTCCTAGAAGATGGTATTGAATTTGCATATAACCTACCTCTACCCTCCATATACGTATGGTTGTCTCTAGATGACTTCAAATATCTAATACAATGCAAATGCTATGTAAATACTTGTATTGTTTAGGGCATAGATGTAGGGAAATGAGTTTCAGTGTTCAGTACAGGTGCAATTTTAAAAGACATTTTTAGCCTGTGACTGAATCCAAAGACTGGGAAAGACTGGATGCACTTCTATGATGTTGGCTGAATGGATACTGGAGCACTCCTTGTTACCGTCTTTGTACTTCCCCTAGAAGGTCAGTAAGGCCAAGTGCTCATTCGTGGAATAAATATTCATCACTGCTTTCAGGGATACAAAACGAAATGGGGCCATAGGCTTTCGTTCTCTGAAAGAGAGTAGTTTAGTTAATGACACCAGACTGACACACAAACCACGGCTGATAATGTTCGACTCTTCCATGCTTCATCAGCCCCAGGGAAGTCAAGACAGCACTGACTCTGTGATTCATTTCAGTACCAGGCTGAGTGCTTTTAGGGGTGTATCACATAGCACAACAAAACTCAGGTATGTGTCGAATACCATAGTGACAATCTTGGAAGAGTCCCCAGAGACAGATCATCTGCATCCTTCACTCTTGGTACCAGAGCCAGAACTGAGACGTGCAGAAGTCACATAGAATTTCAGTGTTTCTGGGATTCTAGGTAATGATCTGGACTTGCACACGAAATTCCTGTGTTTCCACTCAAGGTCACAGTTAAATATTTCTTCCTCAGTCTTACTTGGTGATGCTCTCTCACATCAGACAGGACCTCAGAGCATACGGTGGGAAGAAGATGCACATTCTACGCCAAGCTTTGCCTCTGAGTAGCCACATGCACTTGGGTGGATTGTGACATGGCTGTAGGCTTCAAACGCCTCACAAGCTAAATGAAATCATTTGGCTTCTCCATTGCTCTCCACGCTTTACCACAGTAATCCCCAAGCAGAGAACACTGCCTGAAAACTTAGGGCATCGATTTAGAAATATATCAATAAGCAACTTTCCCAAAGCAAGTGATGTTCTTAAGCATTGGGATTTGCCCATGTTTGTGATCTGTGTGATTTCTACATTTATGATAATGTGGCACAAAATGGTCAAGGAGTATCAGACATAAAAGTCCATTTGGCTTTAAAACGAAATTATTCATATGAAAAATATGAAATTGTCTTACTACTGGTGAATGTTGATTGCCTGAGACTTAAGGACTAAGTTTTCTGAGGCTACAGCTGTGTTTTCCCATACGTTCCTGTTCCTGATTTCCAGACTGAAAGTAGGCTTCTCCCTCACACATTATACGGTTCAGTGACCCCGAAAAATGTGTGAAAATAGAGGAGAAGCAAGAAGAGTGACAGAGCCTCTGATAGGAGAATTAATGTGCAGAGTCTAGGAATGGATTGTGGGCATCCCACAGATGCAAACAGGGAAGCTGCTCTTCTAGACAGTTCTGTGAACCATCAATCTAGCCTTCATCTAAAGGAGATGTGCTTTGGTTTCTGGCCAACTTTTGATCCTTTGCCTTAAATCTTTTCTGGAAAGAAATGGGCTGTGAATAAATATTTGGATTTAGGAGGAATTAACTTAAACATCTCTGAAAAATTATGATATTACCTCTTATTCAGATGCAAATCTTTTGAGTACCTAGGAGTGTTCTTTCTCTCTCCAGAGTCAACACCAAAGAAAATGGCTGTCTCTACTTGTGTTCTAATGGTGGCTCCCCTTGCCTCTTGGAATTATGGGTGAGTAATGCTGGGGTTGCAAAGAAGGTCGGTTCTCACCCAGTCCCTGGGTAGTTATCAGCAGAGACTGGAAGGTCAGCCAAATGCCTCATCTGCTGTAGTCGCAGAATCGTCCTCCCCAGTGGCTTTTCCAGATGGAAAAGTACTCCGAGCTTCTGACCATGCTCCAGAGGATAGACTGAATTTGATACAGGGAGACTCTTGAGCTTTGAAGCAACCTAACCCACAGGAATTGAGCCACTCGTTAGCATCTCCAGCAGCTTATGTGTGTAGTCGGCATGTGATAAGAACATGTCAAACACACATAACACTCCTAATTCTCCACCCAGAGAGAGAGAGAGAGTGGATAAGAGATTAGTGAAAAAGAGTAACTCATTGGAGGCCAGTATCTCTATCCTGGCTTAGCTTTCAAACCTGAATTTAGAGACTAAGAGGTCTTGATTAACCTAGAAGTTTATGGAATTTTATCTTACCAAGTGGTTTCAATGCCGGCTGCATATTAGAACAACCTGGCAAGTTTTTAAACATTACTGCTGCCTGGGCCCCACTCCAAAGTGACGGAATCAGAAACTTTAATGAGGGGCTGAGGCAGTTTTGTTTAACTCCCTGGTGGTTCTGACTCAGTGAAACTGTAAATGGTTCCTCTCATTGGGCAGGTAGAATGGCTTTCCCAGAATCTCAACAGGTTGGTGCCTTGCTGGGCAGAGGAGCCAGGTCTCAGGCCAGCCGTGCTCTCTTTCCCACAGAGCACATCAACTCTGCATATGCTCTGTGGCCCGTGGGATAACTTGTACTCCCCCCTGGGAAAAGGGAGTAGCAGTTGACCCCTCACCCCCTGGAAGCAAGTGCTTCAGTGCCATGGGAACTTTCCTGGTCCTATTTGTAGAAGTGGTCCAACCTTGGATGATTTTCCAGGAAGGAATATTCGGAACAGAGTCCCTTTAGGAACTGCCCATAAGAATTACTTGTAATGCCTGGGAATATTCTGGCCTGAAACCATCCTCCTCTGTTTTCAGTAGCTGATGCCCAAAAGTATCTATCTCACATAGGGTGAAGAGAAGGTACATATCAGAACATGTGAAGTCATGGGATCCCCCTTTCTCCCCACTGGGATAAAGGAAAGATTGAAAGCTTAAGCACCCAGAAAAGTGTTTGACCTTAATAGTTTCTAAATATATGAATGACAAGGATTTCTTTTTATATAATTACTGTGTGAGAAAGTCATGCTGGGTCTTATGTGCATTCTCTAATGTAATTATTACCCCAAACTTATGAGGTGGTTATTATCCTTGTATTGAAACAAGGACACTGATGTGCTCATTCTAATTATCATACCTGCAGGCTTAAATTGAACCAGAAGATCCTATTAGCATAGACTAACCCCTCTGCTTTATGTACAAGGGGAAGGGCCTAGGGAGGTGGAGCGACTTTCTCGGGGGACTTATAACACATTCAATAGCTTATCAATGATTCGTGCTGTGTTACAAATTAATGAACCAGTTCCTTTCAAAAATGAGAAAGGAAAGGCAGGCTTGTGAATCACTCAGCTTAGTGTTCAAGTCCTGCTCTGACATCTTTATCCCCAGGCAAGTTCCTTAATCTGCAAGTGGCGCTCAAATTCAGAAGGGAAAGAGAAAGGGAAGAAAAGGAAAGGAAAGGAAAGGAGAGGAGAGGAGAGGAGAGGAGAGGAGAGGAGAGGAGAGGAGAGGAGAGGAGAGGAGAGGAAAGGAAAGGAAAGGAAAGGAAAGGAAAGGAAAGGAAAGGAAAGGAAAGGAAAGATGACTGAGAAGGGTGGAGGGAGAGGGGTAAAAATGGAAAGAGAGAAAATGGAAGAGGACAGGGAGAGGTGGGGGAAGAGTCTTGGGCAGTGGAGGGATTCAGGGACTGACAGAGGAGTGACTGAAAGTGCCCCACTGAAGGTCTTCAGACTGCTGGGATCACTTTCCAAAGAGTATTTTTCTCTACCCCATGGTTGAGGATGGGAGGGGCAGCTTGAAATGGGAACAGATACCAAGAAGAAGGAAGGGTTTACTTGGTTGTCCCTACAGAATAAGGATAGCACAGTAGCTGGGTTTACTCTTGAGACATTCAGTGGCAAGGAGGATGCAGGAAGAAGGGGGGATATAAATCTCTAAAGGATGGCTTCCCTACATGACTGAATTAAAGAGCAAGGTAGCCCTAAGAGGTAGGAAATGGAGAACCTTCCACCAGGAGCATGTACCACTTTGAAGTGTCACCCCACCAAAAAGTCATGTCATGAACTGTAGGTTTTGAAGGAACAACAAGGACAAAACTGGTCAGAATAAATCAAAGAATGTGATAAATCTGTCTTGTGACCCTTGTCTGAGGCAGAGCACATGTCATTAATTAATGCATTTAGCTACCTGACCAGAACAGCCTCTGAGCTGAGCCCACCTTAAGGGCCTCATCTAACATGGAGATCTTTGAAGATGAAAAGCACTTTTAAGTGCTGACTCTGGCCATGACCACAGATGCTGCTAACTCCACAGGGAAAGAAATAAAAACACATATTCAAAGTCCTACGATACTTACAAATGCCTATTTGAAGGTGGTGTCCTCTCAGCCAGATAGGCAGATGAAGGGGACTAGGAAAGGTGAATAGACAGTGGAGGGAGATAGAAAGGCAAAGGCCACAGGAGACTTTATCACTGCTAAACACTGGGCAGGGTAGCAAAGGCTGTCCTGTAAAGAAGATGGGAATGCCGGGGGCCAGACGGGGTGGGGCGGGGGGAAGACACTCAGAAGAGGAAAGTCATGCAGTACTCTAAGAAGAACAGACCAAGGCTCACTGCGGTTGGACCATGTGAGAAGAACAGGATCATGCCATACTGAAGGAGGAGTCAGTGCCTCAGGGAAGAACAAACACAGTCAACCTGTGAAGGCATCAAGCCCACGTCTTTAGAGGGCCTGAGAAAACACACAGTTGAGTATGATCAAAGTACACTCTCTACATGTATGAAATTCCCAATGACTATATAAAATATAACATTAAACATCATTTTATTAAATTGGCCTGTGATCGCTATCCCCTTAGTAAAATTTTAGAAGTTTGGTGTTTTTCATAATTTTCTGGTATTGTTTCCAAAACATTCCTCAAGGGCTTGTGAATCCAGGTACAAAGGACAGGCTGTATCCTAGCTCTGCTTCTGACTTCCTGCTTGTGACACAGTTGCATTTTATATTTCTCTCTAGTAAGGGCTGTATAGTCTTATGGGGAGGCAGGGGTGTGTGCTTCAAGGCACTGGCCTTCCCTGTCCTAATGAGATCGGGTCCCCAGAATACCTCTTGCTTGGTTATTTGGGCACATCCACTAGAGAAGACAGTCGGGCAAAGATGTGCCTAGATTAGGTGTTCTGAGCACCAGCCATACTGCTGAGACACTGGTTTCTCCTCATTGGTTCTCAGTCTCCTCATCTATGGAACAAGAATTACTGTGTTTTATAAAGCTGTGAGCACTAAGGAGAGAGGCAAATGGAAAACCCTCTGCACTGGGTTATAGTCATGTGAAAACAAGTGAAACTATAGTCACAAAGTTGTTTCCTGTTGTTGTGATCAACACCACAACCACAGGCAATGAGGAAAGGGTTTGTTTGGTTTGTATGTTCTGGTACGATCCATCACTGAGGGAAGTCAGGGCAAGAACTCGAGCAGGAACAGAGGCAGGAACTGTGGAGGAAAGCTGCTTCCTGGCTCCTTCCCTCTGGCTTAGCTCAGGTATCTTATGCAAGCCAGATCCAGATGCCTAGGGATGCATTGCTGACAGTGGGCTGGGCTCCACTACATCAATTATCAATTAAGAGAATGCTTCACAGACATGGCCTTCCTCCACTGAGAGTCTGCCTTCCCAGTGTGTTATGTTGACAACAAAAATTGACCCCCGAAACTCTAGTGTCATTCATGGAAATGCAGGGAGCTCGTTCCTCCATGAGGCACCTCCCACCGCACTGAGCACACGGCTCTGTGTGACCATTAAAGCATTTTTCTCTTGCCTTTCTGATTCTTCTACTTTTCCCTTTCAAAATCTCACAGGCTGAGCATTATTAAATAAGGGCAGTTAACTGAGAAGATTCCTTTCTCTGTATTTTAACTCTTTAATTCATTCCACCTACCTTCCTCTTGGGGTCTTTAGGGTTAATTATGAGCAGCTTACTTCTTGGAGAGTCCGTTAATCACAATGTAGAACGTTGGGAACAAGCTCCTCAAATGCTTTTCATCTTAGCATCTAATTCCCAGGAAACCGGGAAAAACATCATTTTACTTGTGTAAGGCCACCTACAGTATGAGGTAATTATTAAAGCTGATTGCATATCAGGGCCTAAATTTAGCACCATAGCGCTCTACTCCACTCCTGCTTCCCTCACAGAGAATGATTCAGAGGCACCACCATGTATTTTTGAAGAGTAAAGCTTTGTGCTAATTAATTATATCAATATCAACATGTTGATATTGATATAATTAGCACAGTGGATGACACTGATATAATTAGTGCAAACATTTACTCTTCAGAAGTAAGAGGCAGTGCATATGCATATAATAACTCTAATAACAGTATCACTTGGTAACAGCACCGTTCTCTCTAAGGGGCTTCTGAAATACGTCACACAGCAAAGAGATGGAACTGAATCCTCTCTGAGGGCTTCCGTAGCACAGGTAAGCAAAGCCGAAGGGGTTACGTAGTAGGAAAAAAAAATTCCCATAGATCTGACCCAAAAGGGAAATTTTCTCCATAAATATCAGTGAGTCTAAGGAGCGACCAATAATTGTAAAAATAAGGAGAAATACAAGTTGCATGGGACTGGAGAGAGTTCAGCAGGAACGAGTGCCTGCCGCTCTTTCATAAACCAGAGTTCAGCTCCTAGTACCTCAGTCAGGTGGCTCATAGTCGCCTGCCACTGCCGCTCCCATGCATCTGAGCACTTTTGCTGACCTCCAAGGCCACCTGACTCACCTTTGCAGAGTTACGCAGAAAACATGCAAAGTGAAAGGTAAAATAAGATCTCTTAAAAAATATTTCTATCATTCTGTGTATGGACTAAATAAGTTTCACATTTATCATAAATGTATTTATAACCACATGGCTTAAATTCATCACAGCACATATAGAAAAGGAACACAGCCATACACACACACACACACACATTCTGAGAAATGTGCTGTTCGTTGAATTTGTTGTACAAACACCATATAGAGCATGCTTACAAACCTAAGATGGCAACAACGTGGTTTGTCACAGAACCTATGGGACCACCTTTATGTAAGCTGCAAGATCGCAATTGGATTGCAATTGAATAGCGTTCCTTTTCTTTCTTTCTTTAGATTCATGTTCGGCTAAATTAAAACAACAATTATTTTGTTTAAAAACAACAACAACAACAACAAAAAAAAGAATTCAGTAAAACGGGAACTCCAAGACACAAAGTGCATATTCAGACCTCTGTGATACCTTTCATGTAAGAAGACCACTAGCTAGGAGACATCTTTGTTTGATATCGTAGATTACTCACTTTGTCACATAGCTGAGGCAGGAGAGAAGGTTTGGGGAAAGTGTGTGTGTGTGTGGTACCATGAGACGAGAAAGAATGTGGCATGGTGCCTAATGGTTTCAATGGCACTCTGCTGCCAGGAGCCAATAACACCCACCTTCCCCCACTGCGTTTGTGATGGGAGATATTAATCTCAACTAATTTCTTATTTCTTTATGTCTGAGTACTGGTTAAATAAATGTCACATTTCCTTATCATAAGAACTAGGTAGACAGTTATATGGCTTTGGAGTCATCAGAGTACATATAACAGCACACATGTAAACCTGCACATACAAACAGACACTGATGTACACAAGCAAGGCTCCACCGTGCATTGGAAGAAAACATACCCGCTCAGAAGACTGTGAAAATTGGTTGCATTTTACGAACACTGACCTCCTGGCACACATCTGAAAAGTGAGCTTGGTTTTATGGACTGCCGGGAAGGAATGTTAGCTTTCACTCTGTTTTCCTCTGGGCATCCCAGATGTTCTGAGTCTTAGGGCCTCTTTGGACAAGAAGATTACGCAGCAGGAGGCAACATCTGGGGAAAATAGGAGAGATCATGAGAGATGTAGAATATTGGTGTGTGCCTGGTTGTGATTCTTAAATATGTTTGAGAGGGATTTTTGGCAACCCCCATTGCAGGTTTTCATTTGCCATTTCTGGGAGCAATAACAAAGACTATGCCAGCATTTCTTCTTAAGGCTGGAGTTATTAAATTTTCAGTCTTCTAAAGAAAATCAACTTATTTTTCTTGCATTCATGCAGATTTTAAATTTTGGATACAGGCTGGTCTTCTCTTTAGCGCAGAACATACTGTTTTAAACTTCTTGATCCATAAAACCACTCTTTTTTTAAGTTCAGTAAAGAACTTCATTGTTAATGCTGGTGAGCAAAATTAGGCTGTCTCAGATTTGAGTGAGTGCCATCAGACAGGCAGAGAGGGTTCAAGAGGGATTCAGTTAAGTTCTGATGTTTATAATTTCTGTGGTTGTCTTATTTCATTGTGACATGGTAATTGAGACTAATGTCCATGTTCCCCAGCCCCTGATATTTTTGCTTGTGAGTTTGGCTTTCCAGTTCAGTTTGAATACAATAGAATTGGAAAAGTACATTCTCAGAGGCATTGGAATCATTTGCCTTGTAACCTCGGCTCCTGACTCTTTCCTGAGCAGGTATCTGGAGGCACATGCTGAAATCATTTTGACAACACCATCATGACTTTTAATAGCTTCCTAACAGGGCATTCAAAGAAACACTCTGGAAGCATTTGCCCTCCTCATTTCACACAGTAATGATACCAAAATGTCATAAAGCAATTATCATCCCAACCACAAAGTGATCTTCAGAAGGTATCCTTTTCTAGCTTTGATACCTTGATTGTTTTTCAAAATGTTTAATAGTAAATAAGAGATTTCTTTTAAAACTACATGCCTTTTATTTAGCGCGCTCTCTCTCTCTCTCTCTTTCTGCAACAGACTGACAGAGTTCTAGATTCTAACCCCTAAGTTATAATTCTAAGTGGAATTGATCTGTGACGAGCAAAAATCAGCATACTCAAGTATTGCTTTGGGGACAAAGGGAACGAACTGTCGATAGTGGTAATGTCCTAGGTAGAGCACATCCTAAAGTTTGGCAGCCCCTCTAAAACTGAGAGGCTGGGTAGATGTTATAGGGTCTGGTAGAAATGTGCAGTGCTTATCTAGAGATGTTTCACACATGAACACAAACATCTGATTCCAACTCCACATGTCTCCTGACAGAGGTCTGCCATGTGTATTTCTCCAAATGAAAAATGTAAATCAACAGAAAAGACAATGACAAATTGGGTTCCATTGCTCTGTGATGCAGACTGTGGTTTGCAGCTGTGCCCTCCTAAATTGTCTGTGGGCTGTATTCAAGCTTATGTGTTCTCCGGGCCATTTGAACGGAGGGCATAGGGCCCCTGCCATCAAATCAGGAGGCGGTGGTGGCCTCTGACTTTTTCTACAGACTGTGGCCGAATCTTCAGCTCTATCAGATGTGACTCTAGAAGAGCCACAAGCATCAGTCTTATGATTTACTGGTGAAGAAATCACCATGCTTAAAAGTTAAAGCTAAGATGAGGAGGAGTTATTCAGTTCACAATAAATAACAAGGAAGATATATGAATTAAAATAAGCACCTTGATAATTTAATGCCACTATGAAACCAATAGGCTGGTGATCCAATCTGATACCCGCAAATTTGTATAATCCTTCGGGTAAAACAATTTAATAGGCTGTCTCTTTTATAGTTACAAAAGGCCTTTCATGTGATCAATTATACATGAGAGTACAATAAATGTAACTTTCTTCATACTAATCCCGTCTAAGTTAAATTCTCCTGTTGGTCTTTGGAATGTATGTAGCATTCCCAATAAAGTTCTTTAGTTCTGACTTTTATCAAAAGTTAATCTTCCCAGAACTTCCAAATAAATGCTCAGTACAAAAGCCGCTGCCTCCTCCTCCTCCTCCTCCTCCTCCTCTCCTCCTCCTCCGCCTCTTCCTTCTTCTTTCTCCCATACTCAGTAAAACTGTTCAAACAATACACTTCCTTAGGAAACTGCCAGTTCCTCCCAGTCTGGCCCCTTCCCCCACACAACAGTCCTGCAGCTTTAGTCAGCCAGTGGGCAGTGGGGGGTGGGTTTGATTAGTTTTCTCCTGTTTAGTTTTGATGAAAAGGCAGCCTAACCCCATGTTAACACTGTCCCTGAGGCCAGCAAAACTCTTTAAGAGATGGAGATTGGCAGTCTCCACTTTAGTGCAGGTCTCAGGAGGTTCTTGGACCCTCCCAGAGTACTATAAAATCCAAATTCCCATCTGTTTTATTATATGTTTAATTGGTTTGCTCCTCTATGGAACAGGAAACTAAAATGAACCCCAACATCACGTGCCACTTAAGTTAGGGGCAAAGGTCACTTTGACTCTACTCTAAAAGTATGGGTGAAGAAGAAGACGTGGCCGTGCTTGATGATAACTTTAGCTGATTTGATAAATATTTGGCTTTTTGCCTGTATTAACTTCTAGCAGTTGTTCCAGGAAGTAAGAATTAAGCGTGCTGTTTTAAGGAACTAATGGCTCCTGCATACACACTGTATTTATTCTATGGTGGAGAGTAAACGAGTATATAAAGAGCAGAACAGAGAAAAGACTAGAGGAAGGCAGTGGGGCCGGCTCTGTAAGTGCACTGAAGAGAGTGCAAAGTTTAGTGCAGGAGATGCTTTAGGTCTGAGTTAGGAGAGCAGTGTGTGGCTTGAGGTATATCCTTAGAAAGTCACATACATGTAAAAAGTTCAGCGAAATTAGGGCTAAACCACTGAAATGAAGGATATGAGAACATATTTGTATGTGTGTGTCTGTCTCTTTGTCTTTGTGTGTCTTTGTTTCTCTGTCTCTCTCTCTCTCTGTCTCTGTCTCTCTCTGTCTCTGTCTGTCTCTGTCTCTCTCTGTCTCTGTCTCTCTCTCTGTCTCTGTCTCTCTCTCTCTCTCTCTCTCTCTCATGTATGTGTGTGTGTGTGTGTGTGTGTGTGTGTGTGTTTTGTTTACCAAAAGGAAGCTTTAAAAACTTCCCCTAAAGGTTATTTGTTGCTCCTGGGCCTACTTAGACTTTTGCCTTTTCCAATGTAGTTCAGTAAGAAATCTGGCTGCTAGTACCAAATAGCAACTTGAAAAAATGTTTTGGAATGCTATACATAATCTCCTTCAGCTATAGTAAAGAAAAAGACATCTGGTAGACCACTTGGAAGCAGCCAACAATGAAGACTTCAACTAAAAAAAAAAAGAAAAAAGAACATGTCCTCAGGAGAGTATCTCTGAGCCCAAGAAGTGAGAGGTCCAGTGTGCTACTTGAAAGGCAACTACCAAGAAAAGCCATTTGAGCAAGACGAGAGTGAGCAAGCCTTGAGTTCTTCTAAGAAATCTTTCTTTTTACTGAATATTCCATCCTAATTGATGATATAGTAGAAAGTGCCACAACCCATCGCTAGAAACTGGCCACCACGCAGGAAGAGGAGCTCAGATCTGTCACTGATGTTTCTGGGAAAACTGGATGTTATCACAGAGTTACAGTTGCATGATGTAGGGGCTAAACCAAAAGGTAACTGAGCTTACACGTTCAAACTCTGCTAGGTCTTACCCATGATCCCCAGGGTCTTACCCAGGATCCTCAGGCAAGAGCTCTTCATTCTTGGGGCTCTCCATTTCCCCACCTGAAAAATTAAGATATTAAAATGTACTTTGTAGAAATAGCAAGAAGCATACACAGAATATTGCATGGAAAGGCAGTTGATCCAGTGTGTGAAATAACATATTCTTCCATCATGCTAAGCAGCATGACCAGAAAGAAGAGAGAACAGTCATGTTTGCTAAGAATCAAATGCTAATTTTCATCTTTGGTATAGGAAATTTGATATAAACAGTGTTGGTGAAATAAACACCCTGGCCTATACTATGTTTGTTTTCCTGAAGAATCGTGTGACCCCAGAAGTATTCTCAAATATTGAACATAGAAAAATGAGACCCGAAGTCATTGAGTCCCTGTTTGATCAAGGGCACAAATGATGGATAACTGCAAGGATAATAAAGTGTACTGTACACTAAAGTGGCATGGAGATTTCAGCAGACGTGAAATCTCCTTAGTAGATGCTCATTTCTATATTGTCACTATTCCCAGAAATGCTAGATAACCACACAGGCATAAACTTGGGGGAATTTCAGAGAATTAACATGAATATTTATCCTACCACTTACATTCCTAAATAAAATTATTTTAATTGATGCAATGATGGTGTATGTTGATCATGCTCAACATATTTTGAAATATGCATACATGGTGGAATGCATTACATTAGCTCACAAACTTAGCATTTTATGGTAAGAGAACTTAATCAACTCTACTCTCCTATCTATTTTCAAAAATATAATTCACTGTTGAATTATGAACTATATGCACCATATTACAGGTTAGAGTTCTGAAATGTCTCCTATCTAACTGAATGTTTTTGACTTTTACACAGCATTCCTCCACCTCCTCACTAATCCTTGGTAACCACAACTCTATTCCCACCCCCACCCCCTGAGTTCACTTTTTTAGATTTCACATATGTCCTAGTTTATTTTCTAATTGTTGCGATCAATTACTGTGACAAAAGCAACTTAGGAACACAAGGACAATGTTGGCTTGTAGTCCTAGAAGGTTACACTTCATGAGGGAAGAGATGGTAACAAGGGGGTAAGGCGTGATGGCAAGGACAGAGGCTGGCTGGTCACATCACGTCCACAGACAGGAAGCAGAGAGTGAACAGAAGTGAGGCTTGGGTACAGAACCCGAGGTCCACACCAGTGACCCACTTCCTCCCAAGGTTCCACCTCCTAAAGGGTTTCACAAGCTCCCTAAATGGTGACACCAGCTGGGGACCATGGAAGTGCTCAAACACAGGCGCCTCCTTCTCGTTTACACACTTTTCTCATTCAAATCACAATACAACAACAGGCATGTGAGATCATACACTATTACAAATATGTTTATGCCTGGTTTATTTCATAATATATATTGCTTCCACATTATCCACGTTGCTACGAAGAAGTTTTTCTTTCTCTTTTCTTTTTAAGATAGAAATGCATTCGTATCTATATAATTTTCAATGTGTATACATGTATCCATCAGAACAGGAACACAGTTCTAGAATGAACTCATGTGAGAAGAATTCTGAGTGCATATGGGAAAACACCAAAAAAAAAAAAAAAAAAAGAAAAAGAAAGAAAAAAAGACAGGAGTGTTGTGAACTCAGTTTCTTCAAAACATGGAATTGTTTTGGGGCTGTGTTTTTGTGTCTCTCCCAGGTATAGTGGATAGTAATGAATTGACTTTAGATTATTTATTACATCTGGCTTTTTTTGTTTGTTTATATACCATTATGGAATAAAATATGTTTTTGTAGTGTGTGGCTTTCCTACCACATGCAGCTTACCCTTTTGATTGTATACTTTACTCATGTGACTCCTCTTAACCCTCAGAGTATAAATTCTCTGATACTCTAAATGAAGTTGAATAGTGCATGAGACCTCATTTATTGGTCCCATTCTGCCAGGTCTGACTACCTATAGAGCAGCAAACAATACCATTTGGTGTGTGTGTGTGTGTGTGTGTGTGTGTGTGTGTGTGCCACATTATCTTTAACCTTCAGGTATTAACGATGGACATACCTTAGCTATTTTATTTTGAGATATACCCAACAGCAGAGTAGCTAGATCGCACATAGTTCTATATGTAGCTTTACTTTTTCTTGGAAAAACTCAGTGTTTTCCATGACGGCTGCATTAATCTATGTTCTACAACAGTGTTCCTCCTTTTCTTTGACTTGGCCAATCCTTGAGCGACATATCTCACAATGGGTTTTGTTTAAGATTTAATTTAAGGGTTTATTTATGTGTATATATAAACACATGCATGTGTGTGTATAGAGACATGCATGTGTATGTGCAGATGCTCATCATGACCAGGAGAGAGTGGCAGATGTCCTGGAACTGGAGTTACAGGTAGTCATAAGGCATCAGAAGTGGGTGCTGGGAACTGACCTCTGCCTTCTGCAAGGGAGCGCAGGCTCTCAACTGATGAGCCATCATCTCTCCAGCTCCCTCACAATAATTTTAATGGGCATGTATGGCCCCTGGTGTTTTATTATGCTGAGCACTCACCTGCTTCCAATCAAACATCTTCAGTTGAGAAGTGTCTGACTCCTGCCCTCCCCCAAAAGGAACTCATTTGAGCCAGGTGGTGGTGGCGCACTCCTTAATCCCAGCACTCAGGAGGCAGAGGCGGGTGGATCTCTCTGAGTTCTAGGTCAATCTGGTCTACATAGTGAGTTCCAGGACAGTCAGAGCTGTTAGAAAACCTTGTCTTTTTATTTTTTTAAGTACAGGATACCCACGCTACCATCCACAGACCCAAAGAAACTGAATAACAAGGAGGGCCCAAGAAAGAATGCTTGGATCTCATTCAGAAGGAGAAATAAAATAGTCATTGGAGGTGGATGAAGGGAGGAACCAGGGTGAGACAAGGGATGGGGCGGGGTCAGATGTTGGGAGAGCTGGGGAGAGAAGACATGACTAGTCCTGCAGGGGTTTGATGTACCAGGGTCAGGATGGGTTGGTAAGGGGTGGAAGGAGGGATGGTGCTCCAATTCTCAGAGAAGAAGGGGAAGGGAGAAGGGGGGTATGGACTGTGTAAGGGGGATGGGGAGTAGAAGGGAGTCTGTGATTGGGATATAAAGTGAATTAATACATAAATTCATGGAAAAGTAAAACATAAACTTTCTTGAATCCTAAAACAAAATTAGATTTAATTCCCAGTCTATGAGATAGATCATAAATATCAGTGGTTCTTTTTGTTGTTGTTGTTATTTTTTTATTGGATATTTTCTTTATTTACATTTCAAATGTTATCCCCTTTCTTGCTTTCCCTCTGAAAATCCCCAATCCCATCTCTGGCTTCCCCTGCTCACCAACCACCCCACTCCCACTTCCCTGACCTGGTGTTCCCCTATACTGGGGCATCAAACCTTCTCAAGACCAAGGGTCTCTCCTCCCTTTGATGTCCAACAAGGTCATCCTCTGCTACATATGCATCTGAAGCCATGGGTCCCTCCATGTGTAACCCTTTGGTTGGCAGTTTAGTCCATGGGAGCTCTGGGGCGGGGGTCGGGTACTGGTTGGATCAATGGAGGAGCTAGAGAAAGGACCCAAGGAGCTTGCAGTCTCTTAGGAGAAAATCTTGTCTTGATAAACAGAAGAAGAAAGAGGTGGAGAAGGAGGAGGAGGAGGAGGAGGAGGAGGAGGAGAAGGAGGAGGAGGACAAGAGATATCATCTGACTCAGTCTTCTCTTTGGGTTGCTCATGTTCTGTTACTGAGTTGCTGAGCTCCTTGTGTGTTTTTAGTCTTAATCCCTGATCACAAATCTAGTTCACTGATACTTCCCTCGTTCTGCTCTACTGAAGCGCTTTATTTTGATGTAATCTCTTTTAACTATTTTTTACTCTTTTGCCTGAGTTTTGGGTTTTAGACTTTAAAAAAGCATTAATCAGACCAATGTTAAAGAGCTTTTTCTCTTTTTTAACTTTTATTTCATAGGTTTATAATTGCCAGCCTTCAGCTTAAGTCTTTCATCCATTCTGAGTTGATTTTTATGTGATATAAGACAAAGATCTAAGCCGGGCGGTGGTGGCACACGCCTTTAATCCCAGCACTTGGGAGGCAGAGGCAGGTGGATTTCTGAGTTCGAGGCCAGCCTGGTCTACAGAGTGAGTTCCAGGACAGCCAGGGCTACACAGAGAAACCCTGTCTCGAACCCCCCCCAAAAGACAAAGATCTAATTCCATTCTGTTTTTAAATTTTATTCCATGCCTTTATTTATTCATTCATTGTATTGATATGGGTGAGGGCTTGTGCATCTCATGGCATGTGGGTGCACATGAGAGGACAACTTGTGGTACCTAGTCCTTTGTTTCACAAGGTGGGTTCTGGGGATGGGACTCAGGTCATCAGGCTCTCCCCCTGAGCCGTCTTTGGCCCTAATCCCCTTCTGTATGTAGATATCCATCATTTAATGAAGAGCACATCCTTCTTCTGGGCATTCTCAGCAACTTTGTTGAAAATTAATTCACCATGGGTGAGTGAATTATTTGCTCTGTTAGTCTGTGTGTCTCTCATTGTAGCAATAGCGTTGTTTAGATCACTGTAGATTTGTAGTATAGTTTGAAGACAGGAAGTGTGAAGCTTCCAGCTTTGTTCTTTTTTAATTAAAATTGCTTTTTATTTTTTAGGGTTTCTTTTTTCTGTTTTTTTAGTGGGGAGAAATACCATGCATCATTCACAGAAACTGCATTAAATTTTAAGATAATTTTGAATAATAGAAACAATATTGTTTCAGTTTGTGAACATGGGTTATCTCTTCATTTATCTGTTTGGATATGTGCTGTTTCAGCTTATCACCTTCTGTGTTAGTTTACTCCTAAGTGTTATTTTCCTAACTTTGCACCATTGTTGTTAACACACAAACGTATGAGCTCCACTATGATGCTCTCAGACATGTACGTATTGTACCTTACTTCTGCTTAACCCCTCTCCATACTTCTCTATACTTCCTACATCCTTCTCCTTGCTTTCATGTCATCTCACACACACACACGCACACACACACACACACACACACACACACACACACACACACGAGTTGATTCTGCATGAAGAGAAAATACAAGACTCTCCCTCTGTCGCTAGCTCTCCCCTCCCTTGAGCCTACTCCTTCCCTTGAGAAGCATTAATCTTGAGTGACCATTAATTAATTACTTAGAAGTAGTTTGTTAAGGTTTATCTAGTTATTTACCACAACAATACTCTAGCTCCCTGTGCATTTTGCAGTTATAATTTCAGTGGGTCTCTCCAGCTAATCTGAGTATCTGAGGCTGGGGACTCTCTAGTTTCTTTCAGTGTTCAGCTTTGTCACAAAGACTGGCACATGACGTAAGATGGAAGAAAATCTGTCCAGTGAATGAACAAAATTACTCACTAAGACCTGTGGCTTTGTGAGTGAGCTATAGATGTTGTGGGGGTGGCTATGGCAACCATCAGAACTGAGCAGGAGAGGAGACCAGACTTAACAGAGAATGGGTTAAGAATGTAAGGCTTACCTTCTACCTCAGAGGTCAGCTGGGAAAGATTTGGTTCTTACCTTTCTAAATCCAGGAAATTGATTCCTGGGGCTCTTGACCTCAGAAAGGCTAAAGTTCACTAGTAAACACCATCTTTCTGTTGAGAAATTGATGGATGGGTTCTGAAATGAAGAAAGGCAAACAATGACTTCCAAAACTCATGACTGCAGGCTACAGTTGGAGAAATCCCCTAGCCCACGAACAGAGACATCCTTTCCTGCAGATGTGGAGGACTGGTGCTCTAACTCCCAGGGGAAGAGCCAAGTATTGAAGGTTTGAGTAGATTTTCTGTGAAGATGAGAATGTACAGAACTTAGAAGCTGAGTCTGTGCCAGGTAATTGGGGCCTAAAAACGCTAATCATTGAAGAACTGCTGATAGAGAAGAAACTAAACCTACACACTGAAAAGCAACAGAGGGATTAGGAGTGACTGTGTTGAGAGTACCTACTACACAAGGAGAAAGACCTGAGTTCCATTCCCTAGCATCCACCTGCAGTTGGATGTGGAGATGCATACTTGCAACCCCAGCATGGAGGAGGGAAGCAGACACAAGCAGGTCCTGTGTCAAACCCAATTGGTGAGTGTCCATTTGGCAAAAGATCCTATCTCAGAAAGTAAATTGGATGATAGTAAAATAGCCCAGCTTCTAAAGATGCTTGCTAGCAAGGCTGATGACCTGAGTTCAAGCCCCAGAACCCAAAACATTGAGGGGTAGAAAGAACAAATGTCACATGGTATCCTCTGACATACCCATTTGCCATGGTGCATGCATGCACACGTGCGCGCGTGTGCATACACACACACACACACACACGAATAAATTATTTTCAAATATAAGGTGCATAGTGATCAAGGAAGATACCCAATGTCAGTCACCATAGCATGTACAACAGAGAGAGAGAGAGAGAGAGAGAGAGAGAGAGAGAGAGAGGAAGAAGAAGAAGAAGAAGAAGGAGGAGGAGGAGGAGGAGGAGGAGGAGGAGGAGGAGAAGGAGAAGGAGAAGGAGAAGGAGAAGGAGAAGGAGAAGAAGAAGAAGAAGAAGAAGAAGAAGAAGAAGAAGAAGAAGAAGAAGAAGAAGAAGAAGAAATAACTTTGACCCAGCCTTGTGGCCAAGTTAGGATAGGATAGAAAGGAAAGAGGAAGTGCAACATCCTGGCTAGGCAATGCCTGTGTAAACACATCTTTGTACACTTTTGACTTTTAATGCAGAGGAACACAGGCTGGGGAAGTCTGCAGAGGAGACAATGAGACAGTCCATCCCATCACCATTGCCTTTGACCTCGGATGATCATCAGAATCCACATCCTTCCCACTGACCAAATGCCAGTGTCTCATCCTGGGAGTGGGTAGGAATGTCAAGAGGAAAGAGAGATGAGGGCTCCTCCAAGTTATTTCATCATGCGCCACCTGGGGGACTTCTGTGCAAGTGAGATGTGACAGGTGTGCAACACACTTAGAAATTGTCTAGAGAAAATCAAGAAGGTATGAGAAAATTTAACCAGCTGGTTCTTTTAATAGTTTTCAAAAACATGTTAGTGTGTTGCTGTGAATAACGTAATAACTGTAGCAGTTGCGTGTTCCCTCGATGTGCGAACACAGCATGCTTCATGTAATGCCATTCAAACCAAAGCATTTGTTTACACTGATGATTGACATTCTTATCAGAACTGGTGATACAGAAGCCAGGCTTGGGTATTGGCCACTCATGCAATTATGACTGAATCTGAAATATATAATTCAAAACTGACTTTTCTCACCAGTCTAAGTATTCATCCTTAGTTCTCCAGTAATGTGTCTTCTTGCACTTGGTAAGACAGCTACCGCTGCCTTGGTCAACTTCTGAAGGTTGCAGGCCTCAGAGCCACAGCACGGGTATAGCATGTGTGACTCATTGTGACAGTTTTCAAATGATATTCTATGGTCATCTCTCTTCTGTTGCTTAGAACAAAGAGTGCTATTATTTATTCTTTATGTACTTAAAACCTGTTCTTCAGTGTGGTATATGGTTTTATTATCTCATTTGCTCTTCCCTTACAGAGGAAGTTAAAAGCAAATGAAAGAAGTGACTTGCCGCAGGCCACATGACTCTTGTGGGGCAAGGGTAGAATTGGGATTAGGTGTGTCTTTAGTGAGTTTCTCCATCAGCCACAATCTGGTAATGTTTCTGTGAGTAACCAAGTTTCTACATAAGATTACATCAGGACACAGGGTCTTCCTGGAGCTGTAAGAAGACCTAGGAGATATAGGCTGCCGAATCTGCTGATATTTGTGGTGGTTTGAATGAGAAATGTTCCCCACAGGCTAGAATGTCTGAACAATTGCCCCCCCCCCCACAGCTGGTGGCACTGTTTGGAAAGATTATGGTACTTTTCAGAGGAAGGGTCTTGCTGAAGGAGGGCGGTCAATGGAGGGCAAGGCGTGTGAGATCTATAGTCTGGAACTGCTTCCTGTTTCCTTTCTGCCTCCTGACTATGGTTGTGATGTGAGCAATCTAACTCCTGCTTCTGCAAAAGCTTCCACTGGCAGCCATGTGTTCTCCATCATAATGAACTGTTGAACTTGGGGACGCTAAGCCAAAATCAGCTCTTTCATCCTTAAGGTGCTTTTTTCAAAGTATTTTATTGCAGAAATGTGAAGACTGCTAAGGTAACATCTGCTTTGGCTTACTCTAAACTTGAGGGCTCTGAACCCCATATGTCCTTCAGCCTATGACTCTTAAAGTCATGCCCCTTATTGGAGAAGGTGCGACAATCTGATGATATTTGTGTGTCTTCATTCATCCTGGTATTAGCTACTCTGGGATAGTTTTTAGGTGAATGACCTTCCCTACTTTCCTGTCCTAGCAAATCAATCTCCATGGGAACTTAGGACTGTTTTACTGTTTCCTGTGAAGTTTTCCTTAGAAAGTCACATCAGTGATGGCAGAACTGTGCTCCTCACTACCCAACAACTGCAGAACCTGGAGTGGCATTCTTTAATGTGTCTTTCTGTCTTCTTGCTAATGTCTAGTGTTTTCTTAACAAGACTGGAGCTCTCGTGCCATGGGGTGACTGGCTCTGGAAAGCAGAACTGAATTTCAAATGAGAAGAAAAAGTATTCTTTTTATTTCTTGTTTCTTAACTCCATGTTGGGAAGGAGAGGGCACCTGGACACTGCTTATGAAACACAGAGGATGTATTTGAAGCAGTCAAGAAATGTCTTGAAGAAGTACATCCCAGGATTTGTTCCATTGAACATCAGGGCCTATTCTAAGTATGGTTAATGACACGGACTTGAACAAATGGTTAGAAGCTATTTAGACCTAGGAAAGTAGTTTAAGTATTAAAAATATAAAAAGGGAACCAATAAAGTGGTGAGGAGTTTGGGGTCCCAGCACAGGGAGATGGGGCTTCCTGCCAAGGCTTGTGATCTAAGTTTATTCCACTGGGGGAGGAGAGAACTGACTCTTAAAGGCTTTCCTCTGATATATACACATGGACCATGATATTTGAGTGCCCCTACCACTTAACCCATGTGTTAAGTGCACTCGTGTGTGTGTGTGTGTGTGTGTGTGTGTGACCAAAATGCAACTTTAAAAGAGTTTGGGCTCAGATATCTTATTGGATCTTGATCCAGACTTCTGCAGCTTTCTAGTCATGAGTGAACCCTGAAGAATATTTTATTGTCTTCAAACTAGACTCCCCTTGCACTAAATGAAGATAATACCCTGCAAGCAGGAGGATTTGAGTTCATTTCTCCAGCACGCATGTAAAAAGCTGGTCATGATTGAGTGTGTCTGCAATTCCACCCTGGAAAGGTGAAGAAAGGAGGGTCTTGAGACTTACTTTTGGCCATTTTAGCTGGACTAGAAGTTGTTCTCCACCCACTTGTACATCCTTTCTTCTGCCCCCAACCTGCGCTGTCCATATCAGACATGGAAGTAACTAAAGAGGACCATGTGCCCAGATCTCATCACAAAAAGACAGACAATATGTAAGATCAAGCTAGAATCTCCCCCGCAAAAATTACCAGTCCTGTAGAGATGTTTGCTAATGAGAAGTACCTAGATGAACTCCAGGAAACAGAATTTAAAAAATAAAGTCATAAACTTTTCTCTAAGATTCAAGCATTTAAAGAAGACACAAACAAACAGTATGAGGAAATCAAGTAGAAAGAGTGTATGGAGGATAAACACCAAGTGAAGGTTGAGGAAGTGAAGGAGAAAGAGCATGTGGAGGACAGACAGCAAGTGAACACAAGCATGAGGTTGATTTCGACAAAGACAATCTAGGATGTGAAGATGGAATTCAATAAAGAGCTAGGCATTGAAGAACTCTCAAACAGAAATGAAGTGGGAGATGAAATGGAGAAACCAAATAGCTCAACTAGAAACTCAAAAGAAAACCTTAGAAGTGAAGTGAGTCAAGCAGAGGATAGACTGTTGGGTCTGAAGAGCACAGAATCTAGAACAAATACGAAAAAAAGAAAGAAAACTCAGGAAAGGAATATACAGGAAATGTGGGACATCATAAAAAATATCAGAATTGTCAAATTATAGGTGTGGATGAGGGTGAAGAATCCAAAGTTGGTAGCGTAGACCAGATCTTCAACAAGATTATAAAAGAAAAGTTCTCCAACTAGTAAAGGCACAACCATACAAATACAAGAAGCATGTAGAACACCAAGTAGTCATGACCAGAAAAGAAAACACTAAGTATGTATAACAAAGAAAGTATGAAAAACAGGTCATACATAAAGGAAAACATATCAGAATGATATCTGAATACTCAGTGAAAACTTTGAAAGCCAGAAGAGCCTGGAGTGATGTATTCTGAATCTTAAAAGACCATTTGACCAATGTAGACTAACATAGCCAGTAAAACTATCAGCCATAGTTGAAGAAGAAAGAAACACTTTCCATAACACAAACAACCTAGAGAAATTTATATACAACACATCAAACCTAAAGAAAATCCAGGAAGCCATATTTCAGGCTGAAGGGAAGAATGAGCATAGCTAAGAGAGCATGGGAAGAAATATGGAGCTATTACTACTAAGACACAAAGATATAGCCAGGAAAACAAATAATAACACAAAACCAACAACATGACACTTCACACACATGTTCCAATAACTTTAAATATTAATGATTTTGAATTTTCAGTCAAAATACACAGGATAACTGAATGGATCAATAAGGAAAATCCATCTCTCTGCTGCCTACCAGAGACACATCTTAGTGTTAACGATGGGTATAACCTTATAATACAAGGATGGACAAAAGTGCTCTAATCAAAAAAGAATATGTAACTAAATAGATTTTAAACTACATAATAATCTGAAAAGATATAGTACATTCTAATCAATGGAACAGTTAACCAAGAATTCATTAGTATTCAAAAACATATATGCACTAAACTGTGGTGGACCCAATTTCATTAAAAAAAAAGTAATAGTGAGCTAGGTGATAGTGGCACAAGCCTTTGATCTAGTATGTGGGAGGCAGAGGTAGTTGGATCTCTGTGAGTTCAAGGCCAGTCTGTTCTACAGAGCGAGTTCCAGAACAACAAAGGCTACACAGAGAAATTTTATTTCTAAAACAAAACAAAGCAAAATTAGCATCACTTCATTATTAAATCCTAGGTGATTGCAATACTTCACTTTCTACAATAGACTGGTCGTCTGGACAGAAAATAAACAGAAACACATTAGATGTAAATGACATCATGCATCAAATGGACTTAAAACATATCTGCAGAGCATTCCAACCAAACACCAAAGAATATGTGTTCTACTCAGCAGCACGTGGAAGCGTTTCTAAAATAGACCACATCCTGGGACATAAGTAAACATTACGAATTCAAAACTGTTGAGATAACTCCATGGGTCCTATCTGATTATGATGCAATTAGACTTAAAATAGATAGAAAACAAATCTCTAGTAATATACGAACTCATGAAGATCAGACAAATCATTCTTGAATGATGAATGGGTCAGAGAAGAAATCAAGAAAGAAATTTTAAAAGTCCCTGGCACTAAGAGAAAATGAAGACAAACCAGCAGGGATGCGTTGAAAGCAAAGTCCTACAAGGGAAATTTATAGCTGTGAGCGCTATGTTAAAAAAATCAGAACGCGCGCAAGTAAATGATGTGACAATGCTACTCAAACATTTGGAAAAATAAGAACGAACTATATCCAAACACAGTCATCAGCAAGAATTGACAAAGATCAGAGCAGAAAATAATAAAATAAAAGCACAAAACAAAACAAAACAAAATAATATAAGGGCCTGCCAATTCCCCTTAAAGTACATCCAAAGCCACACACTGGATCTGATCCCCTGGGCTCCATTTTCTGGCCCATAACTCCTCCTGCTTTCCCAGAGGCCACACCAACACCAGGGACCACAGGCCACGGTGGTTCTAGGAATCCCAGAGGCAGCACTGGCAGCCAAATTTCCAGAGGTCAGTCACAAAAACCCAGTCGAAACACCCTACTCATCACCAGAACCCAGACCCGAAGACCGTGAGGAAACAGAAATCAAAGGAGAAAAAACAAAACAAAACAAAACAAAATCCCAAAAAACAAAACCAAGAAAATCCAAAAAACACCCATCTAACAAGAGTAAACTCAAAAATCTGTACCTTAACCTATAATAACACCATAATCCAGATGACTATAGGCCAGCTTAGGACACAAGGGACAACAGCCAGGACAGTATGGGACCACCAGAGCCCAGCTATCCTTCTACAGCAAGCCCTGGATATCCCAATACAGCTGAAGCACAAGAAAATGACCTTAAATTCAATGATATGAAGATGATAGAGGCCTTTAAAAAGGAAGTGAATAAATCTTTTAAATAAATGGAGGAAAATACAATCAAACAGGTGAGAGAAATGAGAAGAGGTCAAGGTTTAAAAATGGAAGCAATAAAGAACACACACATTGAGGGAATCCTGGAGATTGAAAAACTAGATAAGAGAACAGAAATTACACACACAAGCATCAAAACAGAATATAAGAGATGGAAGAAAGAATCTCAAGTGTAGAAGATTCAATACATAAATTAATACATTGGTTAAAAAATGTTAGATTAAAAAGTTCCCAATATAAAATATCAAGGAAATCTGGGACACTATGAAAAGACCAAATCAAAGAATAATAGGAATAAAAGAAGAATTTCCAGCCCAGAAAATACTTTTAACAAAACAATAGAAAAAATTTCCCTACTCTAAAGAAAGAAATGTCTCTAAATGTAAAAGAAGCTTACAGAGTGGACCTTGTAGAGTGGAACAGAAAAAAAAAATTCTCCCCCTTTACCACCACATAGTAATCAAAACAGTGAATGCACAGAATATGAAAGACTATTAAAAGCTGCAAGGGAAAAAGGCCAAGTAACATATAACATATAAAGGTAGACTAAATTTATACCCAACTTCTCAACAAAGCCTCAAAAGACAGAAGAGCCAGGGCAGATGTCCTGCAGACTCTAAGAGGCCACAGATGTCAGCCTGGACTACTATCCAGCAAAACTTTCAATCACTATAGATGGAAAAAGCAAGATATTCCATGATGAAGTCAAATTTAAACAATATTATATTCATAAATTGAATTTATATTCATAAATTCATAAAACAAAAGATACTAGAAGGAAAACAGCAACCCAAGCAGATTAGCTACACCCAGGAAAACACAAGAAATAAGTAATTTCACACCAGCAAAACATAGGAAGGGAAGCCACCTGCAGGCACATGTGCACACACACACACACACACACACACCACTACCATTATCAACAAGTTAACAGAAATTAACAATCATTGATCATTAATGTTCCTCAATATCATGGACTCAATTCCCCATTAAAGGACACAGGCTAACAGAATTGATGTGCAAACAGGATCTATCATTCTGCTTTGTACAAGAAACACACCACAGGAAAAAAAGATAGATATTACCTCAGAGTAAAGGTCTGGAAAAACATTTTCCAAACAGATGGACCCAAGAAGCAAACTGGCTATTCTAATATCCAACAAATAGACTTTCAGGCAAAATTAATCAAAAGATGGGGAAGGACACTTCATACTAATCAAAGGAAAAATCCATCAAGATGATGCTTAATTCTGAATATATATGCCTCAAATGCAGGGCACCCACGTTCATAAAAGAAACATTACTAATGCTTAAATCACACATCAAGTACCACACATTAATAGTGGGAAACGTTAACACCCCATCTCACCAACTGACAGGCCATCCAGGCAAAAACTAATCAGAGAAATAGTGAATTAACAGAGGTTATGACCCAAATGGATCTAACAGATGTCTACAGAACATGTCACTCAAACACAAAAGAATATACATTCTTTCCAGCACCTCACAGAATCTTCTCCAAAATTTATCATACACATGGTCACAAAGCAAGTCTCAACAAATACAAGAATATTGAAATAACTCTGTATTTTATCAGACCACCATGGATTAAAGTTGGACTTCAGCAACAGTAGAAACAACAGAAAGCCTACAAATTCCTGGAGATTGAACAACCCTCTATTCAATGTCTACTGGGTCAAAGAAGAAATAAAGAAATTAAAGACTTTCTAGAAATGAGTCTACAATATACCCAAACATATAGGACACAATGAAAGCAGTGTTAAGAGGAAAGTTCATAGCAATAAGTGTCTCTATAAAGAAACTAGTGAAATCTCATCTAATGACTTAACAGCACACCTAAAAGTTATAGAACAAAAAGAACCAACACACCCAAAAGGAGTAAATGGCAAGATATAATCAAACTCATGGCTAAAATCAGTAAAATAGAAACAACAACAACAAAGAAACATTACAAAGAATCAACAAAATAAACAGGCAGTTTTTTGAAAAAGTCAACAAGATAGACAAAATCTTAGCCAAACTAAGTAAAAGGCGGAGAGAAGGCACCAAAATTAACAAAATCTGAAATGAAAAGGGGGACTATAACTAGAAACACTGAAAAAATCCAAAGAATCATTAGTTTTTTACTTCAAAATCCTGTACTGCACAAAAGTGGAAAAATATTTAAAAAAAACTGACAATATTCTTGATAGATACCACTTACCAAAATTAAATGAAGATCAGATAAGCTATCTAAATAGACCTATAACCACTAAGGAAATCAGTCACTAAATGTATTCTCACCGAAAAAATACGGAGCCAGATGGTTTTAGTGCAGAATTTTACCAAATTTTCAAAGAAGAGCTAATACCAAAACTCCTCAAATTATTCCACAAAATAGAAACAGAGGACATTGACAAATTCATTGTATGAGACCCTAGTCAGTCTGATACCTAAACCACACAAAGTCTGGACAAAGAAAGAGAATTTCAGACCAATTTTCCTCATGAACAGTAATACAAAAATACTCAATAAAATAATAAAATATTCAAGAACACATCAAAAAGATTGTCCACCATGGTCAAGTAGGCCTAATTCCAAAGATGTAGGCATGGTTTAACAAATAAATAAATAAATAAATCTGTCAATCTAATTCATCAAATAAACAAACTAAAAGGAAAAAAGCCACACAATCATCTTATTAGGTGCTAAAAAGCCTTTGACACAATCTAATACTCCTTTATGATAAAATTCTTGGAGAGATCAGGGATACAAGGCGCATATCTAAACATAATAAAGAGAACATACATCAAGCCAATAGCCAACGTCATAATAAATGGAGAGAAACTTTAAAACAATTCCACTAAAATCAGGGACAAGACAAGGCTACCTACTCTCTCTGTATCTACTCAATATAGTACTTGAAGATTTAGCTAGAGCAATATGACAACTAAAGGAGATCAAGGAAATACATATTGGAAAGGAAGAAGTCAAAGTATCAATATTTTCAGATGATAACCTAATATACATAAATGACTCCAAAAATTCTACCAGAAAACTCCTACAGCTGATAAACACCTTCAGCAAAGTGGCTGAACACAAAATTAACTAAAAAAAAAAAATTAGTAGCCCTTCTACATACAAATGATAAAGGGGCTGAGGAAGAAATTAGGGAAACAACGCCTTTCAGAATAGCCACAAATAATATAAAATATCTTGGGGTAATGAAGCAATTGAAAGATCTGTATAACAGGAGCTTCAACGTTTTGAAGAAAGAAATTGAAAAAGATATCAGAAAGTGGAAAGATTTCCCATGCTCATGGATTAACTTAGTAAAAACAGTCATCTCACTAAAAGCAATCTACAGATTCAACACAATTTCAATCAATATTTCTACACAATTCTTGACAGACTTGAGAGAACAATATTCTACATAACATGGAAAAACAACAACAACACAAAAACCAAGATATCAAACAATCCTATATAATAAAAAAAAATCTTCTGGAGGTTTCACCATTCCTGATTTCAAGCTGTACTACAGAGCAATCATAAGAAAAACCATATGGTATTGGCATAAAAACAGACAGGATGATCAATGGAATCAAATCAAAGACCCAGAAGTAAATCCACATACCTACAAAGACTTGATTTTTGACAAGCCATTATACAATGGAAAAACAAAAGCAACTCCAACAAATGCTGGTGGTCTAGCTGAATGTCTGCATGTAGAATACAAATAGATCCATGTCTGTCACCTTGCTCAACACTCAACACCAAGTGGACCAAAGACCTCAACATAAAACCAAATACAGAACCTGATAGAAAAGCAAGTGGGGGATAGTCTTGAACACATTGGCACAAGAAAGAACTTTTTGAACAGAACACTAATAGCTCAGGCACTAAGATCAACGATTCATAAATAGCACCTTGTGAACTTCAAAAGCTTCTGTAAAGGAAAAGATACTGCCAAAAGGACAAAACAGCAGCCTACAGAATGGGAAAAGATTTTCATCAACCCCACATCTAAAAGAGGGCTGATATCATTGATATCATATGCATGAAAAGTGGAGTACAGATCTAAACAGAATTCTTGACAAAAGAAATCTCTAATGGCCCCCAAAGCACTTAAAGAAATGTTCAATATCTTAGTCATCAGGGAAATGAAAATCAAAGAGACCCTGAGATTCAATCTTAAACCTGTTGGAATGGCTAAGATCAAAAACTCAAGGAACAGCTCATACTGGTAAGTTTTGGAGGAAGGGAAACACTCCTCCAATGCTGGTAGGATTACAAACTTGTACAGCTACTTTGAAAATCAATTTGGGGGTTTCTCAGAAAACTGGAACTAGTTCTCACTCAAGGCCCAGCTATACTACTCCTGGGCATATACCAATAGATACCCCACCATACCACAAGAACATTTGTTCAACATGTTCCTAGCAGCTTTATTTATAACAGCCAGAAACTGGGAACAACCTAGATGTCCCCCAACTGAAGAATGGATGAAGAAGATGTAGAACATTTACACAATGGAGTATTACTTGGCCATTAAAAACAATAACATTATGGAATTTGCAGGCAAGTAGATGGAACTAGAAAAGATCATTCTGAGTGAGGTAACCTAGACCCAGAAAGACAAACATGGTAGGTACTCACTGGTAAGTGGATATTAGCCATAAAGTAAAGGATAACCATACTACAATCCGTAGACTAAAACAAACTAAGTAACAAGAAAGCTTCAAGGAGGGACTGGTAAATCTCATTGAGAAAAAGAAATAGAATAGACAGAGTGAGTGGATGGGGGAGGGGACTGGATGAAGGTGGGAATGGATTGGAATGGGAAGAAGCAGGATCTGGTATGGGGAAGACAGAGGGAAAGAGAACTTGGATAGACAACTGGAATCAGGGAAGAGGTGCATTTCTGGGTCAAGCTAAAAACCAACAATTAGACATAGGCCCTTGGCAAATATATAACATATATGGTCTTCATATAGGACTCCTAACAACAGGAGCAGGGAATGTCTCTGACTTTGTTGCCTGTTTTTGGGACCCTTTCCCCCTACAGGGATGCCAAATCTAGCCTCAAAAGAAGAAAATACACATAGTCTTACTGCTGCTTGATATGCCAAGGCTGGTTGATATCCATTGGAGGCCTCTCCATTTTTGAAGAGAAAGAGAAGAGGAGCGGATGGGTTGGGAGGAGAAGGGGAGAAGGACTGGCAGGAAAGGAAAAGGGCTGAAACTGCGGTCAGCATGTAAAGAAATTAATTAATAAAAACAATATAAAAATCAAAAAAATATAAGACTGGTTCTTTGAAGAGATAAACAACCTTGACAGTCTCTTGAAACAACTAAGCAAAAGAAAGAGGGGGAGGTGAGAGAGACCAAATTAGCAGAGTCAAAACTAATAAGGAAACATTACAACAGACACCAGGACACTCAGACTATTATTAGGGAATATTTTAAAAACCCATACTCATAAAGTTTGAAAACTTAAAGTAAATCAATACATTTATTTAGCCAAACCACCAAAATTAAATCAAGAAAAATCCAACAACATAAACAGGCCTGTAATGAAATATTAATAAAAATCCTCCAATGAAAAACTTCCAGGACAAGATAGAGTCACAACAGAAGTCTACCAGACATTGAGAGACCTACAGCCTTTTAAACTATTAGAAACAAAAATAAAAAGAAACAGAGGAGCACCCCGAAACATTGTCTAGAAAGTCAATATCATTCTAAAACTAAAACCAGGTAAACAAACAAGAAAAATAGAAAAATAAATACAAAGAAAAGCAAAGAAAACTACAAGCTAATATCCCTGATGAGCATCGATTCAAAATTGCTCAATAAAATACAAGCAAGCAGGATAGTGACATACAACAAATACAATATCCATCACGACCAAGTTGGCTTTATCCTCAAAATGCAGGGGTGTCATATGTAAGTCCACAAAATGAACTTAAAGACAAAAATCACATGATCAACCCAATAGATGCTGGGAAAAGCCTTTGACAAAATCCAACATGCCTTCATGATAACAGTCCTAGAGAATACAGGACTAGAGGGAACACACCAAGACATAATAAAAGCTATCCATGAGAAATCAGCATCCAACATCATCCTAAGTAGAGAATAACTTGAAGCAGTCCCACTGAAGTCCGTGGAAGGAAAGGAATGTCTCATTATTCCTACTCCTTTTCAATATTGTGCTAGAAGCACTAGCTGAAGCATCGAGGCAAGAGAAGGAAATTAAAGGGGTACAAACAAGAAAAGAAGAAATAGAACCATTCCAATTTGCTGATGACATGATATTTTACATTAGAAATCCACAAAATTCTGCCACAAAACTTGCAAAACAGATAACAAATTTAGCAGTATCAACAGAATCAACTTGTACAAATTAATGGCTTTTCTATACGTCATCAACAAATATAAAGAGAAAGATATCATGGCAACACTCCCATTCACAACAGCCTCAAAGAAAATAAAATATCTAGAAATAACCTAACCAAGAAGTGAAAAACCTCTACAACGAAAACTTAAATCCCTGAAGAAAAAGATAGAGTAAGACAGGAGAAAATGAAGACACTCCCTACTCCTGGAGTCATAGAATTAACATTGTGAAATTGTTACCAAAAACTATTTACAGATTCAATTCAATCTTGATAAAAAATCCGCATTTCATTCTTCACAGGAATTGAAAATAAACTGACCTAAAATTCGTATAGAACACAAAAGACCTTTTAGAGCCAGACAATCTTGAGGACGAAGAACAACTGCTGGAGGGATTACCATTCCAGGTCTCAAGACATGTACAGAGCCATATTCAGAAAAACAATATGGTGCTGCCACAAAACCAGACGTATATACTAATGAAACAAAAATGGAAAACACAAACATGAGTACTCATACCTTTAGCCATCTAATATTTGACACAGTGGCCAGAAATGTATGTTGGAGAAAAGAAAACATCTTCAACCAAAGCTGCTGGGCAAACTGCATGGGATGTTCACACACATATGAATGAAATTAGACCTATAACATTCACCTTATACAAAAACTAACTCCAAATGGATCCTTAGAATCTACATGGGAAACCTGAGACATTGAAACTGCTAGAAAAACGCATAGACTGTACCCTACATGATATAGGTACAGAACAGTACTTTCTGAATATGGCATTTGCCCCCCAAATTAAAGCCAACATTTGAACAAGTAGATTTCCAAAAAAACTATGAAGCTTCTGCACAGCTAAAGAAACAGGTGAAGAGTCAGCCCACAGAAATGCAAAAGCATCTTTGCCACCTAGACATTTGATAGAAGATCGATATATAGAATATATAAAAAACTAAAAAGCCAAAGAGTCAATAAGACAAATGAAAGGAATGGGAGGCCTCTAATTAGACAGGGGAGATGGAGATTCAAAAGAAGTAGGAGTGTCTAATAGTAAGGAAGTCTGGAAATGCAAAGGGAATTATATTAACACTCTACCTAAAACACACCTATAATACATGTAAAGCAGTAAATAATATCCACATACAGACTAAGTGAAACCTTTCTACCTGAGCTGAAGACTCCCTCCAAGAGTCAGAGATCATCTAACACAGAGGTTCTCAACCCACGTGTCACAGCTCCTTTGGGGCTGGGGGTTTGAAAAATCCTTTCACAGGGGTCACTTAAAACCATCAGAAAACAAATATTTACATAATGATTCATAACAGTAGTAAAATTACAGTTATGAAGTAACAACAAAAATAATTTAATGCTGAGGGTTATCACAACTTGAGGTACTAAAGGGTCACAGCATTAGGAAGGTAGAGAACCACTGATCTAACAAACCCCTTAAACCAGACATGAAAACCCCTCTTTTTTATCGTTGGTCAGGATTGGCCAAGAAATTCTTAAAACATTACAGGCTATGGCTACTGCCCTTGGATTGCCCTCAGAGGTGGAAGTTAAGTCCTATGGCTGAAGATACCATGTATTTCTGACACAGGCCCAGAAGCCCCTCAGCTGGAAGAGAGGTGAAAGCTTCCCCTCTGAGGACTAGCATTCAAGATAGCAGAAGGTGCTATGTAAGCTTTCAAAAGATGGAAGCGGCCAACATCTCTGCCCGATTATGTCTATGAACCACAACCACCACCAGTTTTAATAACCCTAAAGGTACAGTAGTGGTACACATCCTTTGGAAACAACCAGTAGCTCTCTAATTGCACTTTAGACCTACTCAAGAAGAGGGAATTTATGCCTAGTACTGGAGACCTAGCCAACTACCCAGAGCTTGTGACATCATGGATCTTGGAGAAGACCCTAGAACTGCCATTTTATTTAATACCCAGTTATCTTCTAAATATTTGCCCTTAGAGTCACACATAAGTGTAGTCCTCGTTCCATGTCAAGGGAACTTCTCTTTGCAACAAATAGAAACCACTATAGAAAACCATGTTCAGTCAAAATGGAGAGTTGTGGAGCTCAGGTTCATCTGATGCATCTACGCTATAACTCCTGCACCCATGCCTCAGAGATCATCGAAGAAGAAGGAGAGAAAGAGTCTAGGAGTCAGAGGAACAGAGAGTTTCTTGTGAGATTGTGTCAGAAGCTGCATCCATGAATTGTCACCAATATGACTGCCTAAGCATGAACCAAACAAGGACAGCAACGGGAAACACGCTGACGTACATGGAGAAAAGCCTATGAGGCCCCAACTCTACATAGAGAATTATTACTGGCAACTAAGGAGTGCTGAGAACAGAAAAAAACAAAAAACAAACAAACAAACAAGCAAAACGAAAAACAAGGAAAGCTAGTGGTTATCCAATACCAAGGGATCAGCCCTGAAAACACACCTACAAGACATTTTGCAACTTTGAATAAGTTGCACTTCTGAAATTAGGAGTATATGTGTGTAACAACAATTAATGAAAAAAAAAAAAACCAGACTATGAATTTGAAAAGAAAGAGCAAGGAGAGGCATCAGAGTGTTTGAAATAAGGGGAAGGGAACGGAAAAAAATGACGTGATTATAATCTCAAAAATGATATTATTTTTTTATTTTCTCTATATTTTTTTATTTACATTCCCAATGATTTCCCCTTTCCTGGTTCCTCCCTCCCCAAAAGTCCCATAAGCCCTCTTCCCTCCCCCTGTTCCCCATTCAACCCCCTCTTGCTTCTCTGTCCTGGTATTCCCCCTACATCCAGTCTTTCCAGGACCAGGGGTCTCTCCTTCCATCTTCTTGGAAATCTATTGATATGTGAATTGTGTCTAAGGTATTCCGAGTTTCTGGGTTAATATCTCCTTATCAGTGACTGCATACCACATGTGTTCTTTTGTGATTGGGTTACCTCACTAAGGATGATATTTTCCAGTTCTGACCATTTGCCTAGGAATTTCATGATATTATTTTTAAAAACTAATACTGTGGAGAGCAAGCAGTCCAGGGAAGACACTAGTCATTGATCTCCGACTGTCATAGGCACCCACATTGGAACATGTACACCCACTCAGAACACAACAGGCAAACAAAACGTGGTTCCCCTAGGTGTTGGTGGTGACGGTAGCAATGGTTAGTGCTCAGGGTTCCTGGATCTCCTTTTTGCCATCTCTCAGAGTTGGAGAGAGAAGTTTATCTTCCTGGCTTTCAAGACCTGACAACTGTGCTGTGAGCTACGATGAGGAGACCATGAGGAGCAGGGAGGAAGGGCACGGGTTCCCTTGGGCGTTGGTCTCTGTTAGCGCTGGGCTTTGAGACGCTTTGGAGGACACTGAGTCTCTGATGCCTTGTGTTTACACAGCTCCCTGGAGCAGCGCACATGGACTTCATTATCTCCATCAAAAACTCCCCTCCCTTGGTGTGTCGGTACACTCCTCCCTGTTTAGAGGTGTAAAGACAAGGCCTGACAGGCTCTTTCCAGCATTCAGTGTGCGTGCTGGCCCCTGGGCCACTCTGTCCAGGCAAAATTAAACACTGGGACAGCTTGTCAGCATAACTCCTCCTCGACTCATTCCTGAGTCCTGAGAAAACCATCAGCTGCTTAAGAGGCCCTGTCACAGCTCAGTGAGTTTTAGGCTCCAGGAACACTGCATCTCAGTATGATCTTTTTACCAAACACTCATTTCTGCAAGTTGGAGTCTTCCTGTGACACATTCCAGGTGGTCTGGAAGTCAAGTGGTTCGTCCTTACAAAGTACTCAGAATGCAAAGACTGGGGTGTGAGTCTGTACTTGATCCCTTAGTCCTAGTGATGAAAACCAAGGCCAGTGTTTGGAGAGCTGAGAACACACAGCTGTGGGTGGAGCTAGCCCTCTCTCAGAGGGGGAAAGAGAGGGCTTTGAAAGATCCAGTTATATTGAGAGTCTGCAGAGTCTAGAATTACAGGGAGTCTTCTGAAGCCAGGGAACATTGAACAATGCTCTGACAGAGGTAGGGGTATGTGGAGCCTGTGCCTTTGCTGTGCCTTTGAGGCCAGTGAGCGTTGCTATGTCTTCAGTGGCTCTTTCTGGCTGACACATTCACATGTTGACACGTCGTGTGTTCTTTATCTTTAAGCATGTGTGCAGCTAGCACGGAAGGTCAGGGTTCAGATCTTGGGACATCCAATTAGGACTTGAGGACTGAGTTTCTTTCTCTTCTTCCCCAGCTCCTCATCCTGCTGCTCTGACCACCCATCCATATACACTCCTCCTTCCGTCATATCACCTGCTACCTTAGCTAGTTTCCTTCCTAGGCATATTGCCAGGCAGAAGAGCAACCGTAACTGAGAAAGGACCACATGGTCTAGCCCCGTGCTCTGAGATGATCTGTTGTGACTTGTCCCCACCATGTCTTCAGAGGAACATCTGTATCTGGAGAAGTACTGGGTACAAATTCACACTCTGTGAGATATCTGCCTTGGTGTGTGCACTACCACGAGTGACCACGTCATAAGCTAATGCTATCCACAGTGGCAGGTGACCCTCTGTCTCTCACAACCTCCTTTCAGTCAGCTAATGGGAATAGTCAGCAAAACGACCGAGGATACTGCTTTATGCATGTATCCGCATCATCTCTCAAGGGTTCCTGCTGGCACCACCGGAAACACTCTTAGAGATGAACTTCATTGCTGGTAGATCTCTCTCTCTCCCTTTGATGGTTACAAAGGTTGATTCTCAGAGGTTGAGTACAAGGCTTGGTCAGTAGAGTGCTTTCCGACAAGCGTGTGGACCCACATTTGGATAAGGAGCCGTGGAAATGTGGTGGCCTGTGACTTGGGAAAGTGGCTTCTCTGCAGCCTCAGTAAGACACACTTTGTATCAAAAATAAGATGGCAAACAAGAAGAGATATATGTAAACAATACAAGTGCTCGCACGTGTGCATGTGCAGAAGCACAAATTTTAAAATTAATTAAAAGTTTTAAGATACAGCTCTCTGAGGAGGTGCTTTTGGGAGGCAGTCAAGGAACTAGGCTGAAGGGCAGAGACACCTAGGAGGCCCAGAGGAGGAGAGAGAGGAAGGGAAGGGGCAAGATGTGGCAGTGTGATAAAGAGAAAGAAAAGTTCCCTGTGGGAAACCACACCCCTTACATTATTTTTTCCTTTGTCATTTGTCCTTAGGTTCTCTTTATTGTGACAGCTCCTCAGATTTTTTGGGGGGGGAGTGGTGGGGGGCATTTAACATTCTAAATTTAATTTTAATTTTTTAAAGTAAATGATCAAATTCACTTCTCCCCCATTCTCTCCCTTCCAACTCCCCCTCCCAGCACATTTCCCCTCCAAACTTTACAAGCTCTGTTTTGTTTTGTTTCAATCACTGAATTTACTTTGCTCTGTACATAATGTTCATTGGTCGGTCAGCCACATGTGCGTGGTATGTGCGTAGCAGGGATAGCATCCCTGGAACAAAAATAGAGAATTAGAAAGAAAGAAAGAAAGAAAGAAAGAAAGAAAGAAAGAAAGAAAGAAAGAAAGAAAGAAAGAAAGAAAGAAAGAAGGGGAGGGAGGGAGGGAGGAAGGGAGGGAGGGAGGGAGAGAAAGAGAGAGAGTGAGAGACAGAGAGAGAGAGAGAGAGAGACAGAGACAGAGACAGAGAGAGACACAGAGAGAAATGAGGCTCTCCTCAAATACCATCACTTCTAAGTGTCAAGAAACTCCTCCCTCTCCCTTGCTATTTAAAAATGTCTTTAATCCTGTAGCCTAGGGCTCCTCGACATTAGGATACTTGTGCCCTCTAGCTGTGCATTCCTGAGCTACCCCCTCACTACCCACCACCACCACTTCCTCCCTACCTCCCATTCACCTCTAGGTTGTTCTTTGTTTCCACATTGTTAGTTCCCACTAAAGGATTCCCATCCCATACCTGTGCCTGGTGTATTTCACTTAACGCAATGTCCTCTAGCTCTATTTAGATGACTAAAAAAGCCAGGAATCCATCTTTTTTACAGCTGAATAGTACTTCATTATACATAGCTTCCACATTAAAAACAATCTATTCATCAACATTGCTAGACATCTGGTCAATTCCATATGTCTGGCCCTGTGATAGTGTCACGGCAGCCATTTCTTAGATAAATGACTGTCATTCACTTAGATGTATATCTAGTAGGAAACTGCTGGATCATGTGCTAACTTGATTTTCAAGTTTTTTGAGAACACTCTATATTGAGTCCCATCATACCCACACTAATTTCCACATTTACCAGTAGTGTACATAAATTTCTCTTTCTTTGCATTCTTGTCAGAATTTTAAAACATATTTGTTAAACAAATGAGTGAATGAAGTCACCTCAAGTGAGCTAAATTATTTATTTAGCCATCTTTCTAAATATAAACTGAATTCAGATGATTGGCTTCTAAGTTCCAGTGAGCTCAGTACTGTTGTTAAGTGATTTGATGTCTAGAAAGTATCTTTTATTGCCTTGGCTGTTTTATTCTTTCTGTTCTGTGTTCAGTTAGACCCTTGGTTGGTAGAGACCTATCCTTGCCTAGGACTCAGTCCACAGTAAGGAAATAGATAACTATATCTAGATATACCTCCCCAGAGGCCAGGGCTGTGTATCCAGTTCTTCATTTGTGAGCTCTACTAAGCTTGGATATTATCTATGTTTTGGTTTCCTTCTTACTCAAGCCTTCAAACACTTGGGTTTGGGTTTGGTTTTGTTTGCTTGCTTTGGTTTATCCTTGTTATGAGTAAGTGGTTAAAAAAGGAGAGAGAGACATGTCTCAAGTTGGTTGGTTTGTTAACTTGAAAACAGCTCTGCCACCACTGTGGCTCAGTTACTTAGCTTGAGTGTGACCTATGATCACCACAGCCCAGCCCCAGTGATGACTTCATGGAATTGTCTGCAGGAAGGGTTAGGGGCTCACCCACCTCTCAGATCCCCGGAGGCACAGGACACACTTGGGTCTCAGTTCTGATCCCAATTGGAAGCTTGTTACAGTGATTGACACCCAGGTTCTAGCTAGAACTAGAGTGAGTTCTAGAACTCACTCCTGTTGTTTGACTAAATGGGACATAGTCTCAATGGGTCTTTTAAATACTTATCTTGGGGCTGGAAAGATCTTGGCTCTATTGTTAAGAGCATTTGTTCCTCTTGCAGATGACTGGGGTGCAGTCCCCAGCACATAGGTGATTCACAATCATCAGTAACTCCAGCTCCATGGAATTTAATATCCTCTTCTGACCCATATAGGTACTACACAGACATGTAATACGCACTCATGCATACAAACAAAAGGCTCACACATAAAATAAAATGAATAAATCTAAGAATAATTATATGTGGTTCTGTCCTTTTAAAGAGACCAGCAGTCAATACAGAGACTCTGAACTGGTCAGAGTGCAGAGAGGAAGTGACTGTAGTGTGTGCTCCTATCACACAAGTACACACACAGACATACTCGGGAGCTGTGGTAAAAGATTAGAAAGATTGTAAGCAGCGGTTGTGAAGAACTGCTGTGAAATGGTATCTTCTGCAAGCCTCACTCGTGAATTTCCAGCAGCTATTGTTTCTCTCCATAGGACCAGCTCAAGATAAAGCCAGTCAACAAACCATTATGAACTGGTGTAGTAGGGAACAGCTCATGAGGTTCCAAGCCTGACTGAGAAGCTGTTTATAGGTCACTGTTCCTGGGGAGCGGAGAGGGGGGGGAGGGATGAAAGAGAGAGAGAGAGAGAGAGAGAGAGAGAGAGAGAGAGAGAGAGAGACTTGTTTTCAGGGCTGTGGCTGTACTAGGTTGGCCATGCTCCAGTATATGGACACGTACACATGTACATGCAGGCACATACACATGTACATATAAGTACATGCACATGTACATACAATGCATATACAGGCACTAATTGGACTCAGTAGGGAATTAAAAAAAGGACTTAAGGGAGAGGCTAAAAATTGTTGTATGGACCTATCAAGTAATAAACAAAAGTTGTATTTTAAAAAGTATCTCAGTAAAGGACAACCATGACATAACGTGGGTGGTAGGTTCAAATCTCATCTCTGCCCCTTGATCTGAGGCAAATGCCTTTCTCTCTCTCTCTCTCTCTCTCTCTCTCTCTCTCTCTCTCTCTCTCTCTCTCTTTCTCTCTCTCTCTCTCTGCTTCCCTTAGCCATCTGTTAGAAAGGGAGCGACAAAGAGGGCAGCAAGCTCCTCCTCCTCCTCCTCCTCCTCCTAGCTCAAGCTGATAATCTAATGAGTCAGCATGCTGTGGCTGAGAACACTTAGAGTAGTGTCAGATGTGTCACCAACAGTCAATAAACGTCAGCTCTAGGCAGGCATGGAGGCTTACACCCATAAACCCAGCACTTAGAAGACTGAGATAGAAGAGTTGCTGTGAGTTTCAGGTCATCCTGAGGATTCCAGGATGCCACTGGGATTCACCTCTCCACTTAGATGAGGTTTTCATGTGGCATCTTTCTACTTCCGGGTCCTAGAGAAGTCTCTGGAACCTAAACGCTATAACCATCCACAAATGCACAAACAATGTACTGAAGACAGACACAGACCATGGGGAGAGACAGAGTAATAGCTGGGCGTTGTCTGGAAGTCAACTGGCTTGGAAAATTCACACAGCAGCTCTTTTCCATATCACTATATAGGCAGCCAAGATGACCTGGCCACATAGGCCATTCCTTCTGGAAATGGTCATGCTTCTGGTGTGTGTGTGTGTGTGTGTGTGTGTGTGTGTGTTGAGACAAAGTCTAGCATTCCTTATTTAAACTGAGGATAACTTTGAACTTCTGATTTTCCTGATCTATCACCTCAACTCTGGGATAGAGGTGTGCATCACCAGTCCTGCTTTTAGGCAGTTCTAGGGACCGAACCCAGAGTCTCACGCATGTTAGGTAAGCACACTTTTAACTGAACCATAGCCCCAGTTTGCAAAAGGCTATAGCTGTGAATCTGGGCGAGGTTCACATCCAGTGGCTCTGTTCATAAACCCATGAAGACTGTCTCTTAATCATGAAAAGAACTGTGTTCCAAAGGCACACTAGGGAGCTGGGTTCACTTTAGCAGGTGGTTCTCTGGGGCTGGCAGATGCTATTGTATTTAATATGTGCAAATAATTCAGGCTGCTGTTCAGAGCTCTGGCCTCTGCTTTAACACTAGCAGTATGGTGATGGAAAACTTGATGGTATTCTCCCGCTCTTCCCTTCCAACAAACCTGTAATTTCATTTTTAGGTTGTTATTGTCAGCTTAAGACATTAGATCATGTTTGACTGTGATGCCTTACATGAAAATGCCTTTGTCCCTCATGAAATAATCGGTTTTCCAGCTTTCTCTGTGGCCAGTAGACTCTGGTGAGTTCTAGATAGTTAAGCAAAAGGCAGGTCTCCTTGGGGCACTCATTTTATAAACCAAACCAAACCAACCAAACAAAAAGAAACCAAAACCAAAATCAAACCAAACCAAACCAGCCTTGGGCACCACTGCCTTCCATTTCTTTCCTTTTTTTTTATTAGATATTTGCTTTATTTACATTTCAAATGGTATTCCCTTTCTGCTTTACCCCTCTGAAAACCCCCTATCCCATCCCCCTTCCCCTGCTCACCTCCCCCCCCAATTTCCTAACTTGCATTCCCCTATTCTAGGCAATCGAGCCTTCACAGGACCAATGGCCTCTCCTCTCATTGATGTCTGAAATGGTCATCTTCTGCTACATATGTAGCTGGAGTCATGGGTCCCTCCATGTGTATTCTTTGGTTGGTGGTTTAGTCCCTGGGAGCTCTGGGGGGTACTGGTTGTTACATATTATTGTTCCTCCTGCAGGGCTGCAAACCTCTTCAGCTCCTTGGGTCCTTTCTCTAGCTGCTCCATTGGGGACCCTATGCTCAGTCTATTGGTTGGCTGTGAGTCATGGGTGTTTTGATCCACTTTCCAATAAGGATCAAAGTATCCACACTTTGGTCTTCCTTTATCTTGAGCTTCATGTGGTCTGTGAATTGTATCTTGGGTATTCCGAGCTTTCGAGCTAATATCCATTTATCAGTGAATGCATACCATGTGTGTTCTTTTGTGACTGGGTTACCTCACTCAGGATGATATTTTCTAGCTCCATTCATTTGTCTAAGAATTTCATAAATTCATTGTTTTTAATTGCTCAGTAGTATTCCATTGTGTAAATGTACCACATTTTCTGTATCCATTTCTCTGTTGAGGGACATCTGGGTTCTGTCCAGCTTCTGGTTATTATAAATAAGGCTGCTATGAACATAATGGAGCATTTGTCCTTATTACATGTTGGAGCATCTTCTGGGTATATGCCCAGGAGTGGTATAGCTGGGTCCTCAGGTAGTGTTATGTCCAATTTTCCGAGGAACCGCAAAACTGATTTCCAGAGTGGTTTTCTTAAGGACAAATGTGGTTTCTGTAGTTATGGCCATCACACTTCAACTACAGTACCACAAGCTTCATAGCAGAAGAGCAGGCAGTAAAGAGTGAAGAACACAATGACAAGAAGTGCTTGGCTTCTTGATACTATGGGGTTGCAAAGTTGAGGTGCAGGTCTCCCTACACCTAGACTAACCTAAGCATTAGGAAATGCTTTCTTAGTATCCAGATAGCAAACATCTCAGGCTTGTTCGGTACCAAGTCCCATAACCACTGCTCAGTTTTCCCACTGAACTCCAGACAATAAGTATGTATATGAACCAAGCTCCATTCTGCTTAACCCTTATTTATTAACTCGACACTGGCCCATGGATCTCTCTTTCTAGTCCTGACTGGAGCCACTTTGGGAAAGTATTCTTTTACTGGCAACTAAATGAATCCTAGTGAATACATCTGCACCCACACAGGGTCCTTCCGTCTTCACTAACATCCAAAACTACAGACAGAACTCTGAATTTGTTTCATTTAAGCCAAAACTCCCTTCTCTGCTGCTATGGAAATGATATTCAAAAAGGTAGGCCTCCAATCCTTATCAATCATCTCTACCTTAGTTCAAATTCTTCTCAATGATCCTTGATTAAACAGATGGTGCTGCAGATGGGCCTTGTTTTCCATAAGTCACCTCTCCTCACCATAGAAGCTGGGCTTACCTATGTGACTTGATTATGACTGGGGATAGCAAGGGTATGAAGACTTCCTCTTGCCTTTCTGGTTCTGACACGTCCCATGAGTACAGATATCCTTCTGGGGCATATTTTTCAGTGGTGTAGCTGCTGGTAAGTTACCCATCCATGTATACAGGACAGAAGAAGGAGGTTAGCAGGGAAGAGAAAGGGGATTGATGGAAGAGGGAGAGGGCAATGGGTGGAGAGAATGTGTTTGAAATATATTATGCCTGTGTTCAAAAATGTCACCACAAGGAAACCCACTGTCATGTATAATTAATATATATAATAATAGCATTTAAAGTTTGGAAAATAAAAATACTTCTCTTGCCCCAGAATAAGGAAAGGCACAGAGGCCTCAAGCTTCCTAAGGCAGGATGAAATTGGTAAAACTAGCTGAACGAGTCTGGTTCACACCAGGGCCAGGGTCCAGCCCAGGTCACTTTAGTAGCTGTCAGAGTCTAGACCCATTTCCAGGAGTATGCTTATGAGGGCATGGAAAGAATATTTATTGGTGCTGCCACAGAAACTACCTGCTTGTTTTCTGGTAGCCCTGTGAAACCAAGTGGTTGAATAAGAGAGCAGAAGGGCAGTGGGAACAAGACATCCTTGCCTTCTTTTTACTCTTGGAAGCACTAGCTTGAGTAAGCTCAGAAAACCACCCATGCCCATGATGGGTCAGAAGGGAAGGGGCAGCCTGCCTGTGTCTACACATGCAACCTGTAGACCACTGATCAGAAGCTTGCAAAATCCCCCCTGCATGTTTACTAACAGAGGGTCGGAGAGAGATTGGAAGAATCCCTTCTTCACAACAAGAGGCATTTGAAATGTCTCCACCTAAGATTATTGATGCAACTGGAAGGGACACCGGTGTCTTGAGGCTTGAAAGGCAGATGAATTGCTGCTGGCATTGGGAATGAGGCCCCAATTCTCCAGACATAATATGAGAGAATGGAGGGTGTCTGTCAGAAGGACTAGAATAAACAGGGCTTGCTTAACAACCTGTCTTCACCAGGTGACCAAAGGTGAGCTGTATAATTCTGTTGGGAAAATTTCCTCACCAGCACAGCATGTTGGGATGGAAGTAGCAACCTTTCCCTGTTACTTTGAGGAAGAAATGAACAGATGCTGGTATGGGGAGGTGGCTTATTTGGTAAAGCCTGTGGACCTGAGTTCAGAAGCCCAGCAGCCAGGTGAGCCTCCAGGTGCATCGCCCACACTTGTAAACCCAGCATTGCAAAGGTAAAAATGGAAATGATTCCTAGGAACTGTTGGCTTGCCAGCTTAGGGAACCAGTGAGATCCAGGATCAGAGAGAGAGAGAGAGAGAGAGAGAGAGAGAGAGAGAGAGAGAGAGAGAGAGACCCCATTTCAAAGCTGAAGGTGAACAGAGATTACAGAAGAGACTGAATATTATGCCCTTCCCCCAGCCTTGAGCAGGCTAAATAGACCTAAAGTGTTCACCACAGTTGGACCTTAACGACTCAGGTAGAGTCTTCAGCCTTGCCGCACCTGCAATTTCCTACAGTAGACTTCCCACTGAGCTTGCTTTGCAACATAATCCAGCTGAAACAGAGGATGGGATCCGTGGGCTCTCCCTATATAAATACAGTGCTGAATATTAAACTTTGAGCCTTGAGCAGAAACTTTGTCTTGGCTTCATCCTTCTCTCGCACCCTGTTCCTTTTTCATTTCCAGCCTCCCTTTCAGGTAGACCCAGTTCATCTGTGGCTGCTGGACAGCTACAGAACATCAATCTCTTGCCTCCACATGCATAAGCAAGCACATGCTGCACACACACACACACACACACACACACATGTGCACACACATACTTGAAAACATAACACATGAATACATATACAGAGAGGGTGGGAAATAGCACCCAGAATCTCTAATTCATGGTAGGTGGTTTATTATTTTTTTAAAAAATTAGCTAGTTTTAGTTTTGCTGGTTTTGATCAAAGACTTCATTTCCCCTTTTCTCCTTTCTTGCACGAGAAGACCCTATAACTGATGTAACGACCTCAAACACATCACGTCAGAATCCAGACATTTGTATTTGAAATCTGGTTACAATAATAGCAGGGAGCAAATGGTTTTCCAACAGTGGACAAACATCAGCCTGCTTTGTATGGGTTGAACTGGAAAATACGGGCATCACTCCTGTCCACCTCAGTTCAGGTACCAAGAGAAGGGTGTCGGGGAGGCAGGCAATAGAGTACTAAACCGGTTGCACAATCCTAAACCTCTAGTGCCCTTTGTCAAGGCGAGGCTCAGAGCTGTTAAGATTAACAGTTTTCAGATGGACTCAATCCTTCCCGATGACTCAAAGCAGACTGTCAGGCTGCTGATGCTTTTCCTGAGATGCCATTTCCTGCCAAACAGTTAGATGTGGAATTTGTTAAATTAAGGCCTGTGATGGGCCTGTGATGTATTAGCTTAATCCATAATGAATGTCATTCCGTTCCTTTTAACATGCTTCCCCAATTAAGGCCTTCGGGCTCAGATATCTAAAGGAATTGAGCTGTCTTGCTTGTTGCCAATTGGTTAATTCCTTGATGATGGATAAAAGCTACTAACTGCTTTTTGTTTGTAAATCTTTGTTTTCTTCAGTAATAACAGTCTTTTAATCAGCTGTCACAAAGGGAAAAAAACCACAAATGTTTCAGAAAATCCAGCAAGAAATAAGATCAACGCAAAGAGGTCCCACACAGGACTGGAGGGATTGCTCAGTGGTTAAGAGCACTTGCTACTCTCATGGGGGACCCAAGTTTGGTTCCCAGCACCCCCAAAAAATGTCTGTAACTGCAGCTCAAGGGGATCAGATGCCTTTCTCTGGCAGTTTCAGGTTCTCTCTCTCTCTCTCTCTCTCTCTCTGTCTGTCTGTATCTCTCTCTCTGTCTCTGTATCTCTCTCTCTCTTTCTCTCTCTCTCTCTCACACGCACACACACACACATATACACACTTTCTTTCATACACACTCACACATACACCACATACATAAACATACACACACTCTCACACACATACATTCACACACATGTGCACACAACACATACACACACATACACATACTCACAAGCACACATATACACACACGTAAACAATCATTCACTCACTCACACATACTCACATGCACACTCACATAAACACATTCACATGCATGTACACACACTCACATACACACACATACTCATATACACTCACACATACATACACACACTCACACACACAGCTAATTTTTTAAAATGTTTAAATATTAAAAAAGAAGAAAAGGTCTTTCTTCCCACTTCCCCGGACTCCAATGTGTCCTCAGGACTTGTGAAGAACCACCGAACTCATGAGATGTTCAGTGTTTTTAAGTGTGTGTGTGTGTGTGGTCCAGGGGCTTGAACCTGGGGTTTTGTACCTGCTAGGCCGGCTATCTGCACCTACATGCATCCCAACTTTCTTCCTTTTGAAACAGGGTCTTGCTAAGTTACCTAGGGTAGTCTTGAATTCTTTCTGTAACTTGGGTAGGTCTGGAACCTCCTGAGAAACTGGGATTGTAGGAGGGTCTTAGTCAGTACTCCATTTCTGTGGGGAGACATTATGACCAGAACAACTCTTCTAAAGGACAACATTTAACTGGGGCTGGCTTTCAGTTCAGAGGTTTAACCCAGTGTCATTTTGGCTGGAAACATGGCTTGCAGCTTGCAGGCAGACATGGTGCCAGAGAGGTAGCTAAGAGTTCTACATCTGGGTTCCCAGGGCAGCAGGAAGAGAGAGCCACTGGTCCTGGCTTGAACTTCTGAAACCTCAAAGCCCATCCTCAGTGACATGATTCTTCCAACAAGGCCACACCTTTTCCAACAAGGCCACACCTCCTAATGTCACTTCCTAAACATTCAACTATATGAGCCTTTGGGGGCCATTCTTATTCAAACCACCACAAGGGTCTTGTAGGCATTTTCTATCTGAACCTTGCAGGGCTTTGGACAGATGTCTCTTCCCAGGGTGCATTTATAGAAATCAGGAGGCCTTCCACATCCCAGGAGAAGATGGCTTTGCCTCCGCTGTGTGTAACCTATGGGATGTGGGGTCAATTCTCACAAAAGGTAACCACTATCACATGTCAGCATGAGGCTTAGCCACCTTAAGTTGTGCCTGCCTCAGCAGTTTAAGCAGGTGTGATATACACCAGACATCTAGAGAAGTGTCTGGGCAGTGTGTCATTTACCCAAAGAAGCATGGTGCACTGTGCTGAGTGTAGAAGCGCATATAGTGATGTGCAAATGTCTCAGTGACTTTTCTTGTTGCTGCCACAAAATGCCTGAAAAAAGGAACTTAAGATTGGAGTGTTTATTATATTATATACATTATTTTATTGTATTAGATATAAATATATACACATTATTTTATTATTGTAGATTAATATGTAAATACGTTATTTATTTTATTGCATATTAACACATAAATGCATGTTGTTTTATTATATTAATACATTGCTGTATATAATCATAAGTCTGATACTGTTGTATTAGAGGGAATGCTACCCATCCAGGCAGAGAAAGCAGGAGTCAGTCGCCTGCTTACACTGTGTTCACAGTGAGGCAACAGAGAGAGACATCTAAGCTTGGGCTGCTGCTTTCCAGAGAAGTCCAGGATCCCAGTCCATTGAAGGGTGCTGTTCATGGTTCAAGACAGAGCTTCCTTCCTAATAAGCAGAATGTAGAAAACCCTTCACAGGTATTCCCAGAGATTTGTTTCCAGGGTGATCTTCGACCCCTTGACAGTCTATATAAACCACCATAGAAATAATTCATATTTTTGACCTCGCTTTCAATGGTAGCCTGAAGAAATTTGAAGGAAATTTAAAACAAAAGACTGCCCAAAGGAGGACATTCTTGCAGCAGGACACTGTTATTTCTGGCATTTTGTTACCTCTTAGGCGTTCTTGGAACTTTCCAAGGCATAACTAGAAACCCATCTTAGACTGAAACCAGAATGAGTTCAGTCTGTGGGACCAAGATGGCCCTACACGTTTTTGTAAATAAAGTTTTATTAGAGTATGTCCAGTCCTCAATGTCTGGTCTGTGGTTGCTTCTGAGCTAGAATGGCGGAGTTCAGCAGCTGCGATGGGCACTTGCATTTTACAAGGACTAAGCTGCCCCCCTATGCCGCCAGCAAATAGGCTTGCCAAGCTCTGGTTTTGATTTTTGTGACATGCACTTTCCTTCTTCCTTCTCTCTAACAAGATTTCCCCTTCTCCCATCACTCCATTAATGCTAGCTTGTCTTAGAACTTGCTTTAGCTTCATGCTGAGCACAGTGGCATGCCTATGCCCCTTGATTTAGGGGCCTCAGTGGGCCAAATTAAGGTTTATGAGCTTTTTCCTAACTGTTTGATTGGCAAGTGTAGTGTAAGTGGAGGGAATCTGTGTAGTGGTGGCAGTCAGAGTCAGCAATGCCCATCATAGTATTTGAACACTTGGTTCCCTGTAATGGCGGTGCTTGGGAGGGTTTAGAAGATGTATCCTTGCTGGAGGAAGTGCATCACTGTGGGTAGGTTTGAGAGGAATGGCTTTACCCCGAATCCAATTCAAATTCTTCGCTTCCCGTTTGTTTGAAGATGTGAGTTGCAAGTGTTCTGTTCCCGCCACCGTGTCTGTTGACTGCTGCCATGCCTTCCCGTCACCATGGACTCTGGGCTCACTGGAATGAACTGTAAGCCAGAGCAGACTCTTCTATAAGTCACTTGGGTCATGGTGTTTATTACAGCATCTGAAAAGAAATGAATACAGAAGTGACAATTATCTAGTGTTGTGGTTCGATTTTGAAACATCCCCCACATCCCGTGCATTTGCACATGTGGTGGCCAGCTACGGGTACCATTTTAAAGGCCTTGGAACCTTTAGGAGGTAGAACTGTGCCGGCGGAAGTGAATCAACAGGAACAACAACAGAGTGCCAGTCTGCCCTCTCTTTTCTTCATGTAGACAGTGTGAGCAGATGCTACACGCTGCTGCCACCATATCTTCCCCAGCATGGTGAGCAGTGTCCTTTCGAACTGTAAGCCAAAACAAACCCTTCAACCCTTAGTTACTTCCTGTTGGATGTTTGTCACAGCAGGAAGAAAATAAAACACATGATTCTGTCACTGAGTCCCAAGTGTGAAGAAGCGTCTCTGGTTGTAGGCGGTCAGAATGAGTGGACAAAAGCCACGTGGCATCAGGTGGGGATCAGAAGCATGGACACTTGATGGCTTTTGCTGGCTGTGAGTACAATGGTTAAAAGAAGTGGGAGAAGAGACATAGGTAGACTCTAGGCCAAAGAGGAGCCATGCCTGACAACGAGCTTGGAATGCAACCCAAGCAAATAAACATGGCCAGCGATCTTCATGAACTTGGAAGCCTGTCTCTCCTTCATTGTCTGGCAAGGAATGCTCTGTTGCTGTCTCCTTAGCCATCAGTTCTGACCTGTAGAACCATGAGTAACAGATTAATGTTTTCGGTCAGTAAGTCTGAGAAAACTGCAGAGCAATCGTAGGAAGCTAATAGTGGGTCAACCAATGTGACTAGATGTTAGCTGCATTCTCCTTTTTGTGGACGAAGTACCTGATAGCATAAGGGTCAAGGTCTTCCTCTAGTTCACTATCCAGTAGCCATAGTCCATCTGTAGGGAAGGCCTGGTGGCAGCTCTCGTCTAGGGGGGTAGAAGCTGCTTGCTCATATAGTGGCCTACCAGGTGGCAGAGAGAGCGGATTACTAGAGCTCAGCTCAATTTTTCCCTCCTGCACACTGGTTTTTAGCCTAGGACCCTGGCCCAGGTGGGGATGTCTCCTACACTCAAGATGGTTCTTCCTTTGATAATCCTCTTTGGAACTCTCAAGGAGCTCGGTCTGGATCAGTCAACTGGTGCAATATGTGAATACGTGGATATATAGGCAGAGCGTGTAAAGATCATGAAACCAGAAAGGAGGCGGGAGAGGAGTCCTTTGTGTTGTTTGATTTGGTTGCTGTTCTGTTTTTGAGACAACATCTCAATGAACAGCCCCGTGTAGCATCACATGTGCTATGTAGAACAGGCTGGCCTCCATCTCAGAGATCTGCCTGCCTCTGCCTCCCTGGTGCTAAGATGGGTGCCACCGCCTATGCCTGTAGTGAAGAAGATATCTTAAGGGAGGGTTGGAGAGGGGAGAAGGAAGAGGAAAGGGAAGACACACATGTGGAGCAAAGAGGGCCACCAGGAAGTGGGGTACTTAAAAGCCGTGTATGAAAATGCCGCCGTAGGGGTGAGAGGTAGAGAGCACCTTCTCAGCATGCAGAAAGTCCTGGGTTCAGTCACCAGCACCACGTGAACTCAACATGCATCCTGTGATCTCAGCATCTGGGAGGTAGAGGCAGGAAGACCAAGAAGAGTTCATGTTTATTCTAGAGATCTGGGTCAGACAGGAGCTCAAGAGACCCTACCTCAGAAACGAAACAGTGCCATGATGAAGCCCATTACTTTATAGACTAACATTAAAAACTCAAATTCCTACCCAGAAAGGGGATGCTTATCATCATCTGTCTTGTAGACACCCACACTTACTATGTTGCAGTGGCAGCTATGGGCCTCCCAGAACTTCCTCTCACAGAGGAGGGGCTGGGTCCCTTTCAGTGGGTGACTCACTTAAGGCCACGAAATCCTTGATTTAGCCCAAGAAATTTGGGGCTCTAAGTCTGACGCCATAATTTCATGAGACTTGGGGTTCTGATAACAGTATGTGGGACTGTGGGTTTGGGTTTGACCTTGTCATTTAAGTCATTTGCAGGACCAGAAGAGACCATCCCCAAAATAGGAAAGATTGCAGAGCTGAAGCCAAGTGAGAAGATGTGGACACAGGAAAACTCTGCCCTCCCTCCAGCCACCTAAAATGAGGACATAAATTTATAAAGACAAGAGGCATCATGCTCGACCCAGGAAGAGCAAAGGTTAACTACCCTGGACGCTTTTAGATCTGGACTGGCCCAGCAATACTTCCAGAGGATTCTACATCAGCAAGCTGTCCTAGTCCACCTTCCCCTCTGCCTCATCTGCTTCCCTCCCACAGCGTCCTGTAGAGATGCAGAGCTCTGCTCCTTTGTCTTTTCACCATGCCAGCATTTTATTGTAATTTGTTCAAGAGTCTGGAAATCAAATCCACCTTGATGAGAGCTACCTAGCTCACGTGTAACCCATGTATATATGGATTATAGCTGCTGATAAACTTGTTTGTTTCTCTCTCTCTCTCTCTCTCTCTCTCTCCCTCTCTCATAGGGATCGGTTCCCACCTAAGAGCCCATGGATATTCTTCCTCTTCAGTCAAGAGAATGCTATTGATGTGATAGGACCAGAGATGGGAACTGTCTTTCTGTGGTTAATCTTATCCTCTTGTGCTTCTTCTATTGCTGCCTTGATAAGAAAATGCCTTCACTGAACCACTGGACAAAGACACACAGAGCAGACCCAGGCCACAAACAAAGCTTGAACCTCAGTTAAACTGAGCCCAGCATAGAGTTATGAACTCCCAGACACCTGATTGTCCTTTGAATCTCCTGGGGTTTTGTTATGCCATTATAGTAGCAGAGGCTAATGATAACTGAATTGGTTAATTTATTAATCAATTTATTTATTTTTCTTTCTTCTATGTATTTTATCAAAAATATTACTGCACCAGTGGCATATTCTATGTTTCCTGGAGATTTTTGTCTGACTAGTCATGTGTGGACAGTCTTTTTTTTGTAGCTGTAAGCCAGTGTTTACTTATTTATTCATTTATTTAAATTATTAGTACATATTATTTATACAAAGTAATGGATTTCAGCGTGGATATTTCACATGGATACACTGGGCACAGTGTACTCTTATACATTCACTACTGCTTTATCTTTTCTTGGCATCCCTCTCTCTTGTTGGGTCCCTCTTTTCCAAACAGTCCTTCTAGTTCCTCTCTCTCTCTCTTTCTCTCTCTCGCTCTCGCTCTATCTTTGCCTTCTACTTTTACATCTCATATATGCCTTCTACTTTTACATGCTATATATTACATAAAATAATATATTTAAAAATATATATTTTTAAAAATAAAATAATATATAAAAATTCCATATACGAGAGAAACTGTGATATTTGTCTTTCTGAGTGTGGCTTATGATGATCCACAGTTATATGTCTTTTCCTGGAAATTGCATAATTTTATTCTACTTTCGGGGTGAATAACACACACAAACACACACACACTCACACTTTCTTTATCAATCCTCTGTTTATGGTTACCAAGGCAGATTCCATAACTTGCTAATGTATGGCAGTAACTATGGACTTTCAGGTGTCTCTGTTGTATTCTGACTTTGAATCCTTTGGACACACACCCAGGAATGGCAAAGCTGATTCTTACAGTAGCTCCATTTTTAGTTGTATAAGCAACCTCCATACTGATTTCTATAGTTTTTGAACTAGTTTGCATTTCCACCAACAGGATATAAAGCCCCAGGACTCGCCCTTGCCAGTAAATGTTAAAATATATATTTTTAAACCAGTTCTGTCTTATTTTCATTCTAAGAATTTTAGACAATAGATTAACACTTCCTGATCTCAGTTACCTTCCCTACAGCACAATAAAAATTACTCCAAATCCATAGGGCTTTGTGGGAATGAAATGAGGTTGAGTTCAGAGAGCAGTATGCACCTAACATAATGACTGGCCTCATACAATCGGTGTCTTAATCTATGGATTGGGCAGCTGAATGATCTCCCCAATTCCTTATAGGTTAACACTGCAGAACTGAGCCAGTCTTGGCCTCCAACCCAACACTTGATCACCAATGTTCATTTAATGATGACAGATACTTTTGTTTGATTATCTGAAACAGTCCTTACACTGAGATCATCCTACCCATGTCAACACATCCAGTTAAAATTTTGCTGATACCAGGCCTAGAAATTGCATAATTTTGTTCTACTTTAGGGGTGAATAACACACACAAACACACACACACACTCACACTTTATCAGTCCTCTGTTTATGGTTACAAAGGCAGATACCAGGCCCATTTCAGTAGAAATCAGAGAAAGGACATGAAGCATTTAGGGTGATGAATAGGTTCCTACCACATGTAGGGGCAATGTATGGATACAGAAGAAAACACACCCATTTGGCCCACAAGCCAGGAAACATTTATGCATTGGTAATTTTCTTAGAGGAAGACCTTAGGGTTGTATGTATATCACCAAAGACAGTGTAGCTATTATTTGGAAAATGTTGGGTTCTAAAGCATGCATGCAAGAGGACAAAAATTGGTCAAACAAGAGTTTTAACTTTACTTTGAGGAATTCATTGTTTATTTCTAAGTATGATTTTGAAAAGGCAACAATCTTTACAGTGTATACCTGGAGCTTGAGATTTCCACCTTAAAAATCTCCAGTTTTTCAACCTCTTAATTTAGTACATTCTCTTGAAAAAACATGTACAACATACAATGTCCATTATTTTAAGGAAAAAAATTGATTGGCTTCTTTTGAGACTTCTGGGTGCTGCAGAATGGCTTAGCTTCGCTATCACTAATACTGGAAACTCTCAGTAAAGGCTTGCAGAAATAGGAGATATCAGAAGTTGAAATGAATCTCTGTGAATTATGCTACCTGCCCCAGAAGTCAGTCCCTCACCTATTTTGTTGTAGACTCTAAACAGGAACAAAAGAGAGCAAGCAAACAAAACCAGAGATCAGTATCGAGAGCTTCTGTTCATTTGTGTCTCAATCACAGATCAGCTGTAATTTTTTTTTTCCACAATGCCATTTTCCTTACCATCACCATAGATTACCAGAGTGGACTATTTCATGCACAATTTATCGCTGAGACAGGCAGTATTTATTAGTTCCTTCATGGGGAAGAAGAATCATCTTCCTGAAGGCCATCACTCACCCTGCTGTCAGCCGGGTGGCGAGGAGCTGAATAATAGGAGAAAGGGCCCCAACAAATGCAGGGTGTGTGATAACTTCATTAATTTCTGAATTAAAGGACTTTTTTTTTTAAGAATGCCTGGTAAATCCCAACCTTCAAGCAGACCCTCTTAGATCAGGTAGAACCCACACCTTGGCTCATCCGTCTTTGTTTAGAATTAGCTTCTGTGCCCTTGACCTTAACCATCATTCTTTCTGTCAAGCCAGGGTGTCAACAGCAAGGGAACTGGTTCATGCTTGAAAGTCCTGAACCGGTGTCTGATCACACTTCTTTCAGGCGCTTACTTTCTCACAGTAAGGGATCAATTAAAAACAAATGGAACACATTTTCTCTGGATATCTGGGTCATGGGTGTGCTATGGTTTGGGCAGAGAAGCATTTACCTGAAGAAGAGAGATGCCCCTGGCCCCAGCACAAACAGGCCAGGCTTATATGTCATGAGCTGCGGTATGTAAACACATTCAGCCCTGGATACAAAAGGACAAGGACACAAGAGACCGTCTGTCATGTCATTACCTGAATATCTGGCTGTATTATTTATAAACCAACTTGCAGCAGATGTTGTCTTTTTTAACACAAATCCTCCTTCCAGGGTATTCTGTACGAGGCCTAATTGTACATGCCTCTACTTTCCCCCACTGATTTATTGTTCTATAGACATCTACATGGGCACGCAGTGTGGAACTGTGCTGTTTTCTCTATTAATTATTTTCACTCTTTGATTACTAATTTGAGAAGACAAACTTTTCACTGTTGACCTCCTCGGGAGTGGATTGTTTTACAACGAGACTGTATTAGGGAAATGAGTCCCCAGTGAAAGAGAAGGGCATGAAAACCTTGTGTCTTATTTACATGAACCCAAACACAACTTTCCCAGTCAGTTCCTCCTTAAAGCTGCACATGGGGGGCTGTGGGGGAGGAGAAAGCCAGAGACCCAGAGCAGCAATTCCAATTGAGATTACTACACAACGTTGGAGTTAATATATTAATCAAATTCTGGAAAATGTTGTAATTAGACAAGATATCACTTATGTAAATTTCTGCAGTGAGAACTTGTTAAAAAAAAAGAAATTAAGCACCTTCCCTGGCACACAGTAGGTGCTCAGAAGCTATGGATACACTTACAAATTAGAGTCTGGCATAGTCTACACAGTTTTCATGATACCAATGCATTATAACTTCATAGAGAGTGTTAGGACCCTCGGGCAGCTTCAGAAAGACTACACCAAGCCAAATAGTTCCACGTGAGGTTTATTGGGATAGGAAGGACAAGGTGGTGGTGGAAAGAGAAAGGGAGGAAAAGAGAGAGAGGGAGGGAGGGGCCTTTCCTTATATATGGATGATGATGTGGTCACAAGTAAGGTGGGAGGTGAGCCAAGTGGATTCTGGGAATATGGTGGCCGTTGCCTTGGCAACAGGTGTGCAGGTCGCGTTGTCACCTATGTGATTTCACAGGTTTCAGAGGTCCTGATACCAACGGAGAATACATAGAAGTCTTTTCCAGAGGAAACGTGGATATCTTGTGGTGTTTTAGGATGTGGGAGCTCTTTTGGACCAAATGTTACCTGTATGTGAGATGCTCACCCACCAGCATTCTGAGAATAAATTTCAATCCCCAGGGAACACCCAGGAACCTGGTCCACTTTATCTCCTTACTCAGAAGAGAGAGTTCTCTTCACAGGAGCCTGGGCAGAAGTGCAAAATCCAGTGGCCACTAGGCTATTGTTCAGGTTTGGAGTAGAGAGCAATGGAAAGCCCAGGGCAGCATTTGGTGCCTTCTCCTGTACCTGCCTCTGCCTGGCTTCCATACCTTCTTCGGGAGTCTATGCTGAACTGAGCTTCAGATTTGAGAAGCTTTAGAACACACTGTCTCTTTAACTTGTGTGTAATCCAAGCTTCCATTTTTAACACCTCATATCAGTTAAACAAGCATGCATTTTCTACTGAGCCCTGGGCCCTTGGATGGAAAATCTGAGTGAAGTAGGAGTTTATTTCTCTCTTATAGTAGCTCTCTTCATTTTTACATGTGTGTGTTTGTGTGTGTGTGTGTGTGTGTGCATTTGTGTGTGTTCATACTCATCTACATGTACTGTGCATGTGCATTGAGCTTACACAGCAACTTATGAGGCTCAAGGTTATCTTTACCATGTTCATCCAGGGGTCACACTCACATAGTCAGTCTTGGGGATCTAACTTTTGGCTTCTTGCAGGCTGAGAAAGCACTCTACCAACTGTTTTCCATGCCTAGCCTGGCCTTTCGATTTCCTCTTGTCATTCTCTTATAAGCTCTCTGGGTCCATACAAATGGGCTTTAACTGGTGTACTATTTGACAGACCTTGAATCTCCTTGAGGAGACTGCATGGGGCCATAATTCTATATGACAATCTTGAATACAGAGGATCTGGTCATGTTAACCTACTTTCTGTGCTTGTCCCCTTTCCACTCTGTTAAGGGTGTGCAGAGGTTCCCAGTCAGCAAAGACAGACTTGAGGAGCTGTTGAGCTCGCAGAGCTATCTGCCACCTGGAAGGAAGTTTGGGAATGTAGAAAGTATGAACAGTTCCTCTTGACGACTGTCTTTGACCTGCTTGGTTGGTTTTTTTTGTTTGTTTTCTTGTTTTTTGTTTTTTTTAACCACTCCAGTGGAACTGGTCCACTTCAAGTGCTAATTATGGGCCTTGTGGTCCTGCTTTAGGACTCAGAGAGGCTCAAAGGAGCTTTGCATGCTGCTAAGGTGGTCTCCCTCCCTTCATCTTCTACCTGACCTTTGGAGTGGGATGAAGAAATAGAAACAAAATAGTCTTGAAGTTTCAAAATGGGAAGACACTGTTATAATTATTATAACTATGGGTGCTTTATGGATAAAGCCCTTAGTTTATAATCAGATGTACCAACATAAGCCTGCATGTCTAGGTTTGACATCCCATCCCAATCCATGAGTCATTTGGTACAAGAGGAGGTAATCATGCCTCCCAGAAATCTGGTGGATTTTAGAGTTTCTTCATTCATTTCCCATCCATCTAATCACTTACTTTGTATGTGTGTGCATGTGTGTGTGCATGTTTGTGTGCATGTGTGCATGTGTACATGTGTGCGTGTGTGTGTATATATACATGTGTGTGCATGTATGTGCGCATGTGTGTGCATGTGAGCATGTGCATGTATATGTGTGCATATGTGTGTGTGTATGTGTGTGTAAATACTAGAGTGTGTATCCTCAGTGCTGGCCACCTTAGTAGGCTTATTGGGTAAAGTACAAACAAGGGAGCCATAATGTATTTCCAGGGCCACTAGAACCTATGGGGATCACCCCCAACTTTAAGGAGCTTCAAAGAGCTACAGATTTTCTTAGATAGCACTGCAATACCTAAAACTGGCGCTTTTGAAGTAATTATAGACTCACAAGCAATTGCAAGGACAGCACAGCAAGCTCTATAGCCACTCTCACTGAGCCACTGAGGCTCTGCCAGTGGTCACACGTCACCTGCACAACAACAGAATGCCAAGCCAGGAGGCTTTGCCAATGTCAATCAATGTCAAATCTCAACAACTTTAAAGGGAGGCATTTATGTCACCACATATTTTTTAAAATTAACTGGTATTTTAGACGAGCATTTGAAGCATTCAAACCTCTACGTAAGCTTCTTTCTCCCAAGAGAGGTCCATTATAGAGGCTTCTAAATTGGCTAGCTCTTTCAAGATCTCAAGAGACTGTCTCTCTCTCTGTCTCTCCCTTCTTTATGCCTCTGCCTCTGCCTCTGTCTCTCTGTTTTTCTCTCTCTGCCTCCCCCCTCCCCCATAGGCAGGTCTGGTATTGTGGCTGTTTACAGCTCGTGGTTGAGAACCAGTGTAAACATGAGAGCCATGGACCCAAATGGACAAACTTCAGCCACCTAGGAGAGCCTACATCCCCAAGCAGCACAGCAGCCAAGAAGCACGGAGCGTGGCAAATACGTCATATTTCCTGGCAAGGTGACGTGCTGGGGCCTAAGATTTTGAGCCAGAGACAAATCCTACATTCTACATCACTTAGAGTCAGTGCCACAGGCTTGCCAAGCTTCAGTGGAGACTCAGGAGAGTCTCCTGAAGATCCAGGCAGTGGGGAAGAAAGGAGGAGTGGGAGGAGGTGGGGGGTGGGGTGGGGTAGGGAGTCTGTCCAGCCCAGACCTACTTCAAATGGATCAGTAGCCGCTGAATAGCAGCTTTTGACATCTCAGTGGGTCGTGAGGGAGGTGTGGTCATCACAAATGAAACAGACCACAGGGGGTGCAGGAGTCCTCTGCAGGACCCCTAATCAATTACTAAAAACACAGGGAGGGTCCATGGAAAATGAGTGGAGGAGACAGATGCCCGCTGACACTCAGTGGTATTGCTGGGCACCAGAGGAGAAGTTGGGGGATTTTCAACTTCACAAAGGATGGGGTGACAGTTTTCTTTCATCCGCCTCTGCTCTCAGAAAACAAAACAGAAGCCAGAAGAAAAACATTGGCCTATGGACACACACACACACACACACACACACACACACACACACACACACACGCGCGCGCGCACGCGCACGCGCACACGCACACACACACACACACACGCACACGCGCGCACACACACACACACACACACAGGCTTCAGTTAGAAATAGGAATGGAATTTTGCTTCTATGCAATAATTTAAGTAGTCTTGAATGCCCTCAGGACCTAGGCACTATTTTATGTGTTGCCGAGAGGTCGGGATCTCCCCAAGGGGAGATGAAATGGGAGATGAAGATTATGAATCATCCTGATTTTGCTACATGTTAAGAAAACCAGGAAATGTGGGTAATTTTCCCTCCAGATTCACAAGCAGGGGCAGCTGCACAACTAGGATTGACAGAGCGAGGCAGGGGGATGACCCATAGGACTCAAGGACCGGACCACATTGCTAAAGGGAATGATGCCCTGGAACCCACAGTGCCTCATCGCATAGGGTGGTAACTGGCTACAGGAAGAATGGTGTGAGTGTGGCTGGGCTGGAACTCTCCCCGGGTTCAGGTGTGCAGGCATCTCACCTGGTTAGCTCACACCAACTCACTGAGAGTTAGTCTCAAGGGTTGGAGTAGTGTGGAACATTGCTGAACAAACTGGGGACAGAAAACCGACTAGAACATCAGATTCCTTAGGATACCAAGACTCTACGCAGAGCCATTGTAAAGTCCAGAATCTAGAATGGTCATGTCCACTTTTGTGGAATAAATACGAGAATATGTTGCCTCCTTGCAGTCCTTGAAGAAGTTCCCTGAGATAGTTATAACTGTTCTGAAAGGAGAAGGAGCTTTGACTGGATACACACAGAAGAGGCGAGGCTTGGTAGTGTTTCACATCCTATTACAACTATGCATGGTTTACCCTTACAGCGTGAGAAAGCTAGGTGACTCCATGACACACTTGGAATTGGCAGTTCAGGAGACTAGGCCTAAGAACTGGGCAAGTCTAGGCAAGCCCAAGCAAGTCAGCTACTAGAAAGAAAAAAAACCCCAGGCTTCAGGCAGCTAGTCAGAAACTTCCCTGCCATCAGAAGTGGCCCTGAAGCAAGGGCAATCGATCAGCAACAGTTTCCAGCCCCCACGCCCTGGTAACGTCTGGAATATCCCTAGAGGTGGATGGAGAGAAAGGTCGCCTACCCTGGAATTCCACTAATGTGCTTTAAATCAGACCTGCAAGCTCACTTGGTTGTCTCCATCATGGAATGGGAGACCCCAGTATGGTGGACTTTCTGCAGAATAAAACACTCTTTGCTTTAACATACGATTTGAGTCTAAGGTATCATTCTTCAGCAAATCCTGGATCCTTAAAAAAGTACATGTCTTTTCCCAAGTATTACCATGGATAAAAACTCTCCTCCTGTCCCACATACTCTAGGGTATGCATCAGAAGTAGTCTTTGTTCCTTGGGGGGAGGGGGGGAACCCCACACAGCTCCTGCTTTTGACTAGCTCCCAATCTCTTGTTGGTGATTTCCATGCAAGGATCTGCCAAACAGTCCCCAGTACTTAGTGATCTGAGAGATTATTTGAATCCTTGTAAAACTGTGCCTACCATTTACCACAAGGTAATTTCGCCCACTATGGACACTCCCCCTGCTTGCCCAGGTGGTCTATGCCAGGCATCCACAGACTCTTCTCCCCTGTCCAGCCCAGAGTCTAGAAAGACTCACTGCTACAAAGACACTTAGCCTTAAGCACAATCTGGTGACCTGGCGTCCCAATCCATGGAGGGAGGGTGAACTACCTCAGTCAGTTCTGTTCTAAGCAACTCTACTGCCGAGACCATTGCTGACACAAGGACAAATCACCAAGGAAACTTGCCCTCTCATCCCATAGCCAGATTGTGCCTCCCTGAGATGGAACCCGGAACTGGCGAGGTGTGTCGTTCAAAGTTCCACATTCAGCCTCTGCCTACATGGAGGCCCACGCACTTCCTCAGACAGTAGACGTCAGCATTGCTGTATTCTGCGTAAGTCACCAGGACCCTCACACAGAAGGATGCTTGCTACATTTGGAAATACTCCAGGTGCTGGGGTTTGTTTGGTCAGAAATATAATCAAGAAGAAGGCAGTATACTTTCACAGAATAGTAAGAACAGACTTCACGTTACCGAATTTATAATGGACGCCCCTCCCCCCTTCTTTTGCAGGCGAAGAGCAAGAAGCAGTATTTTTCTTTCAGGTATAACAGTCTGTCAGTATCAAATTCTCTCAGTCAGTGGGGAGCATATAGTGTTGATTTACTGAAAATCTGGGATTATGTCTGCTCTGTGGTGAGTATAGATTTAAGAGGAGAGAGGTAAGGGGTCTCAGAAAGGTGAGGAAAAAACACAAATGAAAGCTAGCAAAGAAAAAAAAAGATAGCTTGACAGTTAAGATACAGTACAGCCACTGCCAAAACCTTCTGGAAAGAAAGGCCCAGAAAGACCAAATAGACGTGCACATAGGTGCACGCAAGACTTCCACCTCCATACCCACCTTGAGGGGAAGGTCTATAGCCTTTCCTATTAACCTCTTTGTCTTTAGGGCATGTGGATGTGTCAATGAAGGATTAAATACTGTCATACCTCAGACCAGAGAGAGACTGAGAAAACAGATACAAAGTTTTGATGATGTGATTTTTTTTTTCTTTTAAGAACTGGCTTTACCAAAAAAAAAAAAGTCAGTCTTATGAGGGGGTAAAGAGGGAATTGTCTCTTCAACGGGTCTGACGATATTCCTGGACCTTTTTGGCACCAAAATTTCATTATCTTGATCATCTCCCTGGTCTCCTGCCCTCTCTCCCCTTTGTCTCAAAATAACTGTCACCCCGTATTACTTTACCCCAGGAATATTTCCCCAACTGCTTTGTGTGCCTCCCCTACCCTATCTTCTTTGTCTTCTTTGAGTGGAAGACAATAACTCCATGGAATTAAAATGTGAGGGAGGAAAATTAACCCTGTGACAGCATCTCAACACTTTGGTGAGGGGACATGGGTTCTCTCTGAGACAGTGCTCCAGGCATTTACTACTAAAGAAAGGGGTTATACAATTCCCATAGCTGGCCTATGTGACATCCCCTCACACACACACACCACCAATTTCTTGAGTTTCCAAGTCCCCAGAAGGTACTTCCTAGACTTAGGGTATCTGACGGTGGTTAATGAGAAAGACAGGAGCTAAGGGTCTGCCTGGAAACTAGAAAGAGTTAAATATCTAATTTTCTTTACCCACTCCCTTCTCTCTTTCTCTCTTCCTTTCCCCCTCCCTCTCTTTTCTTGTTTATTTTTAACAGGGGATCCTGTAGTCCAAGCGTGCAGCAGGGAATGACCTTGAACTGACCCTCCTGCCTTCACCTCTAGAATGCTGGGATTGCAGGCAGGCATGACCACATCCAGCTTACATCCAGGCCCTTCATGAATATACTAGGTGAGCATGTCAGGGACAAATGACACCTATATTTGTAACACTCATCGCTGTGGCCAATGAGAAGCATGAACAGCGGCAGGCGTTCCAATAACGGGGGAAGGGAAGAGAGGCAAACACGAGGAAAAGGGTTTCCTGCAGGCTCTGGAACTCTGGTCCTTGCCCGTTGTAAAAGGGATGTGATGTCATCTCCTCTCTGCTGCTGCACTGTGCGTCTTTCACCCATGCTTCTGGGACTCCCCGTTGTTTGTCAAGTGAGCAGTCTTAGCTTATGATTATCCCATACACACACATACATGTGATCACCCAATACACGCATGTGTGGTGTGTGATTATCCAATACACACACGTGATTATCCAACACACACACATACATGATCTCACGACACACAAACACAAATGATAACCCAACACATTCACACATATGATTATCTAATATTCACACACCCCTACTGTTAGCATGGGCTGTCAATTAGGAAACCTGGATTCTGCCCCAGAACCACAAAAGCACCTTTGCTCTCTGCCTATACAAATCCTTGTTTTTGCCTCTTTCCTCTGAGTGGATTTTGACACCTTTTACTCATCCTTTTTCTTCCTCTGTTTAGTGTTTTCTGAAACCCATGTAGCCCAGGCTGGACTCACAGTCACTAAACAGTTGAGGATGACCTTGATCTCTTGACCTTCCTATTCTTACCACACAAGGGCTGAGATTGTTTTAATGGCAAATGTCATGGCAAACCTGTAAAGACATAGAAAAATTAAAGACGGTTTTTTTTTTGAGACTGGGGTCTCACTATGTAGCTCAAGCTAGCCTTGAAGTTCCGATCCCATATCTTTCAAATGTTAGAGTGTGTGATAGGACTCTCAGTACTCCCTAGACCCATTAAGACTAAAGCCTCCTTGAAGGTTAGTCCAAAATGAAACAAGTTCAAGACTAGAACCTTCAAAATTACTACTTCAGAGGTGAGAGCCACTACACCCAGAAGCTCAGTGACAGATGGTACCTCATCCCCTCTCTGGATCATGGCTCCCCTTATCAACAGTTCAAGAACCTGGTTGTTATGATGAACATCATTAACCAAACAGCAGGATGAGGACAGGGGTTATTGTGAAACTCCAAGTGAGAGCCAGCTCAGCAATGGGGACCCCAGGACAAGTAGGCCCTGTGTCCATAGTGGACCCTTTAAAACCATAGCCCCAAGGGTGTCATTCATTTTATCATCAAAACCCTGGAAGAATGCTGGGAAGCTCGAGAGGACCCTCCACAACTCATCTCAGATTCTCTGCCCACTGCACCTTGCAACAAAGTCTGCCTCTTTTACATTTCAAAAGAAGCTGCTGTCTCTTTAAAAAGCAGGAGCTACTTGGTCTGATGCCACTGCCTTTATCAACCATGAAGTTCCCAGCAAGGTGCTGTTAGTGCCTGATTAAGCCTCACACCAGCCTGCATCCCCTGTGGTAACCCAGAAGATATCCACTGAGGCTGGAGAGCAGACTTGCTGTAATTGCCCCAGCTCCCCTGTGATGGCTGGGATTTCTGTCTCTCAAGGCCTAGAACGGAAATCCATGTGATCAGATGAACTATCTGGGTGTCCTGACAGATCTGAAATATGAATATGGAGATGGTATTGTGCTCTGCTGTGATTTTGGAAACACTCAGTGGTAAAACCTGTATTGCAATTTCAGGAGTGCTTTGTGTAATTTCCACACAAAATCGCTTCCTTACAAAACACTAATTAGTGATAAATCAGATCCCAAACAAAATAGATTTAAAAAAAGGTGTATATGCATATATGTGCATGTATCAATGTCGTTAAGTATTGGTGAATGTATGTGGGCATACATATGCTTCTAAATATCTGGCTATGTGTATAAAAACATGTGACTCTGTTTAGACAGTACTTCCATATGTGTGTGTATACATACACACACACATAAATGCATGTGTTTGTATGTATATATGAACATATATATTCCTGTCTTTTGATTTTGGCTTTTTTCTCAGACTAATAGGCAGTAACAAGCTGTTTTTACAGAGAACAATACTCCAAGGATTTGAGCACTGAAAATATTTAGTTTATTCTTCCTTTCCTAAGCATGTCATGATGGAACAAAGGAGGTCATGGACTTTGCTTTTCTAAATCATGAAGACAAGGTGCTGGTGAGAATTATCAGTTCCCTGGAATCTCAATATAGTTCCTGCTCCATCTGAGAGAGGAAAGCAATGAAAAAGTCAGACAGGATGCCCTATCAGACCCCCAGGGGCACTGCAGTCCCCCAACCCCCTTCCCCATCCTTCTTCCTTCTGGAAAGATGTCAGAAGGAAAGACTCTGGCTCAGGAGAACAGAGAGGCCATTTACAAGGTACAGCTTCAACTGCCCTTTAGAGGTTGCTTACCAGCGCCTCCCACTGCAGACTACCTGCAACCAAAGTAACTAGCAAGCTATCTCAAATATCCCAGAAACAGTTCTGAGCTCTACCGGGGTGACAATGACACTTTTCCCAGCCATACAACTCCTCCGTGGTTAGCACAGAGCCTCGCCGTGCTTCCAATCCAGTCAGAAGCATTTTACCAGTTTCTTCTGCAGACTTACCCTGCGTGTATTTGTGATTTCCATTAGGCTTTATGAAATATGTAAACTACGCAGGCGCCTATGTCTACCTCCAGGACCTCTAGGTGTTTGGGGACCCCCTCACTGGGAACCACACGGATGCCCAAAATGAGTTTGAAGATGAAAATTATTGCTGGGGGAAAAGAACAGTTGGTGTAGCAGGATATTTAAAGGAAAAAAAATTTCCCATGTGGGTATGTCAGGGCCTAGCAATGGAGAAAGTGATGTTTTCAAAATGAGAGTAACTACCCAAGTAAATTCACAAAGTGAAGGCAGGAAGCATATGAGAGAGAACGTCTTGGAATGGCACTCCTTCTCAGGTGGGTGATTCTCCCAGTCGTCACAAGCTCTTTGAGAATTGGAGAAATCACCCCAGAACACCCAAAGAAATAGAGGATATGGTTACTTCATAGACACCGTGATGAGTCAAAAATAAAGCAAGGACCAGGCGTATTTTCACCGATGAATGTACATTTTCCTTAATGCATAAAGGAAGAAAAATGCAAATTTGGATCTCTGTTTTCCAGGAATGGAAGCCCAGGGTTTCTCCCCATGCAGGTTAAACGGCAGTTCATCGTGCTATGTGGCTTGAGACCCTGATTTTACAGTGCTGACCCTGGGCTTGAGAAAGAACCCTCTCCCTCCTTAACCTATTAACAACTTATTCATTTGGGGTGGTTCTCTTGGTTCTAAAACCACAGGCGCCATTTCAAAGTTTCCTGAATGTTGGATCCTATCATGACACAGTGGATACTGTTTAGGGTCATTTCTCTAGAGATACTCTGCAGATTAGAATATGTCCTCACCCCTCACTCACACCTTTAGGAAAGAGACAGCAACATCCACCAAGAGTCAAGATCATCTTGCTAAGAAAGAGAAAGGGGGAAATAGCCATGTGACCTGTTTTCTACTAATTAATGCAAAGAAAGCCAGCTAACAGACAAGACCGTGAATTTCTGTGGCGTTTTCCCCAAGTTTGTAAAAGGCTCCTGAAGTGAATGCCATACTGTCTCACAAATGGATTATTCAGCAGACTTCCATTGCTCCAAAAGAGAAGTCACTTAAAAATAATCTTTGCCCTATGGGGACATCAACTTAGTGTCCTGCAGAGGGTGCAGTGGGCACAGGAACTGAAATCCACCTTCCCACCGGGAGTCCTGGAGGAGCAGAAGGAACAAAGGAAAGGTGTTCTAAAATACTCCAGACAGCAGGCAGCTCTGTGAAGCTGGGAAACAAACTCTCTACGGGATGGGAACCCCACCCTTAAAGCCGCTTGGAAGGAAGTCTGGCTGGAGATGAAGAACTAAACAGAGAGACCAATCAAGCCCTGGCAGGGGATAGAAGGGTTCTCTATCAGTTTTAATGTCTAAAAATCTGATTAGACTGAGAGAGAGAGGGAGAGAGAGAGAGAGACAGAGACAGAGACACAGAGACAGAGACAGAAAGACAGAGAGAGACAGAAAGACAGAGAGAAAGACAGAGAGACACAGAGAGACACACACACAGAGAGAGAGACAGAGAGACAGAGAGAGACAGAGAGACAGAGACCCAGAGACAGAGAGACAGAGAAACAGAGAGAGACAGAGAGACAGACAGAGAGAACACAATTTGAAACAGGAAAAATGGGGAGAGACAAAGATCTACAGAGAAAATAATGTTGAAGCACATGTTTAGAAAGTCTCTGCTTACCTGGCCACCACAGGGGTGGGGTTCTATAGAGCACATAGCAGGAGAGTTAAATAGTAGGTTGGCAAATACCCCTCCTGCAGGACTTCAAGGAAGACTGAAAACTTGTCTGAAGAAAGTACCTTGAGAGGTAGCCTGCTGTGCTCAGGCAGCAGCTAAGATGCCTTCTTCTTATGGTGATGGTGATTCCTCCTCAATGCAGGTCTGTGCAGACAGACAGCCTCCCTGAGAAGACTTCTTTCTGCCTTCGGTCTGTCAGAGAACACCCTGGCACACAGCTTGCCTTGTTTTGATTTCAGTGTGCATAGGCATAGGTTGGTTGAAAAGCCAACTATGATGAGAGCCCAACAGACCTCATTCATTCATTCATTCATTCATTCATCTATTTGGAACTGATGTTAGAACAGGGTTTTGTGGCTGTTACCCAAGTACTTTACCACTGACCTACCCCACCTCCTAACCCCTAATCCTAGACTGTCTTACTAAACCCACTTTTAACCAGTCAGACACAGCATTTAAGTCTTATATTGTCCAGGCACAAATGCATACACTGAGTGCGTGTGCTTGTACGTGTGCGCAGGCATGCATGGGTAATGCACAGCAGACATTTCCATACGTAACGACAAAAAAAAGAAACACTGGCTCAAAGAACAACAACCTGAATTCAGAGCCAAGCAGGCAGTTTTCCTGAGCATGTGCAGACATAGGAAATAGTTTTCTTACCAGAAGGAATCACTTGGAAGCTTTTAAGCCAGACTCTGCTCCAGGCTCAGATTTCCTCTCTTTGGTCCTTTGATGAACAACTCATATGGAGATTGAACGGCTTGGGCCTGGTTTGAATTTAAGCTGTTGCTGACTTTAGTGGAAAACTTTCATAAACTCAGCTAAGGCTTTCTGGGCCTTCTTCCTTCTCCGAGCCACTGCTGACCAAGTTTTGATATATTCTTGGACAAGAGGAGGAGGGGGAGGAGGAGCTGGGCAGCCACTGGATACAGAAAGAAGTGAAACAGGAGTGAGACTTTCTGCAGCTGCCTGGAGATGGCATGTCTCTGAGGAAGAGCCATGCAAGGAACAATACCACGTGAATGCCACCAGGCACCCTCACAAGAGGCCACACATCCAGGGGCCAAGTTTTTTTTTTTCCTTCTTTCGAGAATGAGCTGAGAACTTAATTTAAAAGAAAGACCCCATCCTCAAAACACGGCCCAATTTTGCTGGTCACTTGAGAATAGTGTCTTGTGTGGGTTTCTCTGTCTCTTCGGTGAAACAGAAATGCCCAGAACATTTTGTTCAGGAGCCTGAGTCACCTTCAGATTATGTCTTGAGAAACAAGAGCCTTGGAATCAATCCTGCCTGGGTAAGGAGCCCGGCTCTGCTACTGAAGTGGGCAACCTAAAACAAGGAACTGAAGCCTCCCGGTGCCTGGCTCACTTTCGACCAGGGCTATTGGGATCTTGGGAGAGATTGTGAGGATGTAAAGAGACGACTTTCCTCTCCATGCTGCACTCTTCCTCTCTGACCCAAGCTTTCAGTGACAACTTAGCAAATTCTCCTACTCCTACGTAACTAAAAAACAAGTGTGTCTAGTCCAAGAATGAGGTTCCAAAAAGCTCTCTGGGGTTTGTGGAGCCCACGGCAAAGCACTCTGTGTGTCTCATTCCCAGAATGTTTACACGGACACGCTGAAGGCTAAGTGAACCCCCAGGGCAGTTCTAAAAGGAAGAATGTCACCAAAAGCAGGAGTCTAAGGAATGTGTTCAAAAGAGACATCCTGTTCAGACTAAGGATGACGGTTTGGGGAGGGTGACACTCTCAGGACTCCTCCCTAGAGGCTCCTGAATTACACTCAGCAAGTTCATGGCAGTAGATGCAGGGGATTGCTGGCTCAGCCTTCCAGATTGGCCAAGAGCTCCAGGAGTGGCTCTGCTAGACCTCTCTTCTTTCATGCAAGTGGAGAGTGTCCATTTCAGGAGGTCCCTTTCCCTTTTTGCATCTTTGCTCTGAGGAAGCCACATGGAATAAACTCACTTAATAGGGTAAATCTGAAGAATACTTTGTCTTCATTTCCAATTAAAACAACAACAACAAAACTAACTATCGATTTAAAATGAGAAGGCTGTGCTTACACAGCTCATAGTTTACCTTGAGCAGAGGCTAAAGGCACAGAATAATGTGTCCACTCTCTAAAACTGTTGACTAAGCAACAGGATGAAGCACAGGACTGTTTTTCCCTATAGCCTTTGGGCTTAGGTGGGACCTTGATAAGCTATCCAGTTGACGGTGAACTTGGGTTCTAGCAACGCTCTTGTCTCTTGAATGCCAGGACCACAGGTCCAGGGCACTGAGTCTAGCTGCTACTTAGACTTTAATATAGTGAAAATGACCTCATGAATCTTGGCCTACAGACTGTAGGAGAAATGATTCAGTGTTGTTGTTGATTGACAGGGTCTCTTTCTATAGCCCTGGCTGGTCTGGACCTCGCCATGTAGACCAGGCTGACTTGGAACTTATATAATGCTCCTGCTTCTGTCTTCCACATGGAAGGATTACAGGAAATCATGTTCACTGCCTCCAGCTATGCTTTGGTAGGTGTAAGCCACTTCGTTGAAGTCACTAGGCTATTTAGGATATATAAACGATGGAGTGTAAGATACTGGAATTTCCCCAGGAATCTTATGGTGACAGGAAATGGCTAGGTCCTGGTCATAGCCGAAGGGGAAGCTGGTCTCACGGGGAAAGAGACTTACCACTTATCAGATCGACTTGCCAGAGAGATTGGAACTGAGACAGTGATGTTGGGAAAGACCACCAGGTGACTAATGCATCCACTCACCCCTATTGAAAGCCTTATTTATAATAGCCAGAAGCTGGAAAGAACCCAGATGTCCCTCAACAGAGGAATGGATTCAGAAGATGTGGTATATTTACACAATGGAATGCTACTCTGCAATTAAAAACAATGAATTCACGAAATTCCTAGGCAAATGGTCAGATCTTGAAAATATCATCCTTAGTGAGGTAACCCAATCACAAAAGAACACACATGGTATGCAGTCACTGATAAGGGGATATTGACCCAGAATCTCGGAATACCCTAGACACAATCCGCATATCAATAGATTTCTAAGAAGATGGAAGGAGAGACCCCTGGTCCTGGAAAGACTGGATGTAGGGGAACGGCAGGACAGAGTAACGAGAGGGGGTTGAATGGAGAAAAGAGGGAGGGAAGGGGGCTTATGGGACTTTCGGGTAGGGAGGAAACGGGAAAGGGGAAGTGATTTGGAATGTAAATTAAAAAAATAAAATAAAATAAATAAAAAAAAAAGAAAGCTAAATCTCACACTCAGGTCTCTGAAAATGGACTAGGCCAGTCTTCCTTGTTCCTCTTCCCGATGCAGCTACATTGAGTAAAGCACTGGTATTAGTTTAATTGGCATATTGAGGACAGGTAGCCAAACATGACTATTTTAGAGAGCACACAGCCCAGACTCTGGTAATATTCACATCTACCCAGTTCCTTTTGCCCTACACAGTAACGGCCATTAGTTCCATACTGTAGGTTGTGGATATTGCTGAGGCCCTTTATTAACAATGGCTAAGAGTCCCCTGCTTAAAAGTATTCCTTGCCTGATAGAATACAAATGACAATTCGTCTTGGCATTCTGAGGTTTTTTGCACCTTAACTATATAACACAGGTACATGACAAATATACCAGAGGAACTTAGTTTCTTGCTACAGATATTGCCTGCCACATCAAGGAAGCACTGAGGAGTTGCTTCTGAAGATAGTGGTCCCCACTCTTTCTTGATGCTGAGTTCCAGTATACAAACATAGCAGACATTTTCCTCATGGAAAACCGGTGTGTCCTCCAAGTGTAGGATGATTGTATGCTTTCCCAGACACACAAAGCCTAAACTCATACTCCCCTAAGGGACAGAGAGTGGCATTTAAGCTGGGAAGGCCACCCAGATGAAAAGCAGGAGGCTGAAAGCAATGGGCTATTTAAAAGTCATTCTGATATAGCCTGCTCCCCAAACATTTCATCTCAGGGGCACAGCTATTGTTGCTAGGTGTCATAACATTTTTACTATAGTGCCCTGAGCCCCTTGGATCAGTAACAGGTATATCTATTCCTCAGAGCATGGGCAAAAATGATTCTGCTCTCTGACCCTTAGTGTCTGAATTCCAACCATAGTAGAGATGCTTGTTTACATTGGGAGTTTGTAGCACTTATCATGGTCTGTCACCTACAGAGATGAAATTTTCTATGAGTGGTCTATCTCATCACCTGCCACTAATACCATTTACCCTGCCTCTTTCTGAAACTGGCTCTTGGGTTCCTGACATGCATGGCTTACTGAAGTTGATCAAATGCTCAAAGAGAAACCCTCAGACCTTGTGACGTGAGAGAGTAGGAACTTAGAGATGCTGGGCAGAGTAAAACTGTCAAGAGAAACTGCAAATCAGCAAAAGGATGAAAGCCCCTTGACCCTGCTCACATCTGCCACATATTTAATTCCACATCCTTGCCAAGACTTGAAAACCCAGGCTGTGGAGACTGGAGATTCTCAGGGCTCTGCGGTCCAGTAGAATGGAAAGGTGAGGAGTTTGAGGTAACATAGGCAGCATCCTCTGAGTTTCTGTCTCCAGGTACAAACTGGGCATGAGAAGTGAGGTGGCCAAGTGGACGTGACTATCTCAAGGACTGTCTGGACACAGACAGAAGTGGCTATCGAGTATCAGGGTTACCCTACAAGTTATGCTTACATGCTGGCTACATTCCTGTCTGGCTCCTGTTCAGAGGAAGGAAATGAGCTCATTTAGGGTTCTGGGTTCTAAGCTGCATGAAAGAAGACCCCATTTATGGGAGGAAGTGTGGCCACGAGATCCTGAGATGATTTTGATTTCCACATTCCAGGTCACACTGAAAGTGGGCCATTTATAGGAAGGTTTTCTTTGGAGTATACCAGAAGGAGTTTGATGACAGACCCCACCCGCTTGCCCTGCCCATGTCTCCATCCCCAGTGTCCAACTCCAGGAAGTGCTGATACACTTTCAGGTTCTTCACCTCCCTCCTCATTCTTCTGGGCTTTGCTATTTAATTCAAAAGTTACCCTCTCTTGGTGACTTCCTAATTTGGGTTAATTGTTCCTTTCCCACCTCTTTGAGCATCACCACGAGATGAGGCTCAAGGAGAATTTCCCTTGAAATTGGAGAATCTTGTCCAATTTCCCTACTAAGCTGTTTCAGTCAGTGCTCTGCTGCTGCGAAGAGATACCATGACCATGACAACTCTTATAAAGGAAAGTATTTAATTGAGGCTGGCTTACAGTTTCAGAGGTCTAGTCCATTATCATCATGGCAGGAATCGTGGTGTGCAGGTAGACATGGTGCTGGAGAAGGAGCTTGAGAGTTCTACCTTGGATCTGCAGGCAGCAAGAAGAGAGAGACACTGGGCCTGGCTTGAACATTGAAACTCCAAAGCTCACCTCCAGTCACATACTTCCTCCGATAAGCCACACCTCCTAATCCTTGTCACATAGTGCCACTCCATTATGACCAAGCATTCAAATATATGAGCCTTTGGGGGCCCTTTTTATCTCTCCCCTTGCTTCCAGCCTGGCATATGGTAATGATTATATAACTGTTGATTGAAGAGATGACATTTATATGTGGTACACTTATTGACGATAGTGATCTTGACCATCATGATCAGGAAACTGTGCATACTGTATATAATGGATATATAAGACACAAAGTCAATGAAGCTCAGCTTCATGAACTAACACTAAAACAAACAAGGGAACCTAGAGCTTGCCATGCAAGCATGAAGACCTGAGTTTGGATCCCCAGAACCTACATTAAAAACACAGTTGTATCTACTCTATAACTTTGGTGCTGAAGGGTAGGCACAGGTAAGTTTCTGGAATTCATTGACAACCAGAATAGTTAATTGATAAGCTCCAGGTTCAATAAGAGACCCTGTCTCAAAAGAAAAAAAATAAGTGTAAAGTAACTGAGGATGATGCCCAAAGTTGACCTCTGGCCTCCACCACACGCATGTGGAGGCACATGATGTTGTAAACACAGGCCAAAACAACAAACAAAAAGAAACTACAAAAAAAGGTCTCAACTGATGTTTTAAAATTTCAGTTGTTAGGACACTTACTGCTCTTCTAGAAGACCAAAGTTAGTTCCCAATTCCCAGCACCCACATCAAGTGATTGACAACCCAACCTCCCATAACTCCGGCCTCAGGACAGTGCCCTCTTCTGGCATCTGTGGATATCTGCACTCACATGCACATACCTGCATATGGACACACATAATCAAAAATAAAATGAATGTTTTTAAAAATTTTGTTGCTGTGTACAAAGTCATTGCTTGGTGTTTGTGGCAAATGGTTCCAGGATATACCCTGGATATCAGAATTTATGAATGTTCCAGTCCATAATATTAAAAGGCATGGAGTTTGAATATAACCTAGAAACATCCACTGCTACATTTTAGATTTCTTTATATGCCTAAGACAGCATGAGTGCTTTGTAAATAGGTACTATACTGTATTGTCTAGGCAATAATAAAGACCTTCCCCATAAGCCTCTTCATATTCAGTAAAGATGTATTTTCTTTCAGTTTCTTGATCCGTAGGTGATTGAATAGGCAAGCTTGTAACCTGCAAATATGGAAGACCCACTGAACTATCCTGGGGAGATGAAACCAGCAACACCAGAGAGGCACAATTATCAATGAGTCATGGTCATCTTGGATGATCACATGCTCTATCCTGGATCCACTTAGACCTACCCAATAAAATCTACCTCAGGATAAAGAAAGAAAGGTGAGAGGAAACGGGATATGATGGGCCAAGGCGTGGCACAGGCTCAGCCACATTTCTTCCATTCTTAAGAGTTCAGCTGGGGTTATCCGATTTGCTCTGGTCCACAGACTACAATTGAAAGTGACACAAGTCACTTCTGAGCCAAAGTAACAAAAAAGTAGACTTGAATGTCCAAGTACTCACTTCCTGTTTTGGTGACCAAGAAGGACTCACATTGAAGAGACAACAAGAAGAACAAACTAGCTTAGGTGACTGGGTCACTACACAGAGAGGAGCCATCTTGGGAGGTTGCCCCAAACCACAGTAGTGTTTACAAGTATGAAAAATGAGTGTTTGTTATCAGTAACCCTGACCTTTGGGGAGGTAGGCAGTGTGGAACAGCTGAGGTAGAGCATTGTCCTAAACTGCTCTCTTGCATACTTATGAAGTAAGCATTCTGTACAGTTTCAGGAGCATAAAGCCAATCGTTGTCTCTTCTGTTTCACCACAGGTAATCAGGACACACTTCCACACGAGAGGTCACGCAACCTGGCAGACTGAGAGGCGTGGGGTCACTTCAGAGAACAGCCTGTGGAAAATTCAGTGTAGAGGCACTGGCATGTGGTCTATGAACATCTGTGCTTCTTCCTCACACAGATTCCTGAATTATAGTCTCACAAATCACTTATCGGACGGCACAGACAGGGTGATGGGGGGGGTGAGCTGGAGACCCCCACATTTAACACTTCATGATGTCTTATCATAGATCTGTAGAAAACCGTCTCCCAGTTACACCATTGACCTTTAACTCCTGTTAATTATGTGTGTTTTATTATATGCTTAAAGGCCAGAAATTCTTACTTCACAATCATTTCTTTATGGCCAGCATCCTGGATATGTCCTTTCTGAATGTACACTGGTCAGCACCTATGGTCCACGATTTAGTGATCCAAATGCTAGACCCCAGATAGAGCCAAGTACTCATTATGTATTTTTTGGATGGACAAGATTAGAGCCAACATATAGCATGCCCTAGCCTCAGCTAAACAAAGCAACTGCCGTCTAAGTAAACAATGACTTGCTTGTATAGGTGTGGCCTCATCAGAAATATTCTAGAATTTCTTTTCTTAAGAAATAAGTAATTATTATACCTAGAAAGAAAAATGAGTTTGATTTGCAAACTACTTTAAACACACACAGCCCCGCCCCCTCTCTCTTTTCCTCCCTCTCTCAGTCTCATTCTCCCTCTCATTCTCCCTATAGTCCCCAGAGGCTTTTCCTATTAAAAATTTCAGCTCTGCTTCTTATCACCTTTGCCCTCTTCTCCGTTCTGACTTTAAATTCAGGAGATAGTTTCCCTGGGGACTATAGATCCTCCTGCCATGTGATCTGGCCTAAAGGCGAGTATGACAGAGCGAAACAAAGGAGACTCTAACCTTGTCTTCCCTCCACCCGCATGCCAGCTCCCCACTGAACACCAGGACCTTGCAAGGAGTGAGCCTCGGATCCTGAACGCTTGCTTAGAGTCTCTGACTCAATCACCAGCAGGAATATTTTTGAACTGGAGAAAGGGCAGGGGAGCAGTAACATTCCTGCCATTTACAGGGGCTATTGAGAAATGTATGTGTGCTAAACGGTATTGTTTTTAATCTTTTCCTGCTTCAGAATTAATAGTAGGCCATCGTGGAAAAAGTAAAAAAAAAAATATCAAATTTAAAAAGAACAGAGAAATCATTTTCAATACCCATCATCCAGATGTTGCTATTAACATGTTACTTTAACATTTTTAAAGTTAGATTTGTTCTTACTTTATGCGTAGGAGTGTCTGCCTACATGTATGTACATCCACCATATGAATGCATGGTGCCGGAGGAGACCAGAGGAGGGCATTGGTCTCCTGGAACTGAAAGTATAGGTGGTTGTGCCCACTGTGTAGGTCCTGGGAACGGAAGCCAAATCCTCTGTGAGAAGAGAAAATACTCATAACTGCTGAGCCATTTCTCCTGCCCCAACAATATTATTTTTATTACTTATGGGAATGTGCGTTCTTCTGTTGTGAGTTTACGTCTCTTGTGTGCAGGTGTCTGGAAGGGGCTGCTGGATGCCCTGACCCCTTGCATGCAAGTGCCTTCAGCAGAAGCAGTTGCTAGGTGTCTGCCGAAGCTGGAAGGAGATGCAGGTTGCCCTGGAGCTGGGGTACTGGGAACGGAGCCTGATAAGAGCAGGGAGCGATTAGCATCACTAAACCATCTCTCCACTTGATTTGAAATATTTCTCTGAATATATGTATAACACAAGTACCAGTAACCAAACCATGTATATTTACTGTTAATAATCACTAATCTTAAGTTAAAATTTTTCCTCAGCGTATACCTACACAAATACATTTATTTATACAGAAACATAATCAAGAAAGTGTCTTCATACCTTGCTCGAAGGTAAACAGTGTGACACCTCACAGTTGGAAGAGATAAATAAATCAAAGTGGACCCTCAACTTCCAGGCCTCCAATGTTGTCACATGTTGAACTGCACAGATGACAGAGGGACTCTTTGAGACACTTTAGGGAAATTCAGCACTCATCTGGGTTGTTCAATGCACAGCTGAAATGTAATCCTCTTTGCTGTTTTTCCAGATTACCAGGATCTTTGGTGAACTTTCTGGAAGCCCTAAGAAATAACTGCCTGTACCCCTAAGGAAGCAGGAGAAAAGAGGAGGACAGGGTCCCCTACTCACCAGCTACTCAATTCGGGGGAACCCTACTGCTGAACCTCTGACCTGAGCCCCAAGAAGACAGCCCAGAAGACAGGGAGAAAAAGCAAACCCATCCAGGTGACCGTAAAGTATATTTCAAAGGGCAAGGTGCTTTGGTCTTCGGGTAAATTCCATGGAGTTGGCTTTAAAAGTGTTCATGCTGTTTCTGTCACCCCCCAATACAGAACTGTACTTAAGACCCCTTATCAATAGCACTTGTGAGCATTCTTAGGGTAACGTAACCATGGTGACTCAGAGGTTGACTACCTGGCTATGTAATGGGCTCTGGCAAGCTTTGTCCATTAGGGTTCCACCCTCTGGTTCTCACCCCTGGCTATTGGCATGTTTCCAGGAAGAAAGGAAGCCAAGCTACTAGGCGGATCTCATTTCCTTGTCCCTGTGCCCATTTCAGTCAGAGGAGGCCTTCTGCAGAGAGACATAAGCCTGTCTGGACTGCTACCTGAGGGTCATCTATTTCTAGACGGGAAAATATCTGGGTTTTTCAGATTAAGTGATGAAAATCCTGGTACCATCTCTGCAGCACGGGCAGGCAACTCTGTCTGATCTGTGGAGCCGCCTAACATTTCCTTCTTGTCCTCAGGTAGGTGACATACTCTAGATCTTGTGTGACAGTGAACTGTGAGTCAAAGCTAAGTATTACTTGGGGGTTAAGATGAATGAGAGATGACTGGGTACATGAAGCTGAGGCTGGAAGAGTTAGGTTTAACAGGCTGAGGGGGCCTTGAAATAGTGCTGAGCAGGGCTGGCCGCCATCAGAGGGCATTTAGATTGAACTTGGTGTGAGCACATTTCCCAGTTCCCATCAGTGCCCATATTCAGTGCTGCTTACCAGAGACGCAAATGCTACTTTAACTTCTCAAGAAAATGTGTAGGTGGAAGCCAAGTGCTTTCATAACCAAAATCTGAAATATCTGTCATTTAGTTTAGTGATAGAACGGCAGGCAGCAATGGAGGTAGAAGTTTCTCAGGCTGGCCACTTCATGAGGCGTCGGCAGAACAGTAAAGTTGTTGCTTGCAATAACTTGGGAGGCAGACCGTGCCCATACTGAGAGTGTTAATTTGAGGAAAGTACTGGAATTAAAATGAGTATGTAGTGATTTAGCAAGGGCTTGACAAGAGGCAAAACGGGGGGTAAGGGGAAGATGGTGGCAAGACATGTCGAGTTTTCAAGCACAGATAGAGAAACTTGGGAGACAACTGAACTGGCATTGCCCACATTTCCGGTTTTGTCATTTACTAGTGTGGATACTACGTTAGATAATATGACTGCAAGATATTTTACAATCTGAACATGTAATAGATTTTTTAAAAAATGAATCCCCATTAACGAACAGCTAGGATGTTTCCATGTGTTTTGCTATGACTAAAAATCCAATACTCTAATATTAAACCTTTCTCCACTTGTCTAATTATTTTCTTCTTTTGATTGAATATATTCTATATTTACATTTCAAATGTTAGCTGGGTGGTGGTGGCGCATGCCTTTAATCACACACTTGGGAGGCAGAGGCAGGTGGATTTCTGAGTTCAAGGCCAGCCTGGTCTACAGTGAGTTTCAGGATAGCCAGGGCTACACAGAGAAACCCTGTCTCGATAAAAAAACAAAACAAAAACAAAATCAAATGTTATATCCCTTCCCGGTTTCTCCCCTCCCGGAAAAACCCCAACCCATCCTTCCACTCCCTGCCTCCAAGAATATGCTCCTCCACCCAAACCACTCCCACGACCCCCACTCAATTTCTATTGAGCCTTCCCAGGACCAAGGACCTCTCCTCCCACTGATGCCCGACAAGGCAGTCCTCTGCCAATCTTTTGGCTAGAACCATGTGTAGAACCCTTGGTTGATGGCTTAGTCCCTGGGAGCCCTGGGGCGTCTGGTTGGCCAACATCATTGTTCTTCCCATGGGGCTGCAAACCACCCACCCCAGCTCCTCCAGTCTGCCCTCCAACTTCTCTATTGTGAACCCCTCGCTCAGTCGAATGGTTGACTGCTAGTATTCGCCTCTGTATCTGTAAGGCTCTGGCAGGGCCCCTCCAAAAGACAACCATAACAGGCTCCTTTCGATATGCACTTCTTGTCATCCACAGTAGTTTTGAGGTTTGGTGACTGTTTATAGGATGAATCCCCAAGTAGAATAGTCTCTGAGTGACCTTTCCTTCAGTCTCTGTTCCACACTTTGTCTCCATAGTTGTTCCTGTGATCACTTTGTTCCCTTTCTCTGAGGAACCAAAGCACTCCCACTTTGGTCTTCCTTCTTCTTGAGCTTCCTGTGGTCTATGAATTATAACATGTTTATTTTGAGCTTTTGGACTAATATCCACTTATCAGTGAGTGCATACCATGTGTGTTCTTTTGTGATTGGGTTACCTTACTCAGGATGACACTTTCTAGTTCCATCCATTTGCCTAAGAATTTCATGAATTCATTATTTTAAATAGCTGAATAGTACTCCATTGTGTGGGTATGCATATATATATATATATGTATATATATGCATACCACATTTTCTGTATCCATTCCTCTATTGAGGGACATCTGGGTTCTTTTCAGCTTCTGGCTATTATAAATAAGGCTGCTATGAACAGAGAGGAGCATGTGTCCTTATTACATGTTGGAGCATCTTCTGGGTATATGCCCAGGAGTGGTATAGCTGGGTCCTCAGGTAGTGCTATGTCCAACTTTCTGAGGAACCACCAAACTGATTTCCAGAGTGGTTTTACCAGCTTGCAATCCCACCAGCAATGGAGAAGTGTTCCTCTTTCTCCACATCCTCTCCAGCATCTTCTGTCCCCTGAGTTTTTCATTTTAGCCATTCTGACTGGTGTGAGGTGGAATCTCAGGGTTGTTTTGATTTGCATTTCCCTGATAACTAAGGATGCTGAACATTTCTTTAGGTGCTTCAGAGCCATTTGAGTTTCCTCAGTTGAGAATTCCCTGTTTAGCTCTGTGCCCCATTTTTAATAGGGTTATTTGACACTCTGGAGTCTAACTTCTTGAGTTATTGGTATACATTGGATATTAGCCCTCTATCGGATGTAGGATTGGTAAATATCTTTCCCCAATCTGTTGGTTGCCCTTTTGTCCTATTGACAGTGCCCTTTGCCTTACAGAAGCTTTGCAGTTTTATGAGGTCCCATTTGTCAATTCTTGTTCTTTAGAGCATAAGCCATTGGTGTTCTATTCAGGAAAATTTCCCCTGTGCCTATGTGTTCAAGGTTCTTCCCCACTTTCTTCTCTATAAGCTTCAGTGTATCTGGTTTTATGTGGAGGTTCTTGATCCACTTGGACTTGAGCTTTGTACAAGGAGATAAGAATGGGTCGGTTTGCATTTTCTGCTTGCTGACCTCCAGTTGATCCAGCTCCATTTGTTAAAAATACTGTCTTTTTTTCCACTGGATGTTTTTAGCTCCTTTGTCAAATATCAAGTGATGGTAGGTGTGTGGGTTCATATCTGGGTCTTCAATTCTATTCCATTGATCTTCCTGCCTGTTTCCGTACCAATACCATACAGTTTTATTTATTTTTTTTTAAATCACTATTGCTCTGTAGTAGAGCTTGAGGTCAGGGATGGTGATGTCCCCAGTAGATCTTTTGTTTTGGAGAATAGTTTTCCATATCCTGGGTTTTTTGTTATTCCAAATGAATTTGCAGATTGCTCTTTCTAGGAAGTACAGGATTCAATAAGCACTTCTGTATTATTTCCTGATTACCCTTAACTAATTTGAATTGTGTGCACATGTGGAAAGACCAGAGGGGAATCCTATGTCCTGCTCTATCACCTATTGAATTAACTCCTTAAGACAGAGTTTTCCATTGAACTTGGAGCTAGCTGGCAACCCTCCTGCTCCACCACCCGCATTTCTGGGCTATAGGAGTGTGCACAGCCACGTGAGGCTTTCTTGTGTGGATGCTTAGGGTTGAATTCAGGTACTCATGCTTGAAGAGTGAGCACTCCTACTTACTGAATTGTCTCTGCTCCCCCACCCAACTCAATTTTCATTCATTTTAAAATTCTACTAGCGTAGCATCAACCTCAGAACCACTGCCACTATTTTTCTATTTTTTCTAAAAAGTAGACTAGCAAAAGTTATGCTGTCAAGCTGGCGAGATGGCTCAGTGGGAACTTACCGCTGCACAGGCCTGGCAACCTGAATTTGGTCTCCAGAATCCATAAAAGTAGAAGAGAGAGTCCACAAAATTGTGCTCTGGCTTCCACATGTATGCCATGCTGCCCCTCTTCCTTATCACATGCATGCATGCACACACGCACATGCACACGCACACACATACCTTCTAAAGCTATGATGACCTACTGTTGTCCAGTTTTCCTCTTGTTAATAATGAAGTCTAAGATGGTACCACACATTCAGTCTGTTCTTATCTCTAAAGACTCTGGGGCAGTTCTACTATGTCTGTTCTTCTGGCATTAGTAGTCGGAAATCTCTTAGTTTAGGTAAGGACATAATCATCCCAGGTGCATCCCTTCAGAGTGACAATATGTTGCTACTTTCTCTCAGGTTGTCGTCTGCCTTCTAAGTCGGATTAGAATGGTAATGTATTATTTATTGGTAGATTTTGTCCATTTTCCTTAGGATTTCAAACTTCTTAACCACATTTTTCCCTATTCTAAGGTTACTGAATATACAAAGTTATAGAAACATGCTTCTGTGTGTTTGTTTTACGATTTCACTGTCTAAAGGAGCGTGGTGCTTTGCTCACTCCATTTAAATGGTGTCCCACAGTCACGTATTGGGAAAACCATGCTTGTTAGCTTCTGTCACTGGAATATAAAATCTGAAGACATACATTCATGAGGAAAAAAGTTTTATTTTTGGTTCTTCATTCAGAGGTTTTGCTCTATGGCCATGTGACCTCATCACTTTGGACTTCTGGGTTATAACAACAAATGCTGGAGGATGCTTGCATGATGGCACCCAAGAAGAAGGAAGAAGAGCCTAAGCTTCTAATAGCCCATCTAGGGGCACACTTCTAATGACCTAGTATCATCCCCCTTGCACACATATCTTAAGGGCTCCATCACCTCTCAATTATAGGCTGATGACCACACCTGTAACACAAATGTCTAGAAAGCCCTCTTGGAGAAATAAGTCCAGGTTGAAAAGGAGGAGTAGACTTGTAAAATTATGTCATAGAACTACAAAAGGACCAGGACTGGAGAGAAGTCTCAGGGTTAAGAGTACATACTGCTCTTACAGAGGCAGAATTCAATTCCAGTTATCCAAGTTGGATGGCTCACAATTGCCTATAGGCCCAGCTCCAAAGAATAAGCAAAGTTCCTCCATAAGATGCCTGCCCTCTTTTGGCCTCTGTGGGCAACTGCACTCATGTGCACATACATACAGAGGAGATAGAAGAAGAAATTGAAGAAGAAGGAGAAGGAGAAGGAGAGGAGGAGGAGGAGGAGGAGGAAGAAGAAGAAGAAGAAGAAGAAGAAGAAGAAGAAGAAGAAGAAGAAGAAGAAGAAGAAGAAGGAGGAGGAGGAGGAGGAGGAGGAGGAGGAGGAGGAGGAGGAGGAGGAGGAGGAGGAGGAGGAGAAGGAAAACAAGAACAACGAAAAGGTCATGGCAAGGTCAGGGGTATGTATAGACCTGATGGTGTTGAGTGAAAGGTGACTTTGTTTGGATCCAATCAGAAGAGAAGACATGTTCTCCAAGATCTTCACAGGGACAAATGAGCTTCAAGATAACTCCCCACGTCTTGATTGCCTTTGGAGATGTGAACAGTACTTGACAGGTTTCTGCCTAGACAGCTTTCAGCAGCCTGTGGAAGGGTTTAGAGACAGACACAACTCCTCAGGCTAATGTGAGGAGATAAAACCCCAAAGTGGAATCAGGCTTGGGACTGTCTTTCTGGTTCTCAAAGACAGACTTGATACTTTGTCCCAGTGACATAACACATCAACATAAATAACAGGTCTCTACATCTAAGAAGATGGTGGGAAGAGACCATAAAAGACATCCAAAGACTGGGCTTGAGCTGTGGATATGGGGTCATATAGTGTCTTAAGCGCTGCTGGAAGACCAGTGGCCAAGATTGTTGAGTGTGGCAGGTAACTTTGTTGGGGATCTTTAAAGGCTTAGATTGTTCTTTTTTTACTCTTTTAGAAGACTGGCAGTGTCAAGACTTGAGAGCTTTGCTTACTCCTGAAGTGATAGTAGAAATGAAAACTTGGACATTATAAAACTATAGGTATTGCAAAAGTCCCAAAACAAAGAGCAATATGTTCTATGTGGTGGTTTTTATAAGCAATGTTTCCCTAGGCTCATGTATCTGAACACTTGGTCCCCAGTTGTTTGGGGAGGTTGGAGAACCTTTCTGAGGTAGAAGTATGTCACTGAAGGCAGGCTTTGGAAGTTTATAGCCTGGTCTACTTCCAGTCTGTTCTATCTGCATCATGTTTGTGGTTGAAGCTGTAATCATTCAGCTTCCTGTCCCAGCCACATGTTGTCATATCTCTTCTGCCATATGGACTCTCCCATTGAACTGTTAGCCAAAGTAAACCTTTTCTGCCACAACTTTTATTATAGCAACAGAAATGTAAGTAATACATTCTGTGAGGACCTTGGTTACCTCTGTGGCCCTTTTGCTTCCATGTGGAATGCTTTTATCCATTTGGTAAAGGTATTTACTAGGACTAGCAGATTCTTCAGTCCCTTCAGTGGAAGCATGTGAATAAAATCTATTGATCAACTTTCCCGTCACAGTAGAAAGGGATGGTGTCTGAGAGTCATAGAGGGCTAAACTTTATTTACTCAGAACCAAACAAATTGTTTTTGACAGATGAGTAGAGCATTTTATACGAAAAGATTTGCCTGATAGGATAGAGATAAAGGTGTCTAAATTGGGAGTTGGGTATCGTGGTTTGTAACATTTGTTAGAAGTTGATCATTCATCATTGCTAAAGCTTCTCTTTAGGATTACAATACATCCTCAATTGATTTATTGTTCCAACGAGGCTCTTTATCTCACCTGGAGTACTTTCTGGAAATAAGATTTTGTTCTGGATAGAGAAGTAAACAGAGTAAGTTTTAGAAGTGTGGTAGACATTGGGATAGTCAATTAAACCTGGGAAGTTCCTATTAAAAGTTCCTTTGAAGCTAGCTGAAGGTGACCATCTGGATGATGTTTCTGGAGGGCTTCAGAGGCATTAGATTTCCTTGATCAAGCACATCAGGATGAGAATGATGGGTGGTGACTGGTAGAATTTCACTTTTTTGATATTATTAGTTATTTTCCATTCTCCTTTTCTGTTAAATATTCAAGACCAGTAGACTAGACTAGATGACAAAAACGTTACCTCTTTTCTCTAACTGTTCAGGGAAATTAAGGCTTGATAGGGCAACGCTACCTTTGGAAGGACTTAAGGGCAGCACCTTAGTGTTGGGGCCTTTCCTTCACCAGATGTATGATCTACAGGGCTGGCATGTGGCTTCTCTCAAGTGTGGAGGTCATTTCCCCTTTGGTGAATCTTCTATTTGTAGGATGTGCACTGGTTAGACTACAAGTCTAGCCTCTGAAGTCTCTATTGTCTCTCTGAGCAAGAGGTCAGGTGACTTACAAGAGCTGTAGGGTTCTTTTAGAGAAGTGTCATTCTTCCAGGAGTCCCAGGTGACAGTAGAGGGTGAAATCCAAATATTGACTGTCCCTTCACCCTCTATCACCACTGCCTTAAGCCCATACGCTTTGATTATTAAGTAATCAAATTTCACTGGTTTTAGTTTTAACATTTGTGTAACGTTTAGGCAAATCTTAAGCAAAAGTGACCTGATTTGTAGGTAAATCTTAATTTTTTTTTTAAATGAAGACTTAGTGATTCAGTAGCTAAAAGTCTAACAGACTCATCCTAAAACACCAGTGAGTGGTAATCTTGTTGAAATACAAACTCCTTGTTATTTAAGGAAGTTCTTGCAAATGTTACCAGGAGCAGATCAGCACTTTAAAAGACCCTGCCTGTTTTAACAAAGAATTAGGTCCTTGGTTTTGGTCAGGCTACTGAATTAGGTCCTTAGGAATTTTAAACTAGGACTGACCAATGCTTCTATGACTTCACATCTATCTAGAACACATGTCACCATCTGAGCTAGGACATGTCTCAGTCACTCTACTGATAATCCTCCTAGGGGTATAGCTCCATGAGGGAGGGAATTCTTCCTTTCTCTAACCTGTAGTGTCTCTAAGAGACAGAGTAAAGCTTGGCATATGGTGAGTCTTCTACAAAAAAAAAAGACACCAAATGAATTAATAAAATGGTATGTTTAGCCACCTTTGTTTATTGTAAGACACACTACTTTGACCTATCTTTCCCTTATTGTGTTGAAATTTCTCTTCTACAGCGCTTATGTATTTCACTACTACAGACTTCATTAAGTTAGACATCTCTGCATATTGAACAGCATTACCTTTCATGGAAACAAAGCTATGTATCCCAGGGTGGCATGAACTCAAAATGCTGCCCAAGATGACCTTGCATTTCTGACCTAGGTGTCTCTATCTCCCAAGTGCTCAGGGTTTTGGCAAGTGTTTCTACAGCTGGCTTATTTGCAGGGCTAGGGACCAAATCCAGGGCTTCCTGCATGCTAAGTAAGCACTCTCCTAGCCCGTTGCACAAAGTACTATAAAAAAAATTCAGTATGTTTTGCTTTTAGCTTTTCTTATCTTTGTTGTCAAATTTTTTAATCCTAAAGACAAAACAGAAACATCTGTCAGGTTCCCAGTCAGTAGTCAGTTGATTGGAGTAGTGTCTAAACTATAGATTGATTAACAAAAGACTTCCATGTTGCACAGGATGAGGGATAAATCTCCTTTTTAAACTTTTTCTTTCTATGAACTATGACGATGATAATTGTTGAAACAGATAACTTCTAAAACAACAGTGACATAACACAAAGAAGTTCCAGCAGTGTTTGCAGACCTGTGCTCTAGCAAAGGAGGCAGACAAGGTTCTTTCAGGCAGCTCCTCCTGTCCTTCTGATCCTATTTTGTAATCACTTTGGTCCAGAATAGGCACATATTATTTCTACCTTTGTTTCTTCACAATGCATCTTATGGATAAAGAAAAAATAGAGGGGTAACTGGAAAGGAAGAGACAAAGCAGAATTTATTTGTAAAGAATAGACTATTCTATATTAAAACACAGAAATAAAGACACTTTCACAATTGATAAGTCAATTGTGTTATAAAAACATATCAATAAAACAAAACAGAAATTATAAATAAAGAATGTATCTTTAATTTTAGAAAGAACCATCCTCAAATAATAATGATTATAAAATTTAGCAGAAAACACATAAGACTTTTATGGTAAATTTTTAAAAAGGTAAAACTTGGACTGCCAAGATGGCTCATCCAGGAAAGGGGAGTGCTGCATAAGCCCAGCCACCTGAGTTCAAGTCCCGGGACCTACTCAAGAATGGAAGGGGAGAGCCCTCCCATGTTTTACTCTGACCTCCACAATAGACACCTTGACCTGTGTGTGTGCACATACATATTCATGTATATATATATATATATATATATATATATATATATATATTTAATTATATATAAAAATTAAAAAGTTCTTCCTTAATTTGCCTTTTGGTATATTACACAATTTATATGATTATTGTGCAGCTCAGTGCAAACTGAAATAAATCTCATCTACATTTGCAGACTAATCCAGAAAGTATCCTAAGAGGTGTATGTAGTCACGTTTTGTTAAATCAGCAGTGATGGGAGTAGACACATTTATTGGGCAATTTAATGTGCAATAATGTCACCTAAAGTGTGACTCTATACAACACACAGTTTGGTCTTGCTTTTTAATGAAATTGATAATTAGCACCTTTTAATTATACTGTGAAGGCCAAGAACATTTAATGCTATTCATCCGTTTTCTCTTTGGCCAATCTATTCATGATTTCCTTTCTCCAGTTTCTCTAGTCTTCTTAGTGGATTAATAATAGATTGCTTCTTGCGAGTCACTTTCTCCTCACTATTGACCTACTAGCTACACATATCTCTGAGTCTCTGTGGTTGCTTTCGGCTTCCCGATGAGTACCTCTAACAGATCCTCTCTTCAAATAACACTGGACTCCAGGTGGTGCTCTAGAGATTTGTTCAATTTTAGCAAAGCGGTTATAGAAGTGCTTTTATAAATTTCCCTGTCTTAAAGTTTGCTGTTTGTTTTGCTTGTGTTTACCATTACAAGTGGTTTTATGCAAAAATGTTTTACTGGATCGGAAAGTTGAGGGGATGGTTTGGAAGTTGGAGCAGTAGTCAGAAAGTTGAGGGGTGGTTAGAAAAGTTGCAGGACTGGCATGGGGAGCAAAGGCACTCAGTGTCGAGATTCACTCTTGGCATTTGCCACACTGTGTCCATCTATCTATATTACTTTGCTAAATGCTACTCATTCAACATATACACATCGTATTTTCACTCTTCTAAGCATTACTTCTGTGTTTACACAGTGGTTTAAGCGTATCCAAAGTCACTACATCATTTCATTCTTTGGTGAAGCAGGCTGGGACAATGTATGCATTTGTGTTCTCTTGTAATACTCTTCCCATTTCTTTCTCTTACTTCCTGGTGTGCACGCGTGCGTGGGTGTGGACTTGCTTTGAGTATTTGTACTCATTTAAGTTGTTATTTTGCGACAACACTGTCATGACTTTAGCATTTAAGTTTTATTTGTAATGACACTATTCAAAGATACTTAAGCTTAGATAGGTGTGTAAAACAAGGGTTGTGACATAACTGTTTCAAGGGGGCCCATGGGTTGATTTCAAATGATACCCTTCACGATAGCCACAAACCATATAAAGTATCTTGGTGTGACTCTAACCAAACAAGTGAAAGATCTGTATGACAAGAACTTCAAGTCTCTTAAGAAAGAAATTGAAGAAGACCTCAGAAGATGGAAAAATCTGCCATGCTCATGGATTGGCAGGATTAATATAGTAAAAATGACCATCTTACCAAAAGCAATACACAGATTCAATGCAATCCCCATCAAAATCCCAACTCAATTCTTCATAGAGTTAGAAAGAGCGATTCAAAAATTCATCTGGAATAACAGAAAACCCAGGATAGCTAAAACTATTCTCAAGAGTAAAAGAACCTCTGGGGGAATCAGTATCCTGGATCTCAAGCTGTACTACAGAACAAGAGTGTTAAAAACCGCACGGTATTGGTACAGTGACAGGCATGTAGATCAATGGAACAGAATTGAAGACCCAGAAATGAATCCACACTCCTATGGTCACTTGATCTTTGACAAAGGAGCTAAAACCATTCAGTGGAAAAAAGATAGCCATTTCAACAAATGGTGCTGGCTCAACTGGAGGTCAACATGCAGAAGAATGCAAATTGACCCATTCTTATCTCCTTGCACTAAGCTCAATTCTAAGTGGATCAAGGACCTCCACATAAAACCAGACACACTGAAACTAATAGAAAGGAAACTAGGGAAGAACCTTGAACATAGGGGCACAGGGGAGAATTTCCTGAATAGAACTCCAATAGCTTATGCTCTAAGATCAAGAATTGACAAATGGGACCTCATTAAATTACAAAGTTTTTGCAAGGCAAAAGACACTGTCAAAAACACAAAGCAGCAACCAACTAACTGGGAAAGGATCTTTACCAACCCTACATCCAACAGAGGGCTGATATCCAATATATACAAAGAACTCAAGAAGTTAAACTCCAGAGAGGCAAGTAACCCTATTAAAAAATGGGGTACAGAGCTAAACAAAGAGTTCTCACCTGAAGAATATCTAATGGCTGAGAAGCACCTAAAGAGATGTTCATCATCCTTAGTCATTAGGGAAATGCAAATCAAAACAAACCTGAGATTCCATCTCACACTAGTCAGAATGGCTAAGATCAAAAACACAGGAGACAGCAGTTGTTGGCGAGGATGTGGAGAAAGAGGAACACTCCTCCACTGCTGGTGGAATTGCAAGCTGGTACAACCACTCTGGAAAGCTGTCTGGTGGTTCCTCAGAAAACTGGGCATGACACTCCCAGAGGATCCGGCTATACCACTCCTGGGCATATACCCAGAGGCTTTACCTGCATGCAATAATGACACATGCTCCACTATGTTCATAGCAGCCTTATTTATAATAGCCAGAAGCTGGAAAGAACCCAGATGTTCCTCAACGGAGGAATGGATTCAGAAGATGTGGTATATTTACACAATGGAATACTACTCTGCAATTAAAAACAATGAATTCATGAAATTCCTAGGCAAATGGTCAGAACTTGAAAATATCATCCTTAGTGAGGTAACCCAATCACAAAAGAACACACATGGTATGCAGTCACTGATAAGGGGATATTAACCCAGAAACTCGGAATACCCTAGACACAATTCACATATCAATAGATTTCCAAGAAGATGGAAGGAGAGACCCCTGGTCCTGGAAAGACTGGATGTAGGGGAATGCCAGGACAGAGAAGTGAGAGGGGGTTGAATGGGGAAAAGAGGGAGGGAAGGGGGCTTATGGGACTTTCAGGGGGAGGGAGGAAATGGGAAGGGGGAAATGATTTTGAATGTAAATAAAAATATAAAAAAAAAAAACAAAAAACAAAAAAAACAAAGTAACCCACGGTAGCCAATGATTAGGGCAGTATGTGTGGGGTTATCTGAAGTATGTGCAATATTTTCCCTTAAGATGGGGGTTTGTCCTCCTCAGTAGTTCCTAGGAGTTAGGAAGTTGATTAAGCGATGTATAGTCCCTAATAGTCTTTAATTCCCATGTTCTTTTGCCTCCCTTTCTACTGCTACAAAGTTTCTGAAGGATCTTTCCCACAAGTTGCTCCTTGGCTATCTATGCATTTCAAAAGTTCTCCTTTCTCATGTGCCTTTTCTTTTGTCTTTACAAGACTAACAACTGACTGCTTATGGAGTTCTTGGTCAAGAGTTTTCCCTCTTCAAGTTCGCTGCTGCTGCTGCTACAGTGACTTCTGGATTCGTTTGATGGTTTCTACTGTTGGTTACATAGCCAGGAAGCTGGCTGGATGCCTTTGTATTTCACATTTTTAGGACGATAGCTTAATATTTACATTATTTTAGTGTATGTGTGTCTATATGTTTGTGGGTGTGTGTGTGGGGGGGTGTATTCACATGAGTAGAGGACCTGTGAAGTCCAGAAGAGGGCATCTGGTCCTGGAGTTATAGGTGGTTTTGAGCTGCCTCATATAGGTGCTTGGAATAGAACTTGGGTCCTGTGGAAGAACAGCAAGTGTTGTTAACTGCTGAGCTATCTCTCTAGACCTCTTAAAGTCCTGTAGAGCCTGCTCCACAGCACAAGTAATGGCTTTGAGCCCAGGTAGCCTGACTACAGTCTGAATCAGCCTGCAGATGCTACTCGGACGAAGGGTTCCTTCCTTTGCAATTTTGTCTCTAATTCCACAGTTTTACTCAGAGACACTTTTGGGTTTTATGCATATCCATTAAAGTTACACATTTGTTTCAGTTGCTTGCTACCTGCCCTTGTTCTTTATGTGGTTTAGTTTAGTGTTGAAGTCTTCCCCAGACTTACACACAACTGCATGCTAGCGCTTTGTTGATTTGTGTGATTTGCATGGTGAATACTTTCATGCACTATCTCTGTCCTAGTCCTCCTCACTTAGTGCTGATAAGTCTCTATAGATTGTTTCTAGTAGGCTTCTTGTGCATGGATTCTTCTAAGTTAACTTGAATTCTTTAGTAATGTTATTCTCTGCCTTTGCTTTTCATTTACAGACCACACATTCACTTTGCTATCTTTGTCTAACACCATTTAACAGGGTCATCTGTCTTCTCCTTTTCACATGTGTTTGATGACACTGCACATTTTACAATATGCCTTGTGATGTACAGTTTACTTTAAACTGTGACTTTTTATTTACATTCTTTTGGCCTTTTGGTATTGCATGTTATGCTGATACTTTATATTTATTTATTTACTTATGCGTGCAGACTGTGTGTGTGTGTGTGTGTGTGTGTGTGTGTGTAGTTAATGGTCAACCAGGAGTTGATTCTCTTCATCCAACATGTGGGCCCCTGGGAAATTAAACTTGGGACCTGTTGGCAAATGCCTTTACCTGCTGAGCCATCAAGCCCTAGACTCATTCTATGTTTTTATGATGCAAATTTCCTTCCTTTTCTTTTCTTTCTCTCTTTCTTTCTCCCTTTCTTTCTTTCTTTCTTTCTTTCTTTCTTTCTTTCTTTCTTTCTTTCTTTCTTTCTTTCTTTCTTTCTTTCTTTCTTTCTTTCTTGTCTGATGCTTCCTTTATCCAAACCTTGCTTTGAAGTGGGTAGGACCTCCTAGCCCTGAATTTCCCATCAACACTGAGAGAGCAAATATTTTTAATGTCTTATGCCACAGGATCTGCTGTGGAATTCTGAATGGTGCAGCTCAAAGAATCCCCTTCAAGCTTCACCAAGGGATGTTTGGTATAGAGAAATTGCACATGATTCACATATACAACATTGCAAATTTATAGATACTAATAAGCTTGTGTAACTGTCACTGTGATCAAGACATAAAAATATTCAACAATTATTTTGCTTAGTGTTGTAATAAGAACACTGAACATGAGATATATGCTCTCAAATATATTTTGTTGCTGTTTTTCTCTCAAGACAGGATTATGTAGCTCTGGCTGTCTTGGAACTCACTATGTAAACCAGGCTGGACTCAGACTCACAAAGATTGGTCTGCCTCTTCTTCCTGAGTGCTGGGATTGAAGGTGTGTGTCATTACATTTGGCTTTTCAAATAATTTTTAATGTCCATTCCCTGTTCATCAATCTGTGTACCACATGCATTCTGTATAACTGTATCTTTTATTCATTGGTCTATAACTCCCCAAGTCACCTTTCCCTCATTTCCTTAAGTCTTAGTTTGGGTTTTACTGCTCTGAATAGACACCATGACCAAGGCAACTCTTATAAGGACAAATTTAATTGAGGCTGGCTTACAGGTTCAGAGGCTCAGTTCATTATCATCAAGGAAGGAAACACTGCAGGACCCAGGCAGACATGGTGCAGAGAGCTGAGAGCCATACTGACACTCAGTATCTAGATGTGTTCTTTACTTGGTCATCTGTCAGTTGCTCTGAGCTATAAGATCATCTCACTGTTTACCTGGATTAACTTTGCTTGTGGACCAAGCTTTCAATTCAGAGAAAACAATTTGGCCTGCAACCCTGAGACATTTTTCCTAAGCTTATTGGCCCTCACTGATTCACAGGAAGAACGGACTTTAGGTGAGGGGACCCTGGCTTTTGTCCCTATTCCCTTTTCATCTTTCAATCTTCAGGTTAGAACATTGTCAGGAAAGAAAACATTGTCTCTGATTACTTCCCCTAATTCTCTGTCATTCTTTTGTAAAATAAATAATTTAATTTTATTTTGTGTGCATTGGTGTGAGGGTGTCAGATCCATTGGGACTGGAGTTACAGACAGTAGACAATAGAGCTGCCAAGTGGGTTCTGGGAATTGAACTTGGTCCATGGAAAAGCAGACAGTGCTCGTAACCACTGAGCCATCTCTCCTGTTCCTCTCGTAACAAGTGCAGGCAGTAAGCTAATACCTAGAATGTTCTTTTAATTTTGTATGAGGTTTTCTTTTAAGTTGTTCTGTCTCTGACAGGTATTCTTCAGATATTATCAAACACACACATTTAGCTCCTTAGATAGTGTACTGGCTGGTTTTGTATGTCAACTTGACACAGGTTGGAGTTATCACAGAGAAAGGAGCTTCAGTTGGGGAAATGCCTCCATGAGATCCGGCTGTGGGGCATTTTCTTAATTAGTGATCAAGGAGGGAGGGCCCCTTGTGAGTGGTACCATCCCTGGGCTGGTAGTCTTGGGTTCTATAAGAGAACAGGCTGAGCAAGCCAGGAAAGCAAGCCAGTAAGGAACATCCCTCCATGGCCTCTGCATCAGCTCCTGCTTCCTGACCTGCTTGAGTTCCAGTCCTGACTTCCTTTAGTGATGAACAGTAGCATGGAAGTGTAAGTTGAATAAACCCTTTCCTCCCCAACTTGCTTCTTGGTCATGATGTTTGTGCAGGAATAGAAACTCTGACTAAGACAGATAGAAAGGTGTTGACCAGGAAGGTTGAAGTTGCATGAAACCACGAGATTAGAGGGGCTAGTTTGAGGAGTTTAGACATGAAATTTATCAGAGCCACAGAGACAGCTAGTAGAGTAAGGAACCCACGAGTTTATACAGCAGACAGGCCACCAGTACAGGCCAAATTTGGGAGGAGAAGCTTTCAATAGAATGCTCAGGATAGAGAAGAAAATGTAGAACGTTATCGATGAATGGGAAGGCATGAGATAAATGTGAAGAGTATGTGGCAGGAGATGCTGTCATCAGTTGCGTTTTGGTCATCGGTTCTCTTTCTAATAAAATAAGAAGCTGCCCTGGATGAACCTGAAGGGGCTTTCAGCTTGGTGCAAACAGTCCAGAAATTTCCCTGAACTCTCGGGGGTGAAACGGATGGGTTGTTATCAGGACTGTGACCCTAGCACTCAGTTTACAGGGAAGGTGGGGTTGGGAAGTGGTCTGCATTTCAGATTCCAATATGGAAGCAATAGAGCTCAATGCCAGATGCGGGTAATTGTACAGCACAGTAAGTCAGTGGCACTGAAAGGGAGACAGTTAGGGACAGGAAGTAACAGACTCTGTCCCTTTCTAGACATCACTGCTCTATCTGATTTCTCAGCAGCCATCATGAAATATTCCCACCCTTGATTGGTCGTGTCTAACAGCTCCATCACCGGGACCTTTCACTTTTCTTTCAACTTTTCTCCTGGACTCCCAGTTACTCCATTTCTCCATGAGCAGAGATGCCTTGTATAGCCCACTGTAGCTGGGACAACTCAGATGCATGTTCCATGGCTGCTCTGGGTATCTTCAGCAGCATCAACACCCTGGTCATGGTTTGAATGGGAAATGCCCCCCCCCAAAAAAAAAGTCTCATGTATTGTAGGCTTAGAGCCAAGCTGATGGCAAATTTTGGAAGTATGAGTCATTGAGAGTATGTCCTTTGGGATTTCTTGTGGCAGGTTCTGCCCCTCCCCTTTTCTCTTCCCCTCCCCTCCCTCTCCTCCTACTCCCCTCCTGCTCCTGTCTCTCTCCATCTCCCTCTCCCCTCCCTCTCTCTCCTGTTCTACCTCTCCTGTCAGTCCTCCTCCCCTCTCCACCTTCCTCTCCCCCTTCCCTTTCTCTCTCTCTCCTTTCATCTCTTTACTGTCACAATGAGGTAAAGAAGATCTTTCCACCATGATGCCCTGTCCTAACCCCTGAGATGCACTGAGCCATCTCGACCCACTCATTCTACCCTGATCCTTCCTTCTTTTTAAGTTACTTTGTCAGATTTTTTGCCAAGGTGACCAGAAAAGCCAACTAATGGAGCACACTGTCCACAGGACAAGTTACTCAGGGATGTACTGTTCTTTCCATGGCCTATCATGCCATTCTGTCTCAGTCTTCCTAGTCTCTCATTCTTGCTTCCATCCATGGCTACCATATTAAAATATTCACAGCCAAATCCTAATCATAAGGTCTGTTTTGGAGAAACCCAAACAGAGTTCTTGAAAACAAATATCCTCAAACACATCATGTGAACTTTGATTGGATCCAGATTTAATCGTAGAGACCATAAAATGATGTATTTAAGATAATCCAAGAGATTTGAAGGCAGATCTAGCACTAGATGACAGGAGGGATTGCAATTAATTTTGTTCATTATAATAATGATGGTATGTTTACAGGACAATGTTTTTTAAAAGAATAAGCACAATTCTGAATGACATGTTGGTGGTTTTATCCAAGTACTTTTTTTTAAATAAAGAGGAGACAATAAAAAAGACTGCTTTGATGAAATGGCAAGGATACAGAGAATAAGTGGAATTGACTCATTATAATATGTCCCCTATTGTGTGTATTTTAGCGATCTATCAAATAAAACATACTTTCCATTCAGAATGGCAGCATTTAGAGACTGGAAAGATGGATCAATACCCAAGAGCACTTTCTGCTCTTGCAGAAGACCCAGGTTTAGTTGCCGGCACCTGCATGGTAGCTCACAACTTTCTGTATCCACAATTTCAGGGGATCTGACACTTTTTTATGGACTCCACAGACACTGGACACCTATGGTACACATATATGTAAAATGTTTTCAAAAGCAAGAAAAACATTTAAATACCAAGAAAATACTAACTTTGGTATAAGGTAAAATTTCTCAAAAGGAGTTTACTTTCAGAGACCAAAGTACAGAGCACTTTTATACAACTCATTCACAGACACACACAAAGGACTGTCCAGCTCTCTGCAGAACGACACCCTCTAATCCCCAGCTCCTGTCTGCCCTGCCTGCAGCCTCACCAAATGTCACATTTCTCTTTCTGAAGTCATAAAAGCTGTCCCATCCAAGCTCCATTGACATCAGCATACTCCACTCCAAGAAGTCAGCCCGGGAGCTGGCATCTGAACAGGACTCAGAGCATCAGAGTGGGATGGAAATATCCTGGCCAAGAATAGTTCTGAGGGCAGAGCCCAGGCACACCATGTAACTCACGTAAAGAAAATTCCATACATTTTCCATGTGGTTATTCGAGATAGCCACAGAAATAGACCAAGGCTTTAGTGACTCGGTTCTTAAGAAGGGAAGGAACCTCCTAAAAAGAAATTGCACTTGGCATGCTCCAAGGTAGAGTGTGTGCCTCAGATCTGCAAATGAAAGACGATCACAAACATATGGTTAATGACTCATCTTAAATGGAAAAACAGATTTGGTTATATTTTATGGAGAGTTTTACATGTTGAAGGTACATCTGTTGCTATTTATCCTGACATGTATGTAGAGATTGGCAGGCCCAGTGCTCTGTTGGGAAGAGTGAAATCCAAACCAAACCACAGAACTTTCTAACTTTGAGGCTGGCTCCTGGGATGGAAAACAGCTTCCCGATCCCTTGAAACACTGCCCAGCTGAGCAGGGTGACTTTGAGAGGCCCACATCACAGGACTGCACAGTTAGACGAAACAACAGCAAACCCTGCTTTGCATGGAGCCTCTGGAGAGAGCAGAGCAAAGACAGAGAGTCAAAGAGCTGGGAGAGACCTTGGGGAGTGCTCTTCTGATCATGGAAGATCATTGGGTGCTTGTTGCAGGCCAAATAGACCATATTTATTCTGACACAAGCATACCACCGGGGATCAGACAAAAGCCTATTCCCTTTATTCTGTTAATGACAATCTCTAAGAGCATGTTCATGAGTTATGGCAATTTTTTTCCATTTGGGTAGTTTTGGGAAGTTTAAAGACATTTCCCCAGTTAAGAGTACTCTAATCACCTCCACTACAGGGCCCTGGTCTTTAGTGTTTTCAGTTGCATTATCATTTAACTTGGAAAGCGTAGGCACACCTAGTTCTTGTAGCTTCTCCTCCTCCTTACTTTCTTCCTTCCCCACTTGCTTCTTGGCTTGCTACATAATAGCTCAGGAATAACAGGTAAATAAGCAAGATGCTACAAGGATAAAAAGGAGGCCTGATTGGAAGGTATTTGGTGATAAACTATGTCTTCCAAAAATTCTGATGTTTAAATCCCAACTTCTACAGGCTCAGGATATAGCTGCCTTTAGGGTAGAGAGCACAAGAAATGATTAGGTTAAAATCACTCTAGGGTGGGCTCTAATCTGACATAGCTGTCGTTCTAAGATCATAGTGTTTGGACAATGCAGGTACACAGAGAGGACTGTCAAAGAAATCAGGGAAGGCAGACATCTACAGAGAAAGAAGTCTAGACAAACTTAGCCTAGACAACACCTTTGCCTGGACTACTAGTCTCCAGAATTTTGAAGACATAAACCTGTATTGTTTAAGCCACACAAAACAAAATTTTGTTCTGACAGCACTAGCAAACTAACACAGAGAGTCAACAACCTAACTCAACAAAGTACCATAAGGGATAGTGGTGGATTTAAAAAAAAAAACAATCGCAAGGAAGAGGCAGGATGTGAGTCCTGGCCTGAGAGATGGTCAGCAAACATCCTCCAGATGTTTGTCACACTTTGGTGGGAAGAGCGTCTCCATAGCTGGTCCAACTGACAACTGTATTCTTGCTTTGTATAGAAATGCTTACAAGGTAGCATGCTTGTTAACCCCCAAGCACGTGTGCATTGTTATCATTCAACATAGACTGAGGGTAAAACATGAGCCAAACACAAAGATCCACACATCACACTTCAGAGTCTCGAAAGAAATGGTCCAAGTACTGAAGAGCAAGATTCAATAGACTCTCAGATGCTGTAAGTGAGGCCACTTCAGGGAACTTGCCCTCTAATCATCCCCAGAACAATGGCTGCTGCTGAGTGGTGCATTGCCCACATGCTAAATTAAACTTGAGTTACCTTAATATTGCCTTAAGTACTGTCATCTAAATCCGTTCCTACAAGATCTACATGATGAGAGTTTAAGAATTTATTACTGACAGCCCTGGAACGTATACTTAACATTCTTTTAAATGTTATAAACCTCTCCTTGGCAGAGAGAGGATTGCTCCTCTCTGTTTATTCAAGGGAGGTCTGGCTTCTTCCAAGGGAACTGAGCAGAGAAGTTTCAGGGTGGTCAGAAGGCAGCTTCCATGTCAGTTTCTCCTCATGTTTTAAGCCCCCAGCTTCAGAGAGATCATGTATATTCAGTCTGAGTCTTAAAAACCAACTAACTGTGGCAGATTTTTCTTCTGAACTTTAGGGAGTGTTACAACTTGGATCTAAATTGTTCCACCAAAGTTCATCTCTTGAGGGCCAGGTCCCAAAATGTCACCATGTTCAGAGGTGGAAATTTCAGTGACTGATTAAATCATGGGTGCTCTGGTCTCATCAATGGATTGGATTGATGGCATTATTTGGAAATGACATAAACTTTGGGAGGTTAAGTCTAGTTGGAGGAAGTGAGTCACTGGTAGCTTACTTGTCTTGGAACCCCTAACCTCTCTGTGAATCCAGTCCATCATGAGGACATCTTTCCTCTGCCATGTTCTTTCTCTATAATGTTTCTACCTTGCTGTGGGCATAACAGTAATGGAGCCAGTCAGCTATGGCTGAAACCATGAACTAAAATTAACCTTATCTTCTTTAAATTGTTTTACTCTAGTGTTTTGTCACAGAGCAGAAGAGCAGACTAACAGGGATGTGCAGCAAGAAGAGGCCCTCTGGGCTCTAGCGAACAAATTACACTCAAACAATTCCCGCTGAATAGTGACAAGTAACTGAAGTTGCTGAATAACCACAGCCAGGATTGTCTCTTTTCAAAACTCTTAAATCTTTCCTTTAAAACGATTTTTCAAGTTGTATACAAAGTAATGGGTTTCATTATTTTATATATGTACATAAATATATAATATATATAAGTATATATTCATACACTCTTCTAATTCATCCTGCCCTCCCATTGCCTTCCCTGCATGGCCCTCCCCCGTTGCCCTCCCCCATTGACTTCCCCCATTGCCCTCTCCCATTGCCCTCCCCCATTGCACTCCTCCATTACCCTCCCCCATTGTCCTCCCCCATTTTCTCCCCCATTGCCCTCCCCCATTGCCCTTCCTATTGCCCTCCCCCATTGCACTCCTCCATTACCCTCCCCCATTGTCCTCCCCCATTTTCTCCCCCATTGCCCTCCCCCATTACCCTCTCCCATTGCCCTCCCCATATCCTCTGCTCTCCTGGCTGGCTTACTTCCTTACCCCCAAATAATCTATGTCTTATGTCATATGTATTCCATTACCTTCTCATATCTCTCGCCTTGCTTGTGATCCCTCTCTAGTTCCAACATACGCGCACGCACGCACACGCGCGCGCACACACACACACACACACACACACACACACACACACCCGAGGCAGGCACTTTTAAATCTAAGTTCTGCCTATGAAAGAAAACATGTGGCATCTGTCTTTCCGAGTCTGGCTTATCTGGCTTAAGAAGGACTTCCATCTATGTCTGTCATTTTACTGCAAATGTCATGACTTCATCTTTCTTTACACTCTGTGAAGTTCCATTGTGTATAAACTGTATTTCTTTACTCATTCATCAGTCAGTGGTCATCTAGGCTGGTTCCCTCCCTTCAATATTGTGAATGGTGCAGCACTAAATCCAATGAACAGCTGTATCCATTGTGTGTTGACTTAGACTCTTTGAATTTAGCCCATGGATCAAGTCTCATTCTCCCACATGTGGACATCCTTTTTCTCTGGCACCATTAGTTAAAAGAACTGTTTTCTCTCTGGGATATGTTTTTGACACATTTTTTTTTAACAAGGTGGCTGTGACTTTGTTGGTTTACTTCTGAATCCTTTATTCTTTCCTCTTGGTCTTTATGCTCTGTGTCAGCATCCTGTTCTGTCTTTGTTACTATGCCATCATAGAATGGTTTGAGGTCTGGCATTGTGGTACCATCATTGCTGACTCTGTTAGGACTGCTTTGTCTATTCAGGGTCTTCTGTACTACCACGTAGATTCCCCCACATCTCTGTGAAGAATGCTGTTGGGTTACTGATAAGGATTGTGTTGAATCTGAAGGTCACTTCTAATAAAATAACCATTTTCAAAACATAAAAATCAGTTAATTCATGACCATGGGATACCTTTCTATACTCTAGTGTCTTCTTCAATTTCTTTCATTGCTATATTAATGTTTACACTGCAGAGGTCATTCATCTTCCTGGATTTATTCCTAGGTATTTTAATAATTTTAAGAGGAATTTTCTCCAATTTCTTCCTTTTCAGGTTTGTTATTGGTGTATAGCCAAAGCATTGTTGTTTATATACTAATATAATCCAACACTATTTTGCTTGAATTATTCACTAGTTCTAGGAGTTTTCTGGTGGAGTCTGGGATCTTTTAAGTAAATAATCATGTCTTTGTGGCTAGGAATACTTTCATTTCTGCCTTTCCCATTTATATCCCCTTTACTCTTGACCTTGTCTTTATTAGTCTAGCATAGGCTAAGCAATTTATCAGATCAGAACAGAGACAATGGGTCCCCTTTTCTCGTTGTAACTCTTTTTTTTTTAATTTAATTTAATTTTATTTTTTTAATTTACATTCCAAATCACTTCCCCTTTCCCGTTTCCTCCCTCCCCGAAAGTCCCATAAGCCCCCTTCCCTCCCTCTTTTCTCCGTTCAACCCCCTCTCATTACTCTGTCCTGGCGTTCCCCTACATCCAGTCTTTCCAGGACCAGGGGTCTCTCCTTCCATCTTTTTAGAAATCTATTGATATGCTGATTGTGTCTAGGGTATTCTGAGATTCTGGGTCAATATCCCCTTATCAGTGACTTCATACCATGTGTGATCTTTTGTGATTGGGTTACCTCACTAAGGATGATATTTTCAAGTTCTGACCATTTGCCTAGGAATTTCGTGAATTCATTGTTTTTAATTGCAGAGTAGTATTCCATTGTGTAAATATACCACATCTTCTGAATCCATTCCTCCGTTGAGGGACATCTGGGTTCTTTCCAGCTTCTGGCTATTATAAATAAGGCTGCTATGAATATAGTGGAGCATGTGTCCTTATTGCATGCAGGTAAAGTCTCTGGGTATATGCCCAGGAGTGGTATAGCCGGATCCTCCGGAAGTGTCATGCCCAGTTTTCTGAGGAGCCGCCAGACTGCTTTCCAGAGTGGTTGTACCAGCCTGCAATTCCACCAGCAGTGGAGGAGTGTTCCTCTTTCTCCACATCCTCGCCAACAACTGCTGTCTCCTGTGTTTTTGATCTTAGCCATCCTGACTGGTGTGAGATGGAATCTCAGGGTTGTTTTGATTTGCATTTCCCTAATGACTAAGGATGATGAACATCTCTTTAGGTGCTTCTCAGCCATTAGATATTCTTCAGGTGAGAACTCTTTAATGAAGATAGTTTTCAGCCCTCTCCCCATTAGTATAACATTGGCTGTGAGAGCACTGGCTATGGAACTTTATTGTGTTGTGGTATATTCCTTCTGTCCCTATTTTCTTTCAGACGCTTTATTATGAAGGAATGCTGAAGTTGGTCACTGACCTTTGTTAATGAGAAGGTCATGTGATTTCTGTCCTTGTGTCTACTTTTATACGCTACGTTGTGCTTATTGATTTGCATAAATTGAACCAACCTTGCAAAGTAGTCATAGTGAAGGGTCTTATTACTGCATTCTTGAATTTGGATTGCAAGAATTATAACATCTTTGTTTGTCAAGGAGTCGGCTACTTTCTTTTTTGTTGTTGTTCTGGGTCAGTATTAGGTAATGCTGGTTTTGTAGAGTAAGTTAGGTTATACACCTTCCTTCACTTTCTATTTTATAGAACAATATGGGAGCAAATTGGCATTAATTCTTCTTTAAATATTTGGTAAAATTTGGAGGTAAATCTGTTTGGTCCTGGGTCTTCTTTTGTTAGGAGACTTTGTATCATTTCTCAGTCTCCTGATGTTTTGGTTGTCAGCCTAGATGACATATGTACATCATTAATATATGTATATGTATGTGTATATATATGTATATAATGTATATATATGTATGTGTATGTGTGTGTACGTGTATGTGTATATGTACGTACATACATATATATGTACATATATATCCATCTACATAAACACATACATTTAATGCCTGAACTAACTTTTCAGCCCCCATTTCTCATTGTTATGGATCTACGTGTCATCTGCATCCTATTGCCTTAATTTGCATATGGTTTGTGTGCCTAGGAATTTATCCATTTGCTCTATGTTCCAACTTTCTGAAATACAGGGTTTTTTTCCAAGTATTCCCTAATGATTCTCTGGATTTTGCGGGAATTTGTAGCTTGTTTCCCTATATCATCTCCAATTCTGTTAATTTGCATCTTTTCTCTTTTCGTTGGCTCGGTTAGAGGTGGATCTATCTTGTTTGAAGTTGCGTTTTTCCCATTTAGTCCTGATTTCATTATTCTCTGCTGTGATCCCCATTGCCTCTTGCTCTTTATGGCTTTTGTGTTTGGATGGATCTTATTCCAAAATCTGGAGGAGCATCATTAGGTGTTCCTTTTTTCATCTTTCTCAAGTTTGTAACAATCTTTCATCTTTCTGAAGTTTTAATATAAAGAACGGTAAAGATTTCCTCGCAGGGCTGCCATGTACACATATATCAAAGATTCTGGCAAACCGTGCTTTCATTTCATTTGACTCTAGGAATTTTTTAATTTTCCTCCATGATTTCTCCGAAGGCTCACTTATCATGCCACAGTGAACTCTTTAGTCTGTTTATATTTGTGTAGTTTCTTTAATTTTTCTTGCTATTGATTTACAGCTTTACTCTACTTTGATCTCAAATTATTTCAAGTAATGTTGGTAAGGTTCACTGTGTGGCCCAAACTATGCTTTATTGTGTACAAGGTTCTGTAGGCTGCTGAGAACAATGTGTACCAAGTTTCTGTTAGATGGAGCTGTTTGTACACATCCATTAAATCCGTTTAATCTATTGTGTAGTTTGACTCTGTTTCTCTGCTGGCTTTTAGGAGCACCTATCTAAAGATGAGAGGGTGGTATTGGAATCAGCACCCACTATTATTATACCGTGGCTTGTGTGACTTTTTGTACTCATTGATCTTTGTTTTTATTAAATTGGCAACCCCAATATTTTGCATTCACAATTGTTATAAGTTCTTAATAATTTATCCCCCTGAATAATTATGTAGTGGCTTTTTAAAAAAAGTTCTTCCAGTTTTGGTTTGGAGTCTACTTTAAGAAATATCGCAGTAGCTACCCAAGCTTTCTTTTGGCTCGCATTCCCTTGACAGGAAATCCTATCCATCCTTTGCCTGTGTGCCTCTTTATCAGTCAATTTTCAATCCATTTGTATTGTCTGAGGATTTTTATTTTATTTTATTTTTTGTGGGTTGGGCTATTGACAAAGCTATTATTAAGATATATTTAGTCTTATAATTTTGTTGGTGGTTTTTTTATTGAATATGTTCTTCATTTATATTTCAAATGTTATATCCCTTCCCGATTTCCCCCCTCACCAAAAACCCCCAACCCATCCTCTCACCTCCTGCCTCCAAAAATATGTTCCTCTACCCAACCCACTCCTATGACCCCCATTCGATTTCCCCACACTGGGGCCTCTATTGAGCCTTCACAGGACTAAAGACCTCTCCTCCCATTGATGCCCAACAAGGCATTCCTCTGCCAATCTTTTGACTGGAACCACATGCACTCCTTGGTTGATGGCTTAGTCCCTGAGAGCCCTGGGGCATCTGGTTTGCCAACATTGTCATTCTTCCCATGGGACTGTACACCCACCCCCAGCTCCTCCAGCTTGCCCTCCAACTCCTCCATAGTGAACCCCATGCTCAGACCAATGGTTGGCTGCTAGTATTCACCTCTGTATCTGCAAGGCTCTAGCAGGGCCCCTCCAAAAGACAACCATAACTGGCTCCTTTCGATATGCACTTCTTGGCATCCACAGTAGTTTCGGGGTTTGGTGACAGTTTATAGGATGAATCCCCAGGTAGGACAGTCTCTGGGTGGCCTTTCCTTCATTCTCTGCTCCACTCTTTGACTCCATAGTTGTTCCTGTGATTATTTTGTTCCCTTTCTCAGAGGAACCAAAGCACCCCCACTTTGGTCTACCTTCCTCGTGATCTTCCTGTGGTCTGTGAATTGTAACATGTTTATTTTGAGCTTTTGGGCTAATATCCACTTATCAGTGGGTGCATACCATGTGTGTTCTTTTGTGATTGGATTACTTCATTCAGGATGATACTTTCTAGTTCCATCCATTTGAATAAGAAATTCATGAATTCATTATTTTTAATAGCTGAATAGTACTCCATTGTATATATATACCAAAATTTCTGTATCCATTCCTCTGTTGAAGGACACCTGGGTTCTTTCAAGCTTCTGGATATTATAAATAAGGCTGCTATGAACATAGTGGAACATATGTCTTTATTGCATGTTGGAGCATCTTCTGGGTATATGCCCAGGAGTGGTATAGCTGGGTCCTCAGGTAGTGCTATGTCCAATTTTCTGAGGAACCGCCATACTGATTTCCAGAGTGGTTTTACCAGCTTGCAGTCCCACCAGCAATGGAGAAGTGTTCCTCTTTCTCCACATCCTCTCCAGCATCTCCTGTCCCATGAGCTTTTCATCTTAGCCATTCTGACTGGTGTGAGGTGGAATCTCAGGGTTGTTTTGATTTACATTTCCCTAATAACTAAGGATGCTGATCATTTCTTTAGGTGCTTCAGAGCCATTTGGGTTTCCTCAGTTGAAAATTCCCTGTTTAGCTCTGTACCCCATTTTTTAATAGGTTATTTGACACTCTGGAGTCTAACTTCTTGAGTTCTTTGTATACATTGGATATTAGCCCTCTATCGGATGTAGGATTGATAAAGATCTTTTCCCAGTCTGTTGGCTGCCATTTTGTCTTATTGACAGTGTCCTTTGTCTTACAGAAGCTTTGCAGTTTATGAGGTCTCATTTGTCGATGCCTGTTCTTAGAGCATAAGCCATTGGTGTTCTATTCAGGAAAATTTCCCCTGTGCCTATGTGTTCAAGGTTCTTCCCCACTTTCTCCTCTATAAGCTTTAGTATATCTGGTATTATGTGGAGGTCCTTGATCCACTTGGACTTGAGCTTTGTACAAGGTGATAAGGATGGGTCAGATTGCATTTTTCTGCATGCTGATCTCCAGTTGATCCAGCTCCATTTATTAAAAATGCTGTCTTTTTTCCACTGGATGTTTTTAACTCCTTTGTCAAATATCAAGTGACGGTAGATATGTGGGTTCATATCTGGGTCTTCAATTCTATTCCATTGATCTTCCTGTCTCCATACCAATACCATACAGTTTTTATCACTATTGCTCTGTAGTAGAGCTTGAGGTCAGGGATAGTGATTCCCCCAGTAGATCTTTTGTTTTGGAGAATAGTTTTCAATATCCTGGGTTTTTTGCTATTCCAAATGAATTTGCAGATTGCTCTTTCTAGCACTATGAATAATTGATTTGGAATTTTGATGGGGATTGCATTGAATCTGTAGATTGCTTTTGGCAAAATGGCCATTTTTATTATATTAATCCTGCCAATCTATGAGCATGGGAGATCCTTCCATCTTCTGAGATCTTCTATGATTTCTTTCTTCCGAGGCTTGAAGTTCTTGTTATACAGATCTTTCACTTGCTTGGTTAGAGTCACACCAAAGTATGTAATATTATTTGTGACTATTGTAAAGTGTGTCATTTCTCTAATTTTTTTCTCAGCTTGTTTATCCTTTGAGTAGAGGAAGGCTACTGATTTGTTTGAGTTAATTTTATATCCAGTCACTTTGCTGAAGTTGTTTATCAGCTTTAGGAGTTCTCTGGTGGAATTTTTGGGGTCGCTTAAGTATACGATCATATTGTCTGCAGATAGTGATACTTTGACTTCTTCCCTTCCAATCTGTATACCTTTGACCTCCTTTTGTTGTCAAATTGCTCTGGCTAAGACTTCAAGTACTATATTGAAAAGATATGGAGAGAGAGGGCAGCCTTGTCTGGTCCCTCATTTTATTGGAATTGCTTCAAGTTTCTCTCCATTTAGTTTGAAGTTAGCTACTGATTTATAGTATATTGCTTTCACTATGTTTAGGTATGGGTCCTGAATTCCTGATCTCTCCAAGACTTTTATCATGAAGGGATGCTGACTTTTGTCAAAAGCTTTTTCAGCATCAAATGAAATGACCATGTGTTTTTTTTTTAATTTGAGTTTGTTTATGTAGTGGATTACATTGATGGATTTCCATATATTGAACCATCCATGGATCCCCGTGATTAGTTTTTGATTTGTTAGATTATGTTTTATTCTTTCTTTCTTCCCCCATTAGTATTACATGTTTGCTGTGTTGAACATGATGGGATTTGTTCCTGGCTTTTTTATTCTTTTGAAGAGACTTATTTTTCCCTGTGCCATTATGATTTTTGTCTTTTCCCTCTTCTGTGTACAGTATTCCTTTAAATGTGATCTCCAGTGCTGACTTCATAGTAATGAAAGACCTTTGTGTTTGTCTCAAAATATAAGTATTTAACAATTTCCTAGCATTTGATGCCACCCAGACAGCTTACGCAGGGTAAAGCCCCATCTCATCCTCCTCGGTGTAGTCACATAGCAACTTCCCTTTGCCTTGTAATACATTTACCATCCCTAGGGATCCACAAGTGTTCTTCCTGTGCTGTGTCCGTGTGTACTAGATGATGATGTTAGCTTAGCTTTCCCCCAAATACTTATTATTAGCCTGACCTCTGTGTGTTTATGCTCTGAGGTCTTGAAGAGAAAGAACACAAGCATGATTATTACATTAACTCAGGCCACGTAATTTTATCCAAAAGAATCTAACAAGTATTGTAGAAAAAGGATGATTCCATTTGAGGGGGGAGAGAAAAGGTCTCATTTTGAAGTGCAAGTGTGTGTGTGTGTGTGTGTGTGTGTGTGTGTGTTGTGTGTGTCTGTCTAGTCTGCCTTCTATTGCTATGACAAAATATGATGAGCAAAATTAACTTGGGGAGGAAAGGGCTTATTTCATCTCATAATTGTAATCCATCATCCAGGGAACTCAGGTCAACAACTCAAACAGGACAGGTACCTGGAGGCAGGAACTGATGCAAAAATCATGGAGGGGTGCTGCTTACTGGCTTGCTCCTCGGGGCTTGTTCAGCCTGCTCTCTTATAGACTTGAAGACCACTAGCCCAAAGGTGGCATTGCACACAGTGAATTGCCTCCATCCCAATCATCAGTCCAGATAATGACCACAGGCCAAGCTCCTCAGGGGCTTTCCTCAGTTGAAGTTCCTTCTTTCCAAATGACCCTAGCTTGTATCTAGTTGACAAAAAACTAGCCACCACAGTGTGTGTGTGTGTGTGTGTGTGTGTGTGTGTTGGAAAAGAGTCAAGGGAAATGATTGTCCTCCAGTCTGTCCAGGTTTTCCCTTTGTCCCTAGGAGGTAGGAGAATAATCCTGCTTCTTCTAGCCAACACACTGATATCTCCCACCCTCCCACATATGCATGGATGGAGGGGCACAAAGGCAAAGATAAGAGAAAGAAGAGAAATATTTAAAATTGTTTACTGGCACATGCCTTTATTCCCAGCACTTGGAAAGCAAAGGTAGGCAGATCTCTAAGAACTAGAAGCCAGCCTGGTCTACACACCAAGATCTAGGCTAGCCAGGATTATATAGCAAGGTTTGGTCAACTCTCTCCAAAATATATTTATTACTTCTGTCTTAGTTAGGGTTTTACTGCTGTGAACAGACCTCATGACCAAGGCAACTCTTATAAGGACAACATTTCATTGGGGCTGGCTTACAAGTTCAGAGTTTCAGTCCATTACCATCAAGGTGGGAAGATGGCAACAACCAGGCAGGCATGGTGCAGGAGGAGTTGAGAGATCTACATCTTCATCTGCAGGTCTCTAAGAGAAGACTCACTTCCAGGCAGCTAGGACTAGAGTATTCTACCCATGCCCACAGTGACACACCCCCTCAAACAAGGCTACATCTGATAGTACCACTCCCTGTGCAAACTGTACTGGCTGGTTTTGTGTGTCAACTTGACACAGGTTGGAGTTATCACAGAGAAAGGAACCTCCCTTGAAGAAATGCCTCTATGAGATCCAGCTATAAGGCATTTTCTCAAATTGTGATCAAGGGTGGGAGGGCCCATGTGATTGGTGCCATCTCTGAGCTGGTTGTCCTAGGTTGTATAAGAAATCTAGCTAAGCAAATCTGGGGAAGCAACCCAGTAAGCAGCACCCCTCCATGGCCTCTGCATCAGGCCCTGCCTCCAAGTTCCTACCCTGTGTGAGTTCCTGTCCTGACTTCCTTTGGTGATGAACAGCAATGTGGAAATGTAAGCTGAATAAACCCTTTCCTCCCCAACTTGCTTCTTGGTCATGATGTTTTGTGCAGGAATACAAACCCTGACACAAACCATCACAACTTTCTTTCTTTCTTACTTTCTTTTCTTTCTTTCTTTTTTCCTTTCTTTCTATAGGTGTATGGGAGGTGTACATGAAGGTCAAAGCCCATCATTCAGGAGTCAGTCATCTCCTTCGACCTTGTTCAGGATTGAGCTATGGTAGTCAGGCTCAGCAACAGGCCCCTTTATCTCTGACCTGAGACACACATTCTTTCTTCTAAAAACTGACAGTGTCACCTTAGGATTCTGAACTGTATTTTTCAGTCTTGTAGAGCTGTATCCTATTTAAACACAGAGGTTCTTAGAAGGAAGGAAATGGTAGAGGAGAACCAATATTGGAAGAAACTGAATGACTGAGGCAGGGGCCAGAGACATGAGAGGCTGATGTCTGCCCACTGTAGCCTTAGACTCCTGGACTTGGGTGATGCTCCTGCCTCAGCCTCCTGCATGGTTGGGGCTGCCAACTTTATTTTGAGGCACTGCATTTGTGCCCCTTGAAGACAAAAGACCTTTGGTCAACAATGGGGAAAAAAAACCAGTCATCTGTTCTTGGACAAGTAGCAAGATTGTGACTCACTCTGAGCCTTTGTAAAAGCAATAACAGTGGCAAGTGTCAAATGGACTGGGTGAGGCCGTTGTAGTAGGAAGCACTAGCTAGTTCCAGTAGGTATTGTTCAGTTCCAGTAGGTACTGGTTAAAACTATTGCCACCTTCATCTCTGCTTTTATATTAATATTTCTTCTTCGTATGTTGAATGTAAGCTTTCAGCCAAACCCATTTCCTACAGTGAGGCTCAGAGGAAGGAATGATGTAAGTCAGAGAATTTAAAGTGTGGTGCTAGTCAAATTGTTCTTTTAGCTTTTGTTCGGTCTGTACCTGGTGAGTATATGTACTTCATTTTCTTCTGAGTCACAGACAAATCCTGTCCCCTTCTGCCAACATGGAGACAGTACTTCACCCTTCCCCTACCCTCCTGGGTCATTAAGAGTCTAGCCTTCCTCCCTCACTCCCTGGGTAGCTCTGGGGTAGAGTCTCTTGATACATACCTACACCTCCACACTCCTGCTGTGTTTGTTAGTTATAGAAGTTGATAGAACCTTCCTTTTCTTTGACATGCTCAATCCTAGGACATTCCCCCCACCCTCCTTTTTTTTGCTACTGCTACATGGCTGAAACTATTTTACTGTAAACCAGTAGTTTTCAACCCTGGTACACATTAAGATCACCTAGGGAGCTTTTTAAAAAAATTACTGGTGCCCAGCTCCACCCTGGACCAATTAAATGAGCTCTCTGGGGGAGGGGCCTGGACATCAGTAATTTTTTAAAAGCTCCCTAGGTGATTCCAAGGTTGAGAAGCAATCCAGTGTGCAGCCAGTCACATCTGACTGAACCTTACCTCTGGATCCAGATTTCTGCATCCGAAGTAACTGGCCATTTATCTAGTCTTTTAACCAAAGATGATGCTGTGCTTAAAGTCACAGAGCCCCAGCATCTCTGATGCAAAGCTGAACTTCAGAACCACAGAAATGGTGGATATGGATGTCTGTAATCAGGCCAGGGGAGGATGTCTCTCACTTCCCCAGTTGCTTACGATGATCCAAGATCTTAAGTCTGTTTGACCGACTGTAAGTAAATAATGGAGCAAATTATTTCAAATAGTGGTGGGAGACGGTTAAATCTACACTTTGATCTTTCTGTTTCTGAATTCGAAGATGATCCACACTACCAGCTATGGCATAATCTATCTACAGCCCCATGTGACCCTGCTATAACTTCAGCACCCCAGCAGGTCATAGGCCTACCAGATAGGGGGCACCAGGAATTAAGTTCCAGAAGCCACAGAAGGTTTGCATAGAGCATGCAGGAAGTAGGTAAGACCCACACCCAGGCTGAGCTGAAATAAATCAAGCTATATGTTCTTTTAAAGGTGTTGTTTTATTCCAAAGCAACTTTGGGTAGTCCTGCTAAGGTAATATAGGTGATCTTGACACACTGGTCTAAAGATCAGTATCAAAATTGCTTGGTAAAACCAGGAATGGATGTTTGGGACATGGACCTGAGTATATTAAGTACCATTTTAAAAATCATTTGTGCATGTATACATGTTCACTTGTGTGTGCTCATGTACATGCCATGGCACATGTATGCAGGTCAGAGAATAGCCTCAAGTGTTGGTCTCCATTTTCTACTATGTTTCATTAAGGTAGGTCCTCTTGTTGTGCACATGAGACTAGCCAGCCCTCCAGCTTTGTGGTTCCCTTGTATTGCTCTCATCCTGCAGAGAAACATTTGTATTATGGGCATGTCTTCTGGTGTCCTGCTTGATCTGGGTTCTAGGAATCTGAATTCAAGTCCTCACACTTGCATGACAAGCACTTTACCACTGAACCACCTCCCCAACCCTTCATTTCCATTCATGCTTGTATTTCCAGCTCTACAGAACTTTGGCCAATGTTTAGGACAGGTACATTGTAAAGATTCTCAGCTGCGCCCTGCTGTATGTGGGAGAAGCCTTGCCACAAATAAGCATTCACTGGATTTCCCGAGGATCCGTCATAGGAACATTTTCCTCCCATCAGAACAAGCAATATATGTTACTGCAAGTTACTTAAGATGCTTAAACCCCACTCTAATCACCTCAACAAATTCTTGGTCTTTAATACCAAGTCATTGACTAATAGCCCCAAGATTGTCATCTCTCCTGATATATGGCTCTTCCTTAGCTGGCAGAGGGATATTTATGATCCTCATTAAATATAGATGAGTAAATGATACAGATGGCTTGAATGCCAATTAATACATATGAAAATAACCAATAATATATCTTCTTTTTTTTAGTATAAATGTTTGTTGCTTGACAGCTTTGAAGTAATTTCACCCAGGTCTTAAAATTATGTTAATTCTAGCTCCCCATCTTTTTCGTTTTATTTATCTCTGTTGCTGGGAACACCCACACACACATTCACTAACTCACATACCAGGGTAATTACTATCACTTAAATTTATATGCTAAGTCAGCTATAAATGGAGATGCGTAGACAAGACTCGAAAGGCATTCCCTCTAATTACTATAGCCTCTAGTTTTCTTTACCTAATAAGGTAGATTTTTTTTTATTTTTTAAGAATACCTTTCCTGTTTGTTTTATTCAATTTTTCTAATAAAACTTTTCCCCCAGAAGTACAAAGTTTTGGATTTTAGAAAAATCTCAGTCTAGTTTTATAGTAAGCTGTCAAAAAAAAAATTGTACAAATGGCAAGAAAGTTTTGAAATGGCTTTGCTAAGTTTTTAAAATTATTACATTTTAAATTTTACTGTGTGTCCGTGTGTGTGTGTGCACATATGCATGTGCACATGTGTGTGTACATCTTACATGTGGAGATCAGAGAACAAGTTGCCAGTGTCAGTTCCCGCTTTTCTCCATGAGAGCTCCAGGCCCAAGCTGCAGTCATCAGACTTGGTTACACGTGCTCTTCCCACTGGGTTGTCTCACTGCGGAGCCGCTCTCCAACTCCAGGGTCTCTACTCTTGATCATGGATTATATAATGATTTGAAATTCACTTGCGTGTTAGTATTTTGTTCCTTTTTGTTTTTCAGTGTGAATACATTCTTGGTGATAGACATTTGGGTTTTTCCCTATCAAAGGGCACTTGCATAAATCTGCTATGAAAATGCTTGGGCAAATCTTTTAGAAGAGGTATATAAATGTGTATGAATTTCGTCTCTAAGGTGTACAGATTGCATAAATTACTTTTATTGTTAGAGTGACAAAATGTCTGACACCAAAAAAACCAGACAAGCCCCAAACCAAGTCAAGCCAAACCAAACCAAACCAAACTAAACCAAACCAACCAAACCAAGCAAACCAAACCAAACCAAACCAAACCAAGCCAAGCCAAGCCAAGCCAAACCAAACCAAACCAAACCAAACCAAACCAAGCAAACCAAGCCAAGCCAAGCCAAGCCAAACCAAACCAAACCAAACCAAACCAAACCAACCAAACCAAACCAAACCAAACCAAACCAAGCCAAGCCAAGCCAAGCCAAACCAAACCAAACCAAACCAAACCAAGCAAAACAAGCAAAATAAGCCAAACTAAATCAAACCAAATCAAACTAAGCTAAACCAAACCAAATCAAACCAAACCAAGCCAAGTCAAGCCAAACCAAACCAAAACAAAACAAGCCAAGCCAAGCCAAGCCAAGCTAAACCAAACCAAACCAAACCAAGCCAAAACAAAACAAATCAAACTAAGCCAAAACAAAACAAACCAAAACAAACCAAAACCAAACCAAACTAAACCAAATCAAACCAAACTAAACCAAGCCAAGCCAAACCAAACCAAACCAAGTCAAGCCAAACCAAGCTAAACCAAATCAAACCAAACCAACCAAAACAAGCCAAATGAAATCACACCAAGCTAAACCAAACCAAACCAAACCAAACCAAATCAAAACAAAATAAGCCAAGCCAAGACAAGACAAATCAAAACAAACCAATTTAAGCCAAACCAAACCAAACCAAACTGAACTAAACCAAAACAAATCAAACCAAAGCAAAAATAATAAAAAAAAAGCAATAAATTAAAAATAAAAGATCTTTGGCTTATGCTTATACTGAATCTACAGGAAGTAGAAGAGAGATTAATGATGGTACACATATCACTTTCTCTTTCATATGTGTGTGTGCAAATGCGTTGTGTATGTGTGTGTTATATGTGTCTGTGTATGTCTGTGTGTGTGCCCATGTTCAAGTAGTTGTGCATGCAGGTGTTCAGAGGCCAGAGACCAACCTTAAATGTCAATTCTCAGATGCCATTTACCATGTTTTTGAAACAGAATCTCTTACTCCCTAAGTGGTTACAATCTGTTCAGTGAGCCCTGGAGATTTGCCTGTCTCTATTTCCCCAGCCCTGAGATTACATCCACACACCACCATATCTAACTTGTTTCATGGTTTCTGAAGTCAGGTTCTCATGCTCGCATGACAAGCACTTGGATATCTGACCTTTCTTTCCAGCTCCCTGATGTCCATTTTGTTCATTGCGGAAGCATAATTCGTAGGATGGTGTCACTTAGGTACCTTTTTTGGGTGAGTCTTCTTCCTCAATTAATTTGTACTAAAAACACTTTCACAAACATACAAAGAGGTGTTTATCCCCAGTGATAGATTCTACATCCAGCCCAGATGACAATCACGATTAATCAGTGCGCATGCTCTGCACACTGAAATCCCAGTGCATTCCAGGACCTAACCAAGTAAAAGCAGTAGCATCCTTGCATTGTGATGCTGTCCAGCCTGATGTTCTTGGTCTCACACAGAATTGCTTTAGTTTTCCTTCTGCCCAATAGAGTGCTTTCTACATAGAAAAGAAACCAGGATTTTTAACTAAGTGACTAAATGTTAAATACAAGCAATGTGGAACGAATAGGAAGAACACTGAATGAATAAGTGAATGCTCAAAGCACCTATGTTCTGATGGATTGGTTTGTTTTTTGTTTTTCTTCTTTTTGGGGGGGGGGTGTTTGTTTTATCAACTTGATATAAACTAGAGTCATCTTGGGAGAAGGAAACCCAAAAGGAAAAAAATAGCCTGTCAGATAGACCTGTGGGCAGGACTGTATTTTCTTGATTGATGGTTGATGCTGGAGGGCCCAGACCTCTGTGGGTGGTGGCATCCCTGGGCAATTGGCATATAAGAAAGCAGGTTGAAAAAGCCACGAAAAGCAGAGCAATACGCAGACTTCCTTGATGGTTCCTGCCTCTGCCACTGCTCCTGCTTGAGTTACTGCCCTGACTTCTCTCAAAGGTAGACTGCAATGGAGACACTTAAGCCCAATAAACCCTTTCCTCCCCAAAGTTGCTTTTAGTTGTGATGTCACAGCAATAGAAAGCAAATTAGGACACCACGCAGTGGAGCACAGTCTTGATCAAGCTCAGGACTACTGTGATAAAATTTGGTGTGGAGACATTCTCCTTTTCACCTAGACAAACGCAGTCCTGCCTTCCAGTGTTCAGAAGAGAGTGAAGAACTTTGAACATACTGTTACGATCATACCCAAGAAGGCTCCTCGGAGAGGTTGCTTTGGTCAGCATCGTTTTCTTGCCCTGAGGTGGTAAAAGATGTCCAACGCCTCCTACCCTTCCATGTGACCCTGGAGACACACGCTATGATTCTTCTCTGGTCCCACGAAGGGGAGCTTGGAGGTAAAGCCCAAATTCTTTTACCCTCTTAATCCACCCTCTTAATCTTTCAGTATCAAATCCACCTCCTCCCTAAGACCCTTGAATGTTCTTTCATACACAGAAGAAACTTCTTAGGTTCCTCTCTTTCAATGAACTTGTCTCAGCAGACGCAGCCAGGCATTCCCACCATTGTGTGACTATTCTAAATTATGCAAATTCCAAGCAGGTTGAGAAGCTTGTTTTGACATCAAAACCATGCAATAGCAAGCCACACTGTTACTGCTCTGTGGCAGGTAAATAAAGAGATTTTTTTTCACTTTAAACTTACTTTTTTTTCCTTTCACACTCCATCCAGAGAGCAGCTGACTGGGCTCAGGCGAACATATTGGTCATCTCTGATTCTTTCTCATTTCCACTAACAAGCTCTGCTTTGTGCCTGCAATTCTCTGCTTGTGCACAAATTTATTCCTCCAGACTCACTCCTGAAGAGTAGCCTGTGTGTATTACCACAGCAAAATGGAGTTCCTAATGACCGGGCTGTGGCCCTCTCCCTCCCTCTAGCTGCAGGCAAGGCATTGAAAACCAATGAAATCAGGTTGCTCTCCCTCCACATGGAAATGAAGATGTTGGAAAGGTAACAGAGTTGCACGGACTGGAGGGGAAGAGCATTTGCTTGTTGCCGGGGAAGTGAACACCCCTTTAAGCCTCATACAAAACACGCTGTGCCTCCATTGGGCTGTGAGGGGCTCCAGGATCATCAGGCACCACATACCAGCATATTCCTTAGGCCTGAGCCTGTACCACAATTTCCATGTCCCTCCTCCTTTGTCCACACTCAAAGACCCTTCAGCAGTGGCCCACCCTTCCCCCTTGCCTCTCTGATGCTTTTCCCTAGCTGCAAACACTTTGTAGAAGCCAATCCCCCAACTCCCAAGTGTGGGAGGCATGAGAAGGTTTTCTTTCAATCTTTTACTCTTTGGAGGAATAATAGTGACTCCTTTCAAGAAGACACAAGCAGAAAGGGGGATGGAGAAAGTTAGAACCCTTTGCCTCACAGATGAAATTGAAATTAGACTAATTAGATTTTCTGGGCACTTAGATGGTGTAGTGATGGATACCATCTAAATGCATAGACAGGAGGAAGAGAGCCCAGATGTTGTGTGAGACCACTGATTTAGTTCCAAGTCGATACTCTTAATTAACTGCAAACTGTTTAAACATACAATGATTCCAGCCAGCCAGACAGCCAGTAACACCTATGCCATACACTTGCCAGTACCTCAGCATAGACCAGAAAGCAAGTGACCAGCACTGTCCAAAGGCAGGATGGTGTACTAATAATTACTTACGTTTCATGTAGACACATGGCTTCCAATCGCAGCTCTATTAATGTAATAGCATAATTAGTGCATAATTTTCTCCTTTCCAAAGAAGGAATAGAGGCACCAGAGAGGAGCAAAAAAGCTGCCTGCCGCTGTCTGAAAGATACCAACTACCCAGAGAAAGGGGAGGTCTTCCTTCTTTGTTGTTTAATGAGCAACTGATGTAAGTAACCCCCCCCTTCCCCATTCCTAAGTTGGTTGGTGAATCGGGTAGCCTGCTCATGGTGAACTTCCCATCCTAAGGGGAATTTGGAGAGAGGCAGACTCACTGAGAATGTAACAGGGTGTAAAGCAAGGGTAGAGAGCTAAGTTCGAGGATCAGAGAACCCTGTGCGTCAAACTACCCACACCTGTGAATCCTGTGCCTCTGAGAACTTTCTTGGCCATTGGCAGCTCTCCAATGACATCCTTTTGAATAAAAGTTGAAGAAAACAAGTGGTTCCTGTATAATCTCTTTTCTTGTTAGTCACACAGGACAACTCCACATCAGTAGGTTCTCCTGGCTTGTCATTTCAGAAAGCCACCTGCAGAGTAAAATAAAATTAGCATTAACCCCTCAAACTGGTAGATTCTGTCTCTGGGTCTATGAGGAGTTGTTTTGTTTTGTCTTAAAGCTGCAGACATTTCTGAATGCAGTATGACTTCAGGTATCTGAATGTTGTAGCTGATTGTATAACAAATGCTCCTTAAACATTTACTATATGTTAATTACTACATAAACAATGACACACAAAGCCCTTGCCCCCTCCCATGTGTTCTACGATAGAGAAGTTAAAACTGAATGCATGAGCACACTTCCGAAAGTTGAGGGGGTGGCCAAGTCACTAGATATTAGAAGGCATGTCGTGTACACATTTAAAAGAATTTGTAAAAAATTAGTTTGATAAGGTCTATTTGTAGGAATGAGCGTGAACCGAAACAGACAAAAGTCTGAGGAGAGTCTACTTCTAACAAAATGCTTCAGTGGAAGAGGTAAAAAGTTGGGTGTTTACAGTAATCTTACTGCCATTATTTGGGGTAAAGGAGAATGTCTGTAACCTTAGAGAGCAGGGTTCAGGGAAAGCTAAAGGGATAGGTAGGTCTAAAAGCCGAGTATGGAAATTTTGAGTGTGAATTCTAGCCTCCTCATGGAGTGGCTACCGAGGCATGGGTATGTGGGGGCTATGTAGCAGCCAGGTCAGACAGCCAATAAAGACCAGAAAAGAAGCTGTCTGCCAAAGATGGTGCTACATGGGAGTTTCCTTGACTACCCTGTGAGTGCTCTGTTAGCTGGAGTCAGAAGATCTGAGGGGAGGCTAGCACAACAACATGACCCCAGGGAGGCAAAGGTTTTGGTTCAAGTCCAAGTAAACTAACTGCCTAACGGGAAAATAGCAACCGGGAGCAAAGTGCAGAAGGGTGTAATGGCATCTCGCCTCTACCTTGCATTTTCTAGAAAGCCTCCTTTTAAAACAAAAGTCACTGACCATGCAAAGGAGGACCATGTGACCCACACTTAGGCAAAACCACAAAGTCATCTGTAACAGACTCTTACTGGGTTTAGATGTTGGGTTTAGCAGAGACCTCCAAGTAGCCATTAGAACAAACACATTCAAAGAATGCTAGGAAAATGGTCTTAATGACTGAATCGTCAGGACAATTCCACAGAGAAATGACAATGAGAGAGCCGAAAGGCATCATGACAGAAATGAGGAGTTTGCGATCACTCATGCAGAAACGTACCAGATGGGTTTAAAGGTAGATTAGGAGGTCAAGAATAATAAACACAGAAAGACTCAAAGAAAATAGAAGAGGAGCTGGAGAGATGATGTCTCTGTGGCTAACAACACTTGCTGCTCTTGCAGAGGAGTTGGATTCGCTTCCCAGCACCCAGATGGCAGCTCACAACTGTCTGTAACCCCAGTTCCAGAGGACCCAATGTGTTTTTGACCTTTGCAGGCACCAGAAACTCATACATATGGCACACGTATAATTCAAACACTCATCCACATTAAATAAAAGAAATATATATCTTTAATAATGACAACAAAAAGAAAATAGTCTGAAGAAAAGAAATGGTTGAGGAAAATGGAGCTTAGCTTTAGGGAGCTCTTTGTATCCAGAGATGAAGATGGATGTAACTAGAATGTAGAAGAGAGGAAAGAAGAATGCAGAAAAACAAATTTAAAAGGAATGGTAGCCTAAAACTCCCCAAATAAAATAAAATAAAACATTTGACTTAAAGCCCATGAAACTGGAGAGATGGCTCAGTGGTTAAGAGCACGGGTTGCTCTTCCAGAGAACCTGAGTTCAATTCCCAGCAACCACTTGACAGATCTTAACCTTCTGTAACTTCACTTCTGGATCTGACATTCTCTTCTGACCTCCATGGGCACTGCGCATATCTAGTGAATAGACAGGCATGAGGGTGAAATAAAGCACATAAAATAAATCATATCTTTATAAGAACTCTAACTTTAGATGCCTGGTTGTTTCCTAATGATAAAAAGGATATGGATTCAGATGGGAAGAGAGGTGAGAAGATCTTGGAGGAGTTGGGGAAGGGGAAACCATAATCAGAACATAATGTATGAAAAACAAATCTATTTTTAATAATATAAAAAAAGAACCAGCGAAATAAACAAAAACCATGAAACTTGGGAAATTTCAGTGAAGATAAGCATCTCAGTTAACAGGGATAAACAGGGAATCTCTGGAGCAGTCACAGGAAGATGACATACCGAACACAGAGAAACATAATACAATTAACAGTCAACACAACATCGAAGAAGGATGGTCTTAAGAAATGATGGGTGGCATATTCAAGTGCTGGAGAGTAACGAAGGTGGCAACGAAGGATTGCTGTTCAATGAATTCATCTGTCATGACAGAAGAGAAATTAGGACAAAACTAAGGAACCCTTTGTCAACAGAGCTGGACTCTCAAAGTTATTGTAGATTGATTTGAGGTATTGGGGGACAGCAGGGACACAGGAAGAAGCAATGAGTACCAGAGAAGAAAATGAGAGCTAAGCCAAGGCTGCTAATTTACACCCCTGTACTCATACACCCTTTTCTCAGTTTTGAAAGGTGTGTCACAGATTAAATTGGCAAAAGAGCATTAGGAAGTCAATGGTATATTGATGTCACATTCAAATGACAACTGTGACCTTAAAGGCAGGGGTCGGGCAAGTTAAGATACACTAATGCCAGTGCACTACATTTTTACATGATGTAGTTCTAGATGTTCTGCGATGGAGCAGTGCTAAAAGCTCATGTCACAACCTCTAGAACAATGGTCATTAAAATGCCAGAATAAGCTTGATGCTGCTAAAAAGCCAAAGCAGAAACTAAGACAAAGAGCAATAATATTTGACTAAGCACTAGAGAGGAAAGGGAACACAAAACACAAAACAGCAGATGAGGTAACACAGGAAAAAGTACAAAATGGTAGGCTTAAAATTACCCGTTCTAACAATTATTAAATGAATCCAATATTCTGAACAAAAGACGCAACTATTTAACTGCAAAGGCATTGTTAGATGCAGTCTACAAGATATTATCCTTAAACAGACAGAGACAAGTTAGAAGGAAAAGAACAGAAGAGATGAATACTCTCAACAACGTAAAAACTGGAGGCAGCTCACTCATTAACTGCCACATTTTAGATGAAGTGCATGATTAGAGGTAAAGAGGGAAGTTTCATGGTAAGAAAAGCATACATTCAGCACAGAAATTGAATGGTTATAAATACTTACACTTGCAAAAACAGTACTTCGGTATAACCAAGCAAAATTCGACAGAGAAATGGACAAAGGCACCACCACAGTGTCTTTAATACAGTTACCAATGGCTGACAGAGAGCGAAGCAAAGGAGAGAACCCGGAACATCCCAGCCACTTAGATATGACGTTATCACACGCTCTGACCTCACTACAATGTGTAGGACACGGTAGTCAACAAATGCAAAACACATGTATCTTGAAATTCAGCGCTGTGTCCCTAAAAGCAAAACATACACAATCTAAAATGAGTCAGTATCCTACAGAGTACCTTCTTTTGACTACTATGAAATTTAACTAGAACGCAATAAGATTTCAAAAGGAGAAATTTCACTAAATGTTTAGAAATCAATGTGCCCTTAGATAACTCATAGGCCAAAGAAGAAGTTTCACGGAATTTTGAAGTGTTTTCAAGATAGTGGTTATAAAATACAATGTATTTAAATTTGTAGAAGGCAATAGGAAAGAGGTTGCTTTAAATGACTGTGGTATAAAACAACCACCACCAAAAAAAAAAAAAAAACAAAAAAACAAAAAAAAATGAACTCTATATGAAGAAGCTAGAAAAAAGTAAGTAGAAACGATAAAGATCAGACAAAAAAAGGTAGAAATAGACAAACTAGAAAAGAGGAAGCAGAGCAGATGCTCTCCCTAAAGCCATAGCCTGTGGTAGCCATCCCATAGCCCGCGTTAGCCATCCCATAGCCCGCGTTAGCCATCCCATAGCCCGCGGTAGCCATCCCATAGCACGCGGTAGCCATCCCATAGCCCGCGGTAGCCATCCCATAGCCCGCGGTAGCCATCCCATAGCCTGTGGTAGCCATCCCATAGCCTGTGGTAGCCATCCCATAGCCTGTGGTAGCCATCCCATAGCCCGTGGTAGCCATTCCATAGCCCATGGTAGCCATCCCATAGCCCGTGGTAGCCATCCCATAGCCTGTGGTAGCCATCCCATAGCCCGTGGTAGCCATCCCATAGCCCATGATAGCCATCCCATAGCCCGTGGTAGCCATCCCATAGCCCGTGGTAGCCATCCCATAGCCCGTGATAGCCATCCCATAGCCCATGGTAGCCATCCCATAGCCCATGGTAGCCATCCCATAGCCCGTGGTAGCCATCCCATAGCCTGTGTTAGCCATCCCATAGCCCGTGGTAGCCATTCCATAGCCCATGGTAGCCATCCCATAGCCTGTGGTAGCCATCCCATAACCTGTGGTAGCCATCCCATAGCCTGTGGTAGCCATCCCTCAACAGTGCTTGTCTGGCCTCAGTGAGAGAAGATGCACTTACTCTGGCAGAGACTTGATGTGGCTTGGTGGGGGGATACCAGGGACCCACACCCTCTCAGAGGAGAAGGGAAGGGGGTAGGGTCTCTCTGAGAGAGAAATGGGAGGGGGCAGGGTTTGATGTAAATAAATAAATTAATTTTAAAAAGAAAAGAACAAAAGGGAAAGATACTTTGGAAGAATCAACAAATCTGGTAAATTGTAAAGCAGTCAATGCCATGACTACAGCTCCCCCATACATCAAAATAGCAGTAAGGAGGTATGAACAATTACATGCCGATAATTGCAACAGTGTAAATGAAATTGATCCCTTGAAAGACACAAATATAAAGAATGGAGGTCGGAGCATTGAAGTAGCAAATAACGACTTACAAGGAAAGTCCTAGGTCAGGGTGGCTGCATTCCTGGAGCCTACCATACATTTGTGGAAGAAATAACGTTAATATTATAGAACTCATTCAAAGGAATTTTCCATCTCCCTCTGGATGTTTCCTTTGGCTAGCATTTTTCTGGCACTGAAACCAGGCTAGACATCTTTACAAGGAAAAGAAACTACTAATTAATATCCCTCAAGATTCTAGGCACAACGTTTTTCTTAATAAAATAAATCATGTCAAGTTGGGAATGGGGAGAAAGGAATATAACACCAGGACTTGGAATGCTGAAGTAGGAGGATCACCAGAAATGCAAGGCCAACTTGGTCTATATAGAGAGTCCCAAGTCAAAACATAATAGGAAATGAAAACTATAAACAGACGGGATTTACATCCTTGCTTAACATTCTATAATCAATTTAGTTCATCTATCTAAAACATACACAAAAGGCCATTTCAATAGGTGCTTAGAAAGCAGCTGATGTTTCATAGCTATTGATAGCAAAAGCAAGTAAATAGTCACGGCAGAGAAACGTTCCATTGATAAACGACAGATATCACAGTATGTCACAGGGATGTCCACTTTCAGCACCTCTGTAGACAGCTGGGCTTGGGTCCCAGACAGCGCACCAAGGAGCAGGGAAGATGGAATCATGACTGCATATTTATCAACGTTAGATTTAAGTTGTGCTGCATGCCACCTCACTAAGAGCTGCTGCTATCAGGATCATCTTTTTAAATTCTTCCTATCCTACGCCTTATGCTGTGTCATGTCATTGTGGTGATTAGTGACTTTGAACATTTTACCATGGTCTCAATAGCTATTGATATATTTGGAAAAAGAAGGAAGGATAGACGGAAGGGAGGGAGAGAAAGAAAACCCAAGTTTATGAAATAAAGTTTCCAAGGTCATACACAAACTCAATTGTATCCTTATATATTACCTATGTCCAACAGCAAAATAAAATAAAATTTAGAAATTATCTCACAGCATTCAAAACACAAAATACTTGAAAATAAACTCAGTACCAAGACAGAGAGAACTACCTTTTTGTTTGTTTCTGAATTCACTCCCCACAGCTCTTTCCATACATTTTACAATGGCTTGTCATAGTTGCTTATTTACTTATTTATAATGAATCTTGACTAACCATGTTGTGCCATACTCACCTTATCCCCTACATCTAGCACAAAGTCCACTTCTGACATGCCAATGAATATATGTGTATGTGTATATATTCACATACACATTAGTCTTAGACTTGCAGCATAAATACATGAGAAAATTTTTTAAACTACCTTTTATTTGATGTGTGGTGGCAGAGTACATGTATGTCTTGGATTACATGCATTGGCCAGAACACAAGTTGTGGGACCCAGTTCTCTCTTTCTAGTGTGTAAAACCTGGAGATCAAAGTCAGACTGTTGGATTTTGTAGCAAGCATCTTTTCTCACTGAGCCACCTTGCCAGCTGAAAAGATTTTGAAGATGGAAAAAACAATGTAAGAGAACATATCATCTGCAGAGCGTTTTCTCTTAGACTGCCCTCTCTCCACAAGGGGTAGGGTGAAAAGGCAGGTCTTCTTGACAGGGTATCCTTACAGTGGCCTTTGTTTATATGGTAATAGTTAAATTATAACCTTAGGCATATTGAAATTTCCTCTGGCTAGAATCTGTTGTTTGATTAACTGAAACAAAATAAAATGTAATGAGCTACCAGAAGGCGTCTGGCCCCAACACAGAAGTGGTAAGTCGTGTTTTGATGCAATCACAGATTTGGTTCACCCCCTCAGTCCCTCCCACCACATCCACTCAAATTCATTGACTCTGAGGGACCTTTCACGGCTGTCCTTCTACAAGGATCTCGCATAACCACTTTTTAGGCTCCTTCCTACTAGGACATAAGAAAGCCAAAAATAAACCAGGAGACAAGGGTATGTTCATTACAGGAAAATTCCAACTAGAATCTGCATATTTCCAATAGACCAGATTGAAGCCATTCTGATGTATCTGAAAGATGAAGAGAAAAGAAAAGAAAACTCCTGTGTGTTAAGGAAAGTGAGTTTTTGTCCTCATCCCTTGTGCTTCTAGAAACAATTTAGGTCAGGGCAGAAACATGAGGTTCAAAAACAATAAACTCTGCACACCGAGAAAAAGAGGATTCTAGCAGGGAAGCTGCTGTCCAGATAGAGCAATACAAATGTTCTTCAGCTGCAATAAAACCCTCAGATAACAGGATCACACAGCCAAGAAATGTCCAAAAGCAGCAACTACAGAAATAAAATTCTGGTCATTATATACAGCAGAACAATGAGATTATTGTCTTGGTGTTAACAACAGAATAAAACCCAGATTGATTGAAATTTGCTGTTATAAACTCAGATGCACAGGCTTTCTGAAGTGCTACCGCAGACAAATCCCCTTAGCAAATGTGAGGATCAATTCTTCTTAAAGTCTTTCCTTGAAAATTAGATGCTCTCCTTCCCAACACTGTGACTTCGTTTCCACCGTGGAAGAGACACCAGGGAGAAAGGGAGGTAGAGGGCTAAGAGACACTCACGAAATGGCCTAACAGTGCTAAAACCTCTTCTTCCAGGCACCTGAGAAAAGTGGACGGACCAGCAGAAATGACCTCTAGATGACACTTTGTAAGTTTCTGCCTGAGCAAGGAGAAATCAAACAGGAAAAAGAAGGGATGGTTGCTCTGAGAGCAGGCCAGCGGGAAGGAGAGAAGATTCTTCTGGTAATGGAGATGCTTTGGTAACCAGACAGAGTCCTCTAGTCGGCACAGCCTGTCTCACAGCCTTCAAGTTCAGCTGAGCTCTCCACCTCAGGGCAACCTCCCCGTTGGTCTGAAATGTGCTCTGTCCTTTGCATCTTCGTGCGGTCTGGTATTAGACCTTCTAAGCTTTATCTCCCTGAAATCACAGCAGTGGTTAGTTGGAGTGAAATATTCATCTGTAGTTATTCTCAGGTCAAGACTAGTCCACACCCATTGCTTTCTGCCAATGCCCAGCCCAGAGTCCATCATACTACCCAGCCCAGCACAGAGGATGGTACCCAGCACAGAGCAAAGAGCCCAACAGAGACCATAGTCCAGAAGAGAGTCCAGTATAGAGCTTAAAACAGGGCTCAGTCAAGAGCCCAGAGCCCAGAGCCCAGAGTCCAGAACCCAGGCAAGAGCCCAGGTAAAACCACTAACAAAATACATTGGCACACATTATTTGAAAGCATAACTGCCAGGGAACCATGTTTTAAGTTAAAGACTAAAGGAACCCTCACTTGGTCCCCTTCCAACTTCACTTGAATGTCTTTTGATGTGTCCATACAACTCTCCCCTTGAATGCATTCACAGACCAATAAGTCTCAAATCGACACGCCTAGTACCAACCTCCTTATCTCCGTGGACTCTCCTAATGGGTAACGTAGCTCTGTCACTATAGCAACATTGTATCTCTGAAACCTCTTCTTCTTGTCCCTAGTAGGGAGAGATATTCCTTCCAGGTTAACAGTCTTGCAATAGTCCTTAAAATTCTTTGGTCTACGCAAACACGATTTACTTGGCTCTTTTTTTCTTTTTAAATTCATTGATTTCAATTTTTAGGCTCTTGATGGTGCCTCCTCCCTAGAGTATAATCAACCTACCAGAGGTTACACCTTTAAAGAAAACTTATTCTCCTTCTCCCAAAAGCTATTGATCACCAGTTTCTTGGCCAGGGTTGGGGTTTCATGCCCACTTCTCTGACTCCAACTGAGATTTTGTTTGAGCTTCAACTTGACAGGCACTCTGCATGCTGTTATTTTGGCTAGACTGCTACTGTTTGCCTAGTGACTTTCCTATCTCTGCCTCCTAAGTACTGGGATTCCAGTCGTACCGCATTTACATGGGTATAACAAGCACTATATCCAGTGAGCCATCTCCCTCGACCTTCTTCTGTTTGTGAGACAGAGTCTCTAACTATCCTGGGACTTGCCAAGTAGGCTAGGTGGACCCAACAAGGACACCCCAGTGAGGAGGGGGATAACAAACATGGTCCACTCAGGGCACCATGGTTCCTCCTCCACATTGATTCTGGGGATTGAATTCAAGTGCTTGTGCTGGCAAGGCAAGCGCTTTACTGAGTAATCAATAACCCTAGCCCCCATCGTCTAAATTCTTCTTCCTTTTATTGTCCCAGGGGAAGAAATGACATGCGCCCAGTACACGTATAGCACCTGCTTTTCCCTCGTAATCTATAGCAGCCATGACAATCTGCTCATAGACTGAACCCATCTTGCTTCCTAACAGAGACAGCCCAGGCCTGCCTATGCAATGGCTACCTCCCATGAGACCCCTTTGCCACCTTGTTCCCCAGGGACTCTACTTTCTAGCATCTGTGGTTATTTGGAAGGCCACTCAGGGAATCTAGAGAAGGCACTTATCTCTGGCAAACAGTAGGCCAGCACAGAGGAAGAGCCTGTGAAAGGGAAATCTCAGTCATCGTTGAAGCTTGACAAACAAAACTACTCAAGATATCTGTACTTGCCTTGCCTCAATGTTTTTTATTACCGGGTTGAAACGGCTGAACCAATCACATTAGGCTAATGGCAAGACTGGAATGGCATGTATCAGAGGTGTGTGGGAAGCTATGTGATCTAGAGAATACTGGAGCTACAGAAAGACTTAGAAGTTACTGAGTCAAAACTCAGTACAGGCATCTGCAGCCAGATGAATGTTTTAGGTTCCTAAGTCCAGTAGCAGGTAGCACAGCAGAATGGAGCTTGAACCCCTGTGGTCATGTGGTCACTTTATGATATGGGGCTCAGCATGTCTCGCTCCTGCCTATTGGTTCTAGTGACTGAATTCACAGATCCACCAAAACCTCCGTCTGGAAGTCTCTTCCTATTCCAGGGTGGCAGGCATTCTTTAGTGAAGGGCAGAGCTGTGTTATCCACTGCAGGTTTGTTGATGAATACTTCCAGAAATCTGAATTAGTTACTTTTCTTGCCATCCCACTAACATACCCAGTCACAGAAACTAAAGGAAGGAAGGGACTATTTGGGCTTGAAGTTCAAGGGGACATCAAGGGTATAAGATTTCATGGTAACATGGTGATGCGCGCCAGAGGTGGCTGATCACATTTCATCCACAGTCAGGAAGCAGGGAGAAATGATGCTCATAGCCTTTCTCCCTTCTGTTCTTCCTCAGCCTATGGGATGCTGCTACTCACCGCTAAAGTGGAGCTTGCCACCTCCTACAACCTAATCTAGACAATACCTTGCAGAAGCACATTTCCTAGATGGTTTTAGAGACTGTCAATTAGATAATATTAGCCATCATAATATGATGAATTGAAAATTAAAACAAGGATAAATTGTTTTATTAGGGCAAAGAAGGGGATTGAAAGGGAAGCTATTTAAGACAGGATACATTATAAGAAAGATAAGATACATCAAGAAAAGTTGTAAGAGTGATCAGAGCCAGGGCTGGAGATATGCAAGTCCTAAGTTTGATCCCCAGTAGAACACACACACACACACACACACACACACACACAAACACACACACACACATACACACACACACGCAGAGAGAGAGAGAGAGAGAGAGAGAGAGAGAGAGAGAGAGAGAGAGAGAAAAGATCTGTGAATACTACTGATAAGTAATGTTCATTATAATTCAGGAAGCAAACCTGAAAGTGAGAATAAGAAACTAGGCCTCTCTTCCACAACAAAGGGTGAGATCCTAGGGGAGGGTTGGGCACTCTGAGATGCTGCACAGCCCAGGCACGATGAAGCCATGCATCACTACATATGTCGTGGATACTGTGCTGCTCAATGCTATTGTACATTATTATTATACAATGTTATTGTGAACTTAGGCAAACCTAGATGTGGCATCCTCCTCCTCCTCCTCCTCCTCCTCTTCCTTCTTTTTCTTCTCCTCTTCCTCCTTCTCCTTCTTCTTCTCCTCCTCTTCCTCCTCTTCCTCCTCTTCCTTCTTCTTCTCCTCCTCCTTCTTCTCCTTCTCCTTCTTCTCCTCCTCCTTCTCCTCCTCCTCCTCCTCCTTCTTCTTCTTCTTCTTCTCCCCCTCTCTCTTCCTCCCCTTCCCTCCTTCTGTGTGCACACACATGTCTAGGGGCTGATGAACCAGGCAACATCAAATTAAATCAAGCACAAGAGATAATTGCAACCAAGAGACAAACTGAGCATGTTTCTCTTGGTTTAACACAACATACTGCTTGACATTAAACTCTTAGGAGGAGGAGTGCACTTTAAAATAATGATAAAACTGTAGTATAGCCTGTAAGAATAAACACTCATTTATTCTCATTAGCTGTATTGACTTGTCGTGTTGTGCACTGTACACTCCTGCCCGCATGCACTGGCCTTTTACCTGAGTGGCAACACGGTAGGCTTGTTTTCACCAGCATCATAGACACCTGGGTAGTGTGTCACACTATGACAGCAGTGACAATGTCACTGGGCAGTAGGGGTTTCCAGCTCCCTCATGATGTGGGACCACCATGGTGGATGTGATCCTTCCTTGAGAGAGACATTGTTATGCTGGGCATGACCGTGTTCCCAAGCCAAAGCTCCCTTCTCCATCTGCTTGAAGGTAGCTTTCGACTTGATTGCTTTGGGGAGGTAATTAAAGTGGGACAGGTGGCTCTGCTGTAACCAAAGTTCATCCACTCTGTTTACAATGAGATGCAACTTTCTCTCCCTGGTGGCCACATGTTTTGATTGATGTCACCCTAGGAATGTGAGGGATTCCTGGTTACTAGTTCTTCCCATCCCAGGGAAAAGGAGACACCTCAAAAATGTGACTTGGTCCAATTCAGACAAAGATGCCTCTCTATTTCTCTGAGGTAGAGTCACAGGAAATGCTGTTATTGCTGTTGTCTGTTTGATTTTTTTTTGAAATTTTGTTTAAGCTTCTCTTCAAATAGGCAGTTTGCTGACTTTTTGGCTGAAGACTTAATCCCCGTCTAGCCATCCCTTTCTCAAATCACAGTATCCCGCCGCCTCAACCTGAAGCACCAGGGCTCCCTTCCATCTTCACTTTGACACCGTGGTCTAGACCTCAGGCACCACAGAACTGAGAAACACACATGCACACACACACACACACACACACGCGCGCACACACGAACTCACACATGCACACACAAAACTCACACACTCACACACGCACTCACACATGCACATATACACATACACACTCGCACACGCGCACACACGCACACACACACGCGCACACACTCACACATACACGCACACATGCACACACAACTCACACACACATGCACACACAGTCACACACACTCACACACGCACACACACACTCACATACACATTCACACGCACACACACTCACATGCACTCACACATGCACACACTCACACACACACATTCACACACACACACACACACTCATACACACTCACACACACTCACGCATGCACACACACACGCACACACACACATGCACACACAGTCACACACACTCACACATGCATACACTCACACACATTCACACGCACACACACTCACACGCACACACATGCACACACACTCACACACATTCACACACGCACTCACACACACACACACTCATACACGCACTCACACACGCACACACATGTACACACACACAGAGGCATGCTCACACATAAACAGGAACACATACATGTGTACATATGCACACACACACAATTACATGCGCGCGCACACACACACACACACACACACACACACACACACCTGCCACAATCCCCAAAGTTTTCTGGAGTCTCCATCAGACCATCCCCAAACCCCTTGCAGGCTTCAAAACCTCTGGCAGGCTACTTTTCGCGACAAATTCCAGTTTCCTGGGGCTTTCAGCCATCCTGCAGATGTAATGCTACACTCTCTGTTTCTGCCATAATGATAATAATTTATATACACAGTAGCCTTTTATGCCTGAGCTCTTTAGCAATGACATATGCCACAAGAGCCCAGTGTAGAGCACCTCTGCTCCCTCCCATGGCCCTGTCCTGCCACAGAGACATCACAGATCTCTCATTCTTCATGACAACACCTCATAACCTTTGCAGGCAGGAAGTGGGGAAATCTGTCCAGTCAAAACTGCAGAAAGGAATTAGGGAATGTAACACTTTCTTTCTATTCTCAAGAAACTCTGAGAAATGCACAGATTCTCAGGACAAACTGGCCCCAGACTGCCCCCTGGATTTGTTGCTTTTTGCCTGGGGATTACATTATTTCCTGGAGCAGTGGATTTTCTTCTTTCCTTGTCTTGTTTTCATTCAGCACTGTGTTTATTTAGAGTACAGATAAAAATATCCGTATGGCTAGACCGCTGGGCCCTCACGTGAGGAGAGCCACTGTGCTATATTTGCTTGTCTGTCATGTAGAGATTTCCCTAGGAGACAGATACTTTCTCCATAAAAGGCAGCAAGTGTGTCTAATGGTCAAATGTTTAAAATGAAGGAGAGAAAGGAAGCAAAGGAAGGGGAGAAGAAAAGATGGGGGAAAAAGAGAGGAAGAAGTGAGGGAAGAAACCGTAACTATCTTTTAGTTTGTTATTCATTTTTGTGTGTATTAGTGTTTGCCTACACATTTGTGAGTGAACCATAGAGGCCCATAGAGGTCAAGACATCAGATTTCCTGAAACTGGAGTTATATACAGTTGTGAGCTGCTATGTAGGGTTGGGAGCCAAACCCTGGTTTTCTGCAAGAATAACAAGGGCTTTTTTCTTTTTTTAAAGATTTATTTATTATATGTAAGTACACTGTAGCTGTCTTCAGACACCCCAGAAGAGGGCATCAGATCTCATTACGGATGGTTATGAACCAGCATGTGGTTGCTGGGATTTGAACTCACAACCTTCAGAAGAGCAGTCGGTGCTCTTAACTGCTGAGCCATGGCTCCAGTCCCAGTAGCTAATCCACCTCTCTACTGCCCCCCCCAAAAAAAAGCATTTTAGAAGGAAAAAAAAGTACAATTTGGGGGTCAGACTGATTTCAAACTCTGCCTTTGCCAAACTTCCATCCGCTCTGTAACACAGGTGTTCAGGCTTCTCATTAGTAAGGAGAGATGAGAATACCTACCTAAGGGCTGGTGAGACGGCTCAGTGGGTAAAGGCACTAGCTTCCTTGTGGAAGGAGAGATAAGACTCCTGAAAGTTGTCCTCTGACCTCCATATTCATGCTGTGGTACATGGGGTATACACACACCAAATAAGTAAATGAGTAAATAAATAAATAAATAAATTTAATGATTTAAAGAAAAAAAAATATGTGCCACACACCAAATAAGTAAATGAATGAATGAATGAATAAATAAAGAAATAAATTTAATGATTTAAAGAAAAAAGAATATGTGCATATGCTTGTGTGGATGATAATTGCTGTGACCTGAGTACCCCAAGAATGTGCTCTCAATCCTGAACTCTGAGCGACGTGACTGGGATACTCATCCTGTGCTGTGTCTCTAGTTTATGGACCCACGTTTTGCATGCTCTTAGGTTTATGTCCCAACCCTTCCATTGATGTCAGTTCAGACCAGTGATGTCTGGACAAACCGGTGATTCCTACCGTGTGCTCCAGGTGCCAGCTTTAGATGTCATGGGTATCTGCGAAAGAGACTCCCAGTCCAGTTTTCATTCCCTTACTGATGCACCAAGGGGTCTCTTTCCATTCACTGTCCTTCTCCCCACTATTGTTTGTGGGAGAGAAAGTGTCTGAAGAAATGTAGATCTAGATCAGACATCACTGGAGGAGAAAGGAATCAGGTGACCAGTCTCTGAAGCCAACCTGTCCTCTCACAATAAGTGGATCTTGATGAGCCATCCACGAAGCCCTAGAAATGTCCACTCCTAATTAAGCCCAACCATTATTCACCTGTGATGGTCATTAACTTGTGGCAGGCCAGCTGGGGACCATTTATCTTTTCAGACAGGACGGCCCCTGTGTGATGGATGTGGCCGAGAGGCACCAGGAGAGGCTGTGGCGGTCGCTACCCTAGCCGGACACAGGCAGCTGCTCTGACCGTTCATTTTCTCCCCTTGACTCTGGGTGTTTCTCTTCCTTACCTGTATTGTCTTTTTCTATTTCCCTTCTCCTTTATACATCTATGGCCAGAACCTGCACGCAACGCCAGGGGGTATCTTAAGAAAGACAAGAAGAGGTAACGTAGCTTGGCAGAACTGACGTAAGTAAGATACTTCAAATGGCCACTGCATTCAGAGCAACCTGAAGTCTACAGAGCTAGAGAGATTGCTGACTTCCGTCTAGAAATATCATCCCAGGGTTCCTATAGAAAAATGTAGGTGATGCCCATGAAAACAAGTGAAATACAAACATGAGAGTATACTTTCAGGGAAAAGAAAATTCTGGTGTCGTTGACCTTGACAGCAAGTTTATTAACATTCATCACACATTCAAGAAACATTTCTCGGAGGATTTGAGCCCCAAATCACTTCTTAGCTCCTGAGACATAGATATTAAATAGAGCTAACCCACATTCTCAACCCATACAAGTGCACACACAGAGACACAAAATAGCAGACAATTTGATGAGGAGGCAGACATAAAAATAAATCATTAAGATGCATGGGTTGATGACTAAGCCAAGTTGGACTAGGTCTCAGGAAAGAGAGGAGCTGTTGCAATGGCAATCTGGACTCTTCTCTGTCAAAGTCATTCCCATTGGTACCCTGTAGCACTGGATAATTCACTGAAAACTATTTTCTTCTATGGGGACTAATTATAGATGGGTCATAGAAATGAGCAGAATAAAAAAAAATGTAATATAAAGTAATATAAAACTAATTTGAATTAGTAGGAAGAAAATAGTATGTGGAACACATGCTTTTGTTATATAACATCAGTTTGCCAATATGAGCCTATTTATGTCTGGGTCTGTTGGTTAGTTAGGTCTCCGTGGGCATAATAAATGACAATCAAAACCAACGTGAACAGGAAAAGATTTATTTCATCCTACAACTCCAAGGTCACAGTCTACTGCTGAAGGAAGTCAGGATGGAAACTCAGGCAGTAACCTAGAGGCAGGAACTGAAGCAGAGGCTACAGAGGGATACTGCTTACTAGCTTACTAACTTTCTTAGCTTAAATATATATATATAATGTAGATACTACCTACAGTGAGCTGAGCCCCTCAATCATTAACCAGGAAAATACCCTTGAGCCTTACCTATAGGCCACTCTGATAGAAGTGTTTTCTCATTTGAGGTTCCTTCTCTGTGATAAATCTAGCTTGTGTCAAATTGACAAAAACTAAGGAACACACTTGTACTGTACTAGCCAGATTTGCTACTGTAACAAAATACTTGAAACAATCACCTTGTAAATAGTTTTTTTTTCTGGGGGTGGGGGTGGGTGCAACTGTTAGTAACTCTTCTGATCAGTGCCCTTTTCTGACCTCCATGGGTACTAAGACATGTGTGGTGTACATACATACATCATATACACAAGCAAAATGCTCATATACACAAAACACACACGTGCACACACACATACACACACGCACACACACATGCACACACACATACACGTACACATATACACATGCACACACATACATATACACACACTCACACACACATGCACACACATGCACACACATACACACACGCACACACATGCACACACATACTCGCACATATACACATAGGCATACACACATGCACACACACACACATGCACACAGGCACACATACACATACACACATACACACAGGCACACACACACATACACACACACACACGCACACACATACACACACATACACATGCACACACATACTCGCACATACACACACAGGCACACACACATGCACACACATGCACACACACACGCACATGCACACAGGCACACATACACATGCACACATACACACAGGCACACACACATATGCACACACACGTACATGCACACAGGCACACACACATGCACACACACATACACGTACACATATACACATGCACACACATACATATACACACACATGCGCACACACACGCACACACATACACACACGTGCACACACATGCACACACACGCACATGCACACAGGCACACATACATATGCACACATACACACAGGCACACGCACACAGGCACACACACATACACACACATACACACACATACATATACACACACATACACACACGCACACACATACACACACGCACACACATACACATGCACACACATACTCGCACATACACACACAGGCACACACACATGCACACACACGCACACACACACACACACTCTCGCACACACACATGCACACACACGCACATGCACACATACACACAGGCACACACACATACACACACATGCACACACATACATATACACGCGCACACACACGCACACACGCACACACATACACACATGCACACACATACATATACACACGCACGCACACACACACACGCACACACATACACACGCACACACATACACACATATACTCGCGCACACACACAGGCACACACACATGCACACACACGCACATGCACACAGGCACACATACATATGCACACATACACACAGGCACACGCACACAGGCACACACACAGGCACACACACATACACACACATACATATACACACGCACACACACACACGCACACAAGCGTACACATACACACATGCACACACATACATATACACACGCATGCACACACATACATATACACACGCACGCACACACACGCACACACACACACACACATACTCACGCACACACACAGGCACACACACATGCACACACACGCACATGCACACAGGCACACATACATATGCACACATACACACAGGCACACGCACACAGGCACACACACAGACACACACACATACACACACATGCACACACATACATATTCACACGCACACACACACACGCACACACGCGTACACATACACACATGCACACACATACATATACACACGCACGCACACACATACACACACACACACACCGGGTGGGGGTGGTTCAGAGATCTCTGTCTGAACTCCACTGGCACTCTGTTTTCCAGCCTGTGGTGAGAGAGGTGAGCACCGTGATGAGATGATACAGCAGGTGACAGAGGAAGCCGCTCATATTACGGTGGCTGGAAATGAGAGAGACAAAGAAGGGGGGCTTCCATATTTGCCTCAGGAGCCTGTGTCTGAGGGCTGGAGGATCTCCGACTCATCTAAACTATGACGGATATCTATGATTTTCCTTAGACTAACAGACAAGGTTTCTCTCTCCTTTCATCCCTACCTACCCCTACTTTCCTTGGGTGAACTAAGTCAATTTACCAACATTCAGTGTTAACTTGGGGCCTCCTGGGAGCCCCATTCTCTGGAGGCTGTAGAAAGTCATGACTAAAACGGTGGTAGTCTTTGTAGAAAGAAGTGTCTCTTTGGCTATAAATGTAGTCTGGCTTTTTTTTTTCCTGTGCCTTGTGCCTTCTCTGGGGTCTTGTATTTTTCTTTGTAAAATGTGTTTGGAGCTGTTGTACTGAGTAGGGAAGAGCCTAAGGACATGCAGACCTCAGAGTCACCTGCATTTTGGCAAGGAGTCGAAAGGGAAGTGATCTGAGGGCTTGGGAAATGTGTGCATAACCAAAGGTTGGGTCTTTTCTTTGGGGGGCAAGGCACAGGGCCAATCACACCCTTGTGGGTATAGTTGGAATTTCCCTTGAAAGAAATGGGCCTTCCACTGGGATTTGTTCTGGGAAGAGCTGTATCGTGGGACAGGAAATGAAGATTCAAGAGGTGAGGCTCAGTGTGGAGCAAGAAGGAAAACATCCTCCTGCTTGCCAGGCTGGGGACATGGGACAGAGATGGCCTCAGAGGGGAAGCATGCTTCTGGGTGGGAGAGCTTAATGTGTCGTCTTCTACTCAGATGGAAGCTTGTCGGTGCACCTAACAAAGGTCGCTAATGGCCCAGAGAATGGATCACAGTTAGGAAAGGCTCCATGTCTCTGCCACACACGTGATATAGCAGGAACGTACCATTATCTCCCAAGAGTCTATGGGAAATGAGTGAAAGTGGGGTGTCCACATTTGAGATTGGCATGCCCGGGGGAGGGTGCTGGAAGATGTCAGATGCAAGAAAGGAGTGCTATCTGGGTAGGAAGACACTGAGTCCCTTCAAGACACATTCAAGGCATTCTGACCAAAGAAAAGCAGGCTGAAGCTCACGCCTCTGTCACTGAAACCGCTCAGTACAAACTTAGCCGAAACTGTTATCAGCAAGCCAACCTAATGTTCTAGCTAATGGCAAGGTGGCATTTTGTGACCCTCATCATCTAGTGTTTCCAGGAGGAACTGGAGGACGTGGGAATGGGAAAACAAATTTCGAGGGATAGGGTGGGCAGGTAGGAGGGTGAGATGAGGCAGATTTCAGGTGCGAAAAACAGAAAACAGCTTTGGGGACCACTCCGGAACATGTCTGCGTGCAACAAGGAAGACCAGGTGGCTGGAGCCAGGGACAAATGGGGCTGAGGGTGGTGCTCAGTTCAGCCCTTGCAAACCAGAGGTCCAATTCCCATGTGCTTGCTTACTTTAGCTCAAAAATGGTTCCCTTTCCAAGAAGCTTGACCTAGGGGAATAGCCATGGAAATCCAGGGCTTTCAGATCATCCACTTATTCCTTGCGAACAGGGCTTTGGTTGAGTTATGTGAATGATCGCCCCTACACTGCACTTCATTTTGTTTATACATGTTTACCCCTAGAGGGTATTTTGAGGATAGATGAGATAGAGGCAACATGCTTTAGACTTCTGAGATGAAAAGAGCTGTATCAACTCAGGTCTTATGTAATTAAGATGCTTCGAGTGGCCGAGGCACATACACTTAAAACAGCCAAGAGTCACCCAATAGCCTTTCTTCCCTTCTTTATTATTTTGATAAGAAGAAAGTGGGGGGGGGAGAAATCTAATTTTTTTTTACCACAATGCTTTTGTGCACTTAACATTAACCTTCCCTTCCAGATGTCATTAGCTGCTAATTAAGATGTTGATTCTTAGACCATCTATCTTGCAATAGAAGTGATTTGTGAATGCTTACTAGGTGTTTATCAACCTACACTGTTTGTATTGGTTCAGAAAGAGCCTGGCATGTTTTAATTTACAGAGCAGTTTCCCAATTCTCCACTTATTTCTGCATGTGCATAATGAGAAAAAAATGATAAGCGAGGAAAAACGCGATGCTATAAATAGTTGCTAAAGCAAAGTGCAATAGGAAAGAGTTACGGCCCTAAGTAGGTACTAAAAGAGACAACAGATTGAATTTATCTTTTCTTTTTAATGGGGGTATTTTAAGAAATGAAATTTGCATGTCTGTGATGTAGGCTGATGTCTGCATGTACCTGTGTGAATGTGTGCATGCGAACCCAGGTCAGAGATCGGCTGATGTAAACTACTGTGCGACGTCCCTGGAAATCCTGGAACGCGCATGCTTTTGTCTCCAGTCTTGACCTGCTCCTTTGCTGCTACAGCCTTTGAGTGTTCACAAAGAACATAGCTGCTTCCAAAATGGCCCTTAAATCACAGAAATAAAAAGGATCTTCAGTGACGGCGGAAGATCCTGCAACATGGGGGACATTTCCACAGGACTTTTTAATATAATTTATGAATATTTGCTAGCGACATAATTGTCTTTTCTGCTGACATTTTCAAAGCAACACTGTGATTTGTTGGGCCTCTGGAGAGTCCAACTACAAAACTGATAATTATATTAAATATACATAGACAATAAAGAGTGTGTTTACATAACTATGCCCATAAATATCTGATTGAACAGTCATTGTTCTCAAACCCCTTTTAAGCAGCTCTCTAAGGATTCCAGTTCTAATGACATGATGGTTTAAAAGATGTTTCTCAGTCTTGCTCCATATTTAATTAACTTTCCTTTTTTAAACTTGTGATGGCAGAGACAATAACAAGTGAAAAGCAGCAGCCCTATGAAACAGGAGTGAGACCTGGCTGATCTTTGTGTGACACAGGCATCAGAGGGCAGCCTGTGTGCAGTGCTGGCCTGGGACCTGGCCCTCCCTGGGGACTCTATTATGAGGCCCTTCAGAGCTTGCTAATCCCACACAACTTCTCACGCACACTTGCATCTGTGTATCCCTGCTTCCCACACATGCTCTTGCATGTAAGCAGCTGCGTCTCTAATGACTTCCTCCCCCCAAAACACAAGACAGAAGCAAATTGGAAAACCAACAAGGCTTGAGAGCGAGGCAGGGTAGCACGGTAAAGAGGAGGCTTCAGGAGGGAGGAGGTGCTTATGTTCTGGCCCTGGCTATTATGGCGGTTTGGTTTTAGGTGTGTTACAGCCTATGTTGTCTGTAAGAAATCACACACACACACACACACACACACACACACACACACACAATGGTGACTGAGAACAGCATAGATATATTGTCTTAGTTCTACATGTAAAAGAGTCATACGTGAGTCTTAAAGGGGAATACTTCCCTCCGCAAATAAAGATACTATTTTCTTGTTCTTTCTAGGTTTAGAGACGGCCCACATTCCTGAGCTGGTCCCCTGCCTGCCCCAGCCAGTTTCGAAACCAACAATGACCACAGATCAGGCTCCGACCTCAGTACAGACCTGATGTTGACCTTGTATTTTCCTCCCTTGCTGTTCAACATCCTCTTGCAGTGACATTGGCCCGCTGAATAATCCACGAAGTCCTCTTCATTTCAGTTTCCTTACCTCCTCAGAGTCCTTTGCCACAAATGTGGACTTACAGGCGCTGGGGCCAAGAAAACAGATGCTTATGATTAGAGGGACACACATTATTTGGCCAATCCACAGCAAATCAACAGAGGCTCTCTTAATAAGGAAAGTGTTCCAGACTAGAAGTAGATCTGTTCATAAATGAAGTTAAAGTCCAGGGCATGTAACAGTAAACGTGATAAACTCAATCTCCCCCCTCTCCCCACCAGGGAGTTTTTGGTGGTGAGGGAGAGAGAAGCATTATCTTGAAAAAGTAAACAGCTCGTTTAGCTGTGTCAAGGCCACAAAAGAAAGAAGAGATCTTAAGGGGCATGTTTTAAAGAGTGACCTTGCCTGGCTGTGGGTACAGAGGGGTGGGGCCACAGAGAAAGGCTTTTCTAAGGGGTGACATATAAAGAAGTTGTCATGAGTTCTTTGGAGTTATTAGGGCAGAGATTTGAGTGGATGAGTCTGATAAAGAAGCTGACAAGAATATTTCCATCAGAGGGAACATCCAACAATCCACATTCTGGACTGGAGTGTAAGACAGGATAAAGCAGTACCACAAAAGAATTAAGAAGAAACCCTTGGGGATAGACTGGAGAGAGCAAGGTTTTCCACACATCAAACTGAAGTTAACCCAGGTCCATACAGGTATGCACTGCCCAGAGGTCTCCATGTAGCTGATTCTTTTTCTGTGGACACTGTTGAGATCTTTTTTTTGGTGAATGATGAACTTAGGGGTTTCCCCAAGGTCACCTGTCAGATGATCCAGGACTTGGGCTATCTATGGTCTATTCTATCCTCCTCCTACACTGATCTCGGAGCAAGACTGGGGGACCTAAATGCTGAACCCCAAATCTTTTTCATTAGATATATTCTTTATTTACATTTCAAATGTTGTCCCCTTCCCTGATCCCTCCCCCCGAAAGTCCCATAACCCATTTCCCCTCCCCCTATTCCCCAATCAACTCTCTCCCCCTTCCCTGTCCTGGTATTCTTCTACCCTGCTGCATAGAGCCTTCCCAGGACCAGGGGCCTCTCCTCCCTTTGATGTCCAACAAGACCATCCTCTGCTGCCTATGTGTCTGGAGCCATGGGTAACTCCGAGTCTATTCTTTGGTTGACGGTTTTGTCCCTGGGAGCTCTGGGAGTACTGGGTGACTCATATTGTTGCTGAACCCCAATTCTAAGTGACTGAAAGACACAGAGAAATCGTAAATAGTTTAGAGAGATTGCAAGCTTGAATTGGAGGCTTCAACTTAGGCAGGAAGCAATACAAGCCAGGAGTATCTGCCTGGTCTACAGTGCTGATGGTATGGACTCAGGAAAAGGAGGAGACTGGAGATGTGCGGCTGTAACCCAGTACACAAGAAGCTGAGGCACCCTGAGTATCATGACTATGAGCCCAGTCTGGGCTACAAACTAGCTTCCAGGCCAGACTGGGTTACAGAGTAAGACCCTGTTTCAAAAAGATATAAGAGGGGAGGGAAAGAGATTAAGAGAGGGAGAGGGTGGCAGGGGAGGGGAAGAAAAATGAAGAAAGGAAAAAAGGAAAAAAAGTTAGCAAAATATTGTAAAGTACAAACTTGCTAAGTTTTGCTAAGTGATCTGAGCTGAATGACAGAGGGAGCGAGCAGAGGATAAATGCCTCTGTCCTGTTCCCAGACAGGACCTCATCAGCTGCATCCTTTTAAAAGAGCAGGCTCACAGGTGAGGCTGTGGACCAGCAGTATAAACATTACTAAAACCTTAGCCCACGAAGCTGTTTTACCAATCAGGAAGAGAATAAGTTATAAATTAGCAATTTGCGATGGATTTCAAGTTCCCGCTGACTGAACACCCAGCTGACTCTCTCCCAGGCAACCGTCCCTCTCAAGACAGGAATCCTGCTAACCATCACGGCTCCGATTCCATGTTTGTGCTGAACTCTTTCTAATTGTCATCAATTATGATTCATTTATTTTAGGTGTCTTGCTTGTCATAATATTATCATTTGTAAGTCTTTCCCTTTGCAGGCAGAGAGAATCTGTTGTGACATCTCAATAAAGCAGGATTCAATCAAGGTGTGAATGAATTGTTAATCTCGTTATAAATAGAAGGTACCATATGTCAGGATGTAAGGGATGTCTCCCTCTTTGTTGAAAACAATGTTAGTGAGACAAAACAAAAGAAGTTTCAGAAATTGCTGGTTCAGCTCACTGTGCTCCCAATTATATAATAGCCAACATGCCCTGGCAGCTGATTCAGAGTTCTGAGAAGAGAATTCACACATATTTATTTAGAATCATCATCTGAAAGAGAAAATGAGTGTCAGGTTTAGCTTTGAGAACCCCAGGGATACTCTGCTCCTCCTGAGTTTGACTGTGGAAGGAGCCTTCCAACGCTCACCTACTACTTCCAGAGCCCTGGCCTTTGTACTACCTGATGGAAATAGCGTTTCCCTTGCGTTTTCTCTCTGGTGGGTAGACTCTGAAAACTGTGGGAGAATCAACCAGGCTCCAACCCTAAAACAACCCTAGAAAAAATGTATCTCAAGAGTTGTGGAGGTAGCATAGTTAGGAAAATGCTTGACACACATGGGTGAGGGCCTGAGTTTGATCCCCAAGACCTACACACACATACACACCCAGCTGGATGTGCTGGTGTGTGCTTTTAATCCTAGAAATGGCAAGGCAGAACTGTTTGGTTGCTGGCTATTCTAGCTGTGTCATTGAGTTCTAGGTCAGTGAGAGAGTTGACTCCTAACCTCCATACACATATGTTCAGACATGGGCAAGTGCCTCTGCATATATGTGAACACTCACCCTTCACACTATATCTATATCTGTATATAAATGATAAATATTCACATATATAACCTACATGTGCATTCTTTTAAGGGTGAGGGATGTGGTAGGTTCCCCCCTCCCCCATTACACATCCAAAATCCAATGCAAAAAGCACCTTCAGCTCGTGTTTTTCTGGGGAGAACCTGCAGGCACTCAGAGGTCCAACGAAAGCCACAACCAATAAAGCTAAATTAGCATGCAGCAATCTAGAGCTATTTCTCCCTTTGCGACTGTGCAGCCCTCCCCAACCCCTCTCCCCCTACCTCTCTAACCCAATCAGGCTCTGTTTCCACCTTGTTCCATTTCTGCAGGGCCTCACTAAGTGACTAGCTTGTTAGATCAAAATAAAGTTAATGGCTAATAATACTTCCCCCTAGTGTCCAGTGGTTTCCATGGAGGCTCATTGCACAAGAGTGAGTTTTGGAGTCAGTCAGTTTAGGGGTCAGGTCCCAGCTTTTGAGTTCATTACATGAATTTCCTGGGCATGTATATTTTTTTTTAGGTTTTAAAGTGTCACTTGTAATCCATCGTAAATTAAGATGGGGATTAAAGAAATAACATGCATTAGGACAGAACGGGAACTGGCCTATCAGATCGACAGTTCGGTAGAGGTCAGAGGCAGATCCCTGGGTACCCTGACGTGAAGACCCTAGTTTCTACTACTTCCCTCTCTCCAGCTCTTTTCTCCATTTTTCTTCCCCTCCCCCAGCCCCTCCTCTCTTCCCCAATGATTTGTTGAAGTCCCGCTGCGTTGAAAACAACCCAGGGTTTCTTTATTTCCTTCATTCTAACCCAGAGTACAAAGTACATGGATGGCACATTCCACAATCAATGGAGACAGGAAGCACCAGGCCTGGTAAAGGGCCATTTAGAGCAATGACCCTGCTGCCCTGTCCCTCCAAAATTCATTGTGTCTACTTGTTTCACAATAGTCATTAGAGACACGAAGGAAGTGTTGATAAGCTTCACGATTCATTCAAGGGCCAAGGTTAATTTTTATTTATTCCCAGGTCATCACAAACAGAGGCAGCTGGTGGTGGCATTTCCTTCTTGCCGGGAGCTCAGATACGATCTGGATGGTGTTCAGCAGCCTTTGTGTCCGGTGCCTCGCAGCACGGCAGCTTTCCTGGATGGAGCCCCAGCCACCCAAGCTGCAGACTGATTTTATTGAACCATGATAACTTGTGGTAAGTAATTGAGGTCACTCAGACCTGGCTGGAGGAGAGCCAACCTTGCTGAGGAGAAAGGCTGACATCGTTTATCCTTCAGCGGCCATTCCTTGAGAGGATTTATTTTTGGTGACCCATTTAGGAGGTAACGTACAAAGCCATGATGATCCGTTTATTGAAAAAGTCACTTTCTCTGAATTGTACTAGCGTCAGGTAACTTTGGGATGGTTCAAAACAATGGATTGTGGAGTGCATTTACAAAAATGAGCACACTGGGCCACACCTGTGGTTAATCTCCTTGGTTTTCTGCTACTCAAATAAGCAGAATGTATATTCCAGTTTCAGAACTTGCGGGTGAAGAAAGAAATCATACCCATGCTCATGAAGTAAAACAAAACTGAAATAGTATTAGCTTTGTTTGTGGTTGGTTGAACCTGTTCTCTGCATAACAGCTTCCTAGTCACTCTGAAACCAAAACACAGCCTCCACCTGCCTTCCCGTAACTGGTCATGAGAAACTGGGTGGAACACACGACACAACCTCAGCCCAATGTAGGGAGCCTGGAATCAATCTAGGCTCGAGGGGACAGAGCAAAAGGCACCATGACAGGGTTAAATCCACTCTCCAGGATGGACTCTGGCCCAGTTAACCAGGTCCAATGAATGCTACCTTCTCCCCATCTCAAAAACAGCACTCTAGTCACACAAGAGGAAAAAGTACAAAATGCATCTTAGTTCATATTGCTTCCTCACAGACATCTGACATTAGGTAATTTTTAGAAGAGCATAATGATCCTTCTTAGGGTTCTGGGGCAAGAGGGTCCAAGGTCCACAGACTAGCATCTAATGAGTGATTGTATGTTCAATGGCTGAAGAAAGATGGAGAAGGGAGGAGGGGGAAGTGAGGAAGGAAAGAAAAAACAACGACAAAGGCCAAATTCTTTTATATAGAATCCACTCCCAAGATAACCCTGTAGTGATGCATTAATCCATGCACAACAGATGTTCCTCTTCCCAGCCATCAAGACATCTCCCTGCTGCCATCTCATCTTCAGTGCCACTGTTTCACACCCATCTTCAGGACCACCGTTGCTTTTTTTGTTGGTTTTTTGTTTTGGTTTGTTTGTTTGTTTGTTTGTTCGTTTGTTTGTTTTTCCAGACAGGGATTCTGTGCGTAGCCCTGGCTGTCCTGGAACTCACTCTGTAGACTAGGCTGGACTTGAACTCAGAAATCTGCCTGCCTTTGCCTCCCAAGTGCTGAGATTAAAGGCGTGCGCCACCAGTGCTAGGCTGGGACCACTGTTTTAATGCCCAACCTCAGGACCACTGTTATAATGCCCATCCTTAGGACCATTGTTATAACACCCATCTTCAGGACCACAGTTATAATGCCCATCCTTAGGACCATTGTTATAACACCCATCTTCAGGACCACAGTTATAATGCCCATCTTCAGGACCATTGTTATAACACCCATCTTCAGGACCACAGTTATAATGCCCATCTTCAGGACCACAGTTATAATGCCCATCCTCAGGACCGCAGTTATAATGCCCATCTTCAGGACCGCAGTTATAATGCCCATCCTCAGGACCACAGTTATAATGCCCATCCTCAGGACCGCAGTTATAATGCCCATCCTCAGGACCACAGTTATAACGCCCATCCTCAGGACCGCAGTTGTAACACCCATCCTCAGGACCGCAGTTGTAACACCCATCCTCAGGACCGCAGTTACAATGCCCATCCTCAGGACCACTGTTGTAACACCCATCCTCAGGACCACTGTTCTAACACCCATCCTCAGGACCACTGTTCTAACACCCATCCTCAGGACCACTGTTCTAACACTCATCCTCAGGACCACTGTTGTAACACCCATCCTCAGGACCACTGTTCTAACACCCATCCTCAGGACCACTGTTGTAACACCCATCCTCAGGACCACTGTTGTAACACCCGTCTTCGGTGCCTCTGCCATCATACCATCTTCTGTACTTGAATCAGTTCTCTGACTGCAGCTACCCTTTCCTCTACATCTATTGTCATCTCAGGCATCAGAGGCTGTATTTACAAAAAGTAGGGGCATGACGAAGGGATACGGGAGAACTTATCCTGCGACCTTATTTATTCCTTCTACTCTTACACTGAATCAACTTTGCTAGTCTTGGATAAGTCAATACCTAGAAGATAAATAGGAAATGGTGGAACATTTCCAGTGTGGTCCCTGGGAACAGTGGAAGTGATACTGTGATTATACTCTAACTGTGTGGGTATTCAGAGTTTAGTAATTTCTTAGCTTTATTCAGATGTAAAAATTTTGGCTCATGTCCCCTGAGTAGTGATATTTTGCTAACTCCATTAATTAGGAAGACTTTCTAATAATGTTTCAGGGTTCCCAGGGTTGGAACAAAGAAATTTAGATTAAGGTCCTGAGATTTGTGGGGCCAATGTATGTCCCAAAGCAACTGGCAGAGACTATCTCAGGTACGATCACACAGTGGGGACTAGCAAGCCTCTGTTTTGCTTTTCTTGTCTCTGAACATCATTCTGAGGGGCAGACTGGTACTGTATGTAGGCTCTAGAGAAGTACTAATTTCAGGTAGATCAACCTGGGCTTGGATAGGAAATAGCTTCCCATTGACCTGTTGCTCACGAACCCCAATTCTCCTAGAATCAGATAATTTTCTTTTTTTCTCAGTCCTTATTCACACTTTACTGACACACCACATTTAAGGTACTTAAGATTTGGTTGAAATACTCAATAAGACAAAAGACACAGAAGTGATGTTAAAAGGAAACAGCATGTGTATATGTGTGTATACGTGTATGTGCATGCATGTTGCATGTACTTATGCAGGTGCATGTGTCATTGATATCAGATATCTTTGCTCATTCCCTATCTTGTTTTTGGAGACAGGGTCTCCTCATTAAATCTATACCTCACCAGTTCAGCATTACTGGCTGACCAGCAAAGTCTCAAGGGTTCCACTGTGCCTGCCTCCCTATTGGGGTTTCAGAAGCATGCCACTGCACTAGATATTTTATATGGGTGTTAGAAATGTCAATTCAGCCCCATGTCTGTGTGTCAAGCCTTTTCCAACTGAACCATTTTCTTAGCTTTGTAAGAAATGTTTATACTTGCTGTTATCATAAACAGGAGTACAACATTCTACACAGGACTACTGTCTGTGGAGGGGCCAGAGTTGGCCACAGGTAGAAGGATGAGGAGAAAATGTAAACCAAAATTTATTTTGATTTGAGGACTGGTTTGAATAGTTTCGGTGGGCTTCTAGTTTAGGGAGTCCTAGACTTATTTGGTTAGAGAAAATAGAACATGGCCCAGGATGTATAGGCTCTTAGAGTCCAACAGAGGAGATGGTGGATGCAGGCTCCAAGTTGATCCTAAGGTAAAAGATGCTCCTAGGAGAGACATCCGTAGGAATTTTGGTTAGCCCCAGGAGGAGCAGTTTCTCCTGAAGTAGGCCTTACAAGCTGAAGGCTTGTTTGACACATGTTGCTTTGGTGGTTCTGAAAAGAAGGAACGAACTGGGTTCTATGCATAGAGATATATATTTTAACACTCCCAACCAAAACAAGAGAAGCTAATTTTAGTTAGTACACAGAAGCTCCTTCTGCCTGAGTTTCACTACTTTAGAACGCATACTGATCTTTAGTGATCTCTGCCCCTCCCCTCCAACATAGGAGGTCTTCCCAGGAGTTTAGATTCACGTGGCTCTCTCCTCTGGACTCACACAGCACCTTCTCAATTATCTGAAGAATTGTTCTGTTTCTCTATCTCCTGACTCATCACCCACCATACTTATTGAATAAAATAATCATCTTACATCTCAGTTTTGCAAGGCTAGTGTGGCTCATGGCATCTGCTACAAAATTTGATGAAAAATATTAAGTCTTAATAGCTCTTTGAACTTTTGGTTGCTCCCAGGTTGAAGGAACTTTCAGGAATATTGTGTTCATGAATAATAATGAACAATTATTGGGCACCGATTGGAGGTATCACATTCTAATTCATAATCACTTTCGTCTTCATAATGGTCATCATGTGATCGTGACCTTTCTCTAACTTAGAGACACACTTAAACCTTGGACCTTGCTCAAAGAGTATACAGCAGGTAAGCAGGTGGGCCCCCGGTATCCTCCACATTGCTTCCCAGCAGCATTACACTAACAGTCAATTCCCCACTTAACTTCTCTCAGAAATGACTTTGCCCTGAACCTCCTTTCTCATATAAAAAGTCCCCCAAAGATTTGTCTATATCAGCTCCATCGATGGAAGGAATTCTACTTATGTGCACTTAAGAACAACCAAGTGAATTGCAACGTGGGACCATTATCTCTACACTCTCATTGATAACTAAAGCATATGGCTGCTTAAACTAAGGTATTCCCTTCAGCTTATTGCATTCATTACTTAGAATTCACCTGCTGCAAAGTTAGTAGCGAGTGTGAATTGCTATTTCATATTTTACTTAGCAAGAGCCCACCCTGAGTCAACCCCCACAACACACACAGAATGACAGTTGGAGAGGTCTTATTTGGTCTAATAAATGGTTATTCTTCTCAACGGAATGCCAAGTAGGATGTTAGTTAATAAATACTGATAATCGACGTGTAGAGAGACAATTCTACCTGCTTCTTTTAGATTATTTTTAATTCACATTTATTAGTGTGGTGGTAATCTCTCTCTCTCTCTCTCTCTGTGTGTGTGTGTGTGTGTGTGTGTGTGTGTGTGTGTGTAACCCAGGTGGGGCCCCACCTGCTTACCTGCTGTATGTTCTTTGAGCAAGGTCCAAGGTTTAAGTGTGTCTCTAAGTTAGAGAAAGGTCATGATCGCATGATGACCATTATGAAGACGAAAGTGGTTATGAATTAGAATGTGATACCTCCAGTTGGTGCCCAATAATTGTTCCACTTGAGTGGAAGTCAGAGGAAGCTTACATGGGTCTTTTCTTCCATTCTACCATGTGGGGTCTCTGGGGTTGAACTCAGGTCCTCAGGCTTGGCAGCAAGCCCCTTTGTCTACGTAGTCATCTCATTAAATTTTAAGTGATAAATAAGATACATGGCCCATAAAAACAAATTGTTCTAATTTTTCCATCATATAATCTTTGACTTTGAGTCATACTTCCTCTTCCCTTCAAGACCCTGGCAAAGTTGCTTTACCATTCTGATACCAGGTGACAGTTGTGTGGATTTAGGGAGACACACATGTAGTTTGTACATGTTTGTACACAATGTTTATTATTTGTCCACTTAGCAGCAGAATGTCTCAAAGTTCCAAGAGATTCTGCAGTTCCAAGTTCATTATGCAGAAGTTACTTTGTGAAGCCTCTTGGGATAAAGTCTCTGGGGACTCTGATGCGAAATCAGAGAAACCCACGCTGTTACTGCAGCCACACAGCATTGGCATTGGCAGAATGTGATTTTGCCAGACTGAAGACAGTGGAGATGGACAGGGTGGTGGACAGGTGAGGTAGACAGCCATCTGACACCCAGGCAGTCGGCGCTGCACATCCCCTCTAGGGGAGTGAGTCTTTTCTGTCTCCGGACTCCTTGCTCCAGTCACCCCCTTCTCAGAAATGTCTTCCTGGAGTGCCTGTGGCTGTAGGCTCGAGTTACTATCCAATCTTGTATTCTCCAGCTTCCATATCTATATGTTTTCTCCATAAGACCGGAAATACCCTGGTGGAACATTCCATGAAGAATTTAAGACTTCTTCCTGCACAATTAAAGAGTTTAAATTTCATTTTGTTAAGAATTTAAGTAAAATAACTTAATTAATAATTTTATGTACAATTAAGAAATTGAGAATCTCCTGTATGAACAGTAGTGAGCAATTCACCTTGACTTGAAATATTGTAAAGGGTAAAAAAGTTTAGTTTGCACAACTCTCAATGACTAGCACACCCCTCCCCACCAAACCAAACCATCACATCAAATCTCATTGGATCCAGGGATAATCTCAGCGCTCTGGAGGCTGAGCCAAGATGATCATCATGAAGTGTGCACAGCTAGTGTGAACTACTTAGTGGGTTTGAAGTCAGACTGGGCTCCATACTAAAAAGGGCAACATTATCTGTAGAAGGAGGAAGAGGAGGAAGAGGAAGAGGAGGAGGAAAGAGGAGGAAGAGGAGGAAGAGGAGGAGGAAGAGAAGGAAGAGGAGGAAGAAGAGGAGGAAGAGAAGGAAGAGGAGGAAGAGGAGGAGGAAGAGGAGGAGGAGGAGGAGGAGGAGGAGAAGAAGAAGAAGAAGAAGAAGAAGAAGAAGAAGAAGAAGAAGAAGAAGAAGAGGAAGAAACAAAGAAAGAAGAAAGTGACAAACAGAATAAGAAAAATAAATATTTGCTAGTCTCACATGGTTGCTGCCCAACTGGAGTTACAACCTACTCTGGTCTCTTTCTACAGTGTTGGGCCTAGTCTCCTTTGGTGCCTCTTCAAGAGCAATACAGATTCCCTTCATTACCTTATCCTTGGCCCATGTAGCTGTTAAAACTATTTCCAAAAAGCAGTGTCCTCCAGGCTTTCTTGAGGAAAATCCTTACAGCAATTGAGAGTCGGAGCTGAGCATGGAGAAGTGTGTAGAGGACTGACGTAGAACATTGTGAGAGGTGAGGAACCTACGACAGGGGAGCCCACTGTCTTCTTTTACCCACTCATGCATTCTCTGGCTGCAGAAGATGGAGGAAAACGTCAGATGTGAACCCACACTGGACACAGGATAGTCAACACAATGGCGCATCAATAAGTTTCTCCTTTGATGATAGCGAATCACAGTCTGATCCTTAGAAGACGCTCAAAATTCAGCCCCTCCATTTCCCAGCCCTGTCATGAGTAACACAGCCTTCACTCCCCACTACTCTAATTAGAAGAAAGAAATCAACTAGGTCAGACAAAAAGAAGGCCTGTGGTCAGAGAATGATCCTTGAGCTGAGACTGATGTATACAGAAAGCTCTGGGTGCGTCTTGTTTGGAAGTGACACCCACTTCTTCTTTCTTGAGTTAACTAGCATGATGATTCTCGGCGGAATCCTTACAGCTCCCTCTGGGAGGCTGGAATGCCTTCTGTAATTTAGTTAAACAGCTTATCCAGCACTAAGAAACTCATTGCTCATGGAAGGAAAACAGATCCTCACGGGTGATTCTGGCCACCTCCTGATGTTCATCTGGGGCTCCTTGTGGTTACGTGTTTGTCTCTGGTACCCAAACTAGAGAGAAGGGACAATTAATACACACACTTTCATGCCATTTGCTGCCACTCTGCTTGCTGTTCTTTCTATTTACATAACCAGAGCTTCAATACCCTAACATGTTTTGCAAGCTGTCGCGACATGCGAAGCAAGTGATCTGCTCTATTTTGCTTGCTAACATATTTTTGACATATTTTAGCTTTTGATGGTAAGATTGCGTCTTTGCCTGCTACCATCTGTCTCAACTCAATGGAACTCCAGAGCTTATGAAAACAGTGGGGTGTAGTATTTCTTACACACTTGAACTCTACCAGCAACATGCTATTTTGAGTCTTAACCAATATGTCATGCTTTCACACACAAAACCTGGAATGTTTGATAACTTCTGAGGTCTGCCAGGGAGGGGCGTTATCTTCACATCCAATTTGTTTGAGATGAGAAACATACTGGTGGGGAGAAGTACATATTTAGCTTATAAATTGAGGTGTCCTTTTATGAGGTTCATGTTCCCTTGGCTCTGATTATCCGTTTATCAGTGTAATTAAGATCTTCTATGGCAATATATCTTGCTTTTGGACTCTGCAGCCCCCCCCCCATCAGTCAACATTTGTGAGGTGTATATTCTAAATGTGAAATAGTCAATGCAGCTACATTTGGGCAATAAGACATTTTCTTTCACGGTATTCCTTTCTTGTTTCCATCTTTGGGGGAAATTGCTGCAGATTTGACCCAAAAGATTAGCTTGGTCCATGTCTCTGCTGACAGCAGCCCAAGGATCAGGTAACATGAAGAGAAATGTGACATTGTATTCAAACAATGTGTCGAGGGAAAGGCCAAAAAAAATGCATGGCCGTAACATGCATTTATTCAACACCAAGCTTAAATGAATTTATTATGCTCCTGGATTACACCCCATAGGCCAAGAAGCTGTCAACTATTGACATTTTCTTTTCTCTCCATGTTCTGAGTTGAGTGTAAATATATTTGTCATGGGAATATACTGTGTGCTCTGTTCAGTATACTCTCATTTCATCAGAAGGAAAGCTCTTATTATCTGCAATCACAGTCAACATCTTTGTTGCTCTGAGAAAGGAATGGGCTAACAACGCCTGGATTTACATATGTATCCATCACTTTTTTTCAGACTTGGTTTTTGAATGCTGTTTTAATCTCTGTGCTGAATATTGAATATGGGCGGCCTGATCCTGTCTACCACAAGATCCCATTGGTGATAGAAGAAACAGTGCTCTGCCTCCTGTGGACCAGAACTAGTTCATTTTCTGTCCTACAGCCAGCTGCTAATCATGGAGGGGGTCATTGCAGAATTTTGGTACTAAACTTGCTAGATGAAATCATTGGTGTGTAGTGGACCAAAGAGGAAGGCATTTTGAATACGCCACTCTATGATCTTAAGGCTAATTATCTGTGCTTACTCTGATGGCTTCTTCATGTTCAGGAGATCAAAGGCAACTAGAAGAGCCAGAGAAAAGGCAGAGACGAAATTTCCAGGTAACTGTCCATAGGATCCCTGACTTAACATGGCTCGACTTAATGATTTTTTAACTTGAAGTTAATATGAAATGGTACAAAAAAATTGAACTTTAATCTTCTCTGTGACTATTAGAATATGTTCTGATTCATGCCATGGTGTAGGGCAGAGGACCTTGTCAGGGATATGTAATCGTTAGGGTAAAAACACACCTACGTTTTCATTTATAATCAACCATCAGCACAAGACACAGCACAGGACCCAAACCCTGACCTTTGTACTTGGCAGAGGAAGGAGAAGTACTTCTCTATCATTTGGACCTGGACCGGAGAGGCACCATAGACTATGTATGTCGAACTTTAGTGAACCTAGGGTGATAAGCTAAGATATGAATTCATCAATGTTTTATTGCACTCGTGTGAGGTGGAAACCCCAAAAAGTGGGTGAAGACAAGAGGGTTAAGATGCAATTGAGTTGGCAGAGTGCCTAACCAGTGTGCACAGGCTCCGATTTTGATCTTCAGCACGGTACAGACAAGTCATGTTGGCACACTCAGGAGGTGGAAGCTTAGAAGGTTAAGGTCTTCCTCAATTTTATATCATGCTCCTGGGGTCTGGGGTATATGAGATCCTGTTGATCCAAACCAAACAATCACACAAACAAAAAATGAGAGGAGGGAGGACCACACACAGAGAGATCTCTAGTACCCTTTAAAGAAAAACAATCCAGATAGGAAGAAAAATAACTTGATTTCTAGTTTCCAAGGCGGCTTAGCAGGAGCGTTATGGAGGAAGAGAAAGTTAATCTGTCTTCTGGGTCCTGAAAACAGGACAGAACTCACGTAAGAGGGGAGGGTGAAGAAAGAGTGAGAGCAGATAGGTGGGAATAGTGAAAAGAGTAGCTCACTCTGCAAAAACCTGAAGCAGGTTGAGGCTGGGTAAACTACCAGACTGGGAACATTGAGTAGGGCAAACATGGTTGTTTGAAAGAGAACTGTCCCTCACAGTCCAGGCGTCTGAACACTTGGTTCCCAGCTACTGTTCCTGTTTGGGGAACTGAAGGGGTCAGTACAGACTTGTTGAAGGAAGGATATCACTGAAGCTTTCACTGAGGATATCACTTGGAGAGTTCACAGCCAAGCCTCACTTTCATTTGCTTTGTCTGCTTTCTGCTTGTGGTTGGAGATGTGCCCTCTGTTTCCTGTCCTGGCTGCCTTTGGCCATGACTCCCCCACTATTGTGGATTCTCTCTCTGGAACTGTAAGGGAGAATGAACTCTCCCTTTTGAAAGTCGCCTTGACCATCATGTTTTATCACAGTGATAGAGAAGTAACTAAGCCAGCAATTAAGCTATTCCTCCAGAAAGTCAAAGGAATATTCAACTTCTTGTGGTAGATAAAAAATATTATTTAAGGTTTTCATGGCAGGCAATTTAATAAGGAGTATATATTTAGAAAATATTAGAAATAAGAGACACAGAGGAGTGGGAGTGGCCTGAAGCTCAATGTAGAAAGGGCAGTGACTCTAGAACTGGCCTAAAGAGAATCTGGAGTAAAAACATCTATTATGTTTCAAGTATTTTTAGCCCTTGATAAAATATTAGAAAAAAATGCTACAGTATCTTGCAAGCTTACCTATCTCTTGAATTAAGAGACTTAAGATGGGAGAAGTCAGAAGAGAAGGGATTTGGTATACATGACTGGTAAGTAGCAGAGAAAACTTTCAATTTGATCTTTTTCTTTCATTATATTACATCAGGAGCCTTAGGTACTTCCTGAGTGAGAAAACGATGTAAGATATATTTATGCCGATTAAATGATGGCCATATTACCTGCATGCAATAAGGACACATGCTCCGCTATGTTCATAGCAGCCTTATTTATAATAGCCAGAAGCTGGAAAGAACCCAGATGTCCCTCAACGGAGGAATGGATTCAGAAGATGTGGTATATTTACACAATGGAATACTACTCTGCAATTAAAAACAATGAATTCATGAAATTCCTAGGCAAATGGTCAGAACTTGAAAATATCATCCTTAGTGAGGTAACCCAATCACAAAAGAACACACATGGTATGCAGTCACTGATAAGGGGATATTAACCCAGAATCTCGGAATACCCTAGACACAATACGCATATCAATAGATTTCCAAGAAGATGGAAGGAGAGACCCCTGGTCCTGGAAAGACTGGATGTAGGGGAACGCCAGGACAGAGAAGCAAGAGGGGGTTGAATGGGGAAAAGAGGGAGGGAAGGGGGCTTATGGGACTTTCGGGGAGGGAGGAAACAGGAAAGGGGAAATGATTTTGAATGTACATAAAAAAAAACTTAGAAAATAAAAATAAAAAAAATGATGGCCATATATAGGATGGAATAGAGCAAGGCTAGAAATCAGGAAGTGAAGAGTTAATGTATGTGAAAGACCTAGAATAAGAGTGTTTTCAAGCCAGAATCTGAGAGCCGGGTGGGAGGGTGAGGGCAGAAGAAGTATCAAGTAATAACCAAAATGACCAAGAATGACTAGTTGCTGGGGCCATCACAAGTGACCTTGGAAAACACATTCTCAGTAAAAGGATATTGATGGACTAAAGAACACCAGACTTCAGGGGAGGCAGCAGCCAGGAAGGGGAGGAAGTGGAAACAGACCACAAACTGAGAAATTTGGAAGAAAATCAAGCGGAAAAAAATGTCCTGGGAGGATATAGGGATGGATATATATGTGTGTGTGTATATGTGTGTGTGTATATGTGTGTGTGTGTGTGCACGCACTCGTGTTGTGTAAATGTGCATACATTTAAATACATAAATACATAATGAAAGCTGAAGATAAGAGAAAGATACTGAGACAGAAGAAGAATGAACTAGATGAAGAAGCCTTTTATATACTGAAGGGACGAAGGTGGAAAGGGTAGATTAGAACTGTCCAAATGCCCAAAAGGAGTCTGTGTGGACACATGGTGTTATGAATGTCATTTTGATATCTGAGCACTTGAAGTGTCCCTCTAGAGAGAGCAAAGAACTTCATTTTAGAACTCCACTTAGGCTAATTAAAGTAGCCATGGTGTTTATCTTTTTCTAAAGTTTGTATTTGTGCATGTGTGCCTATACATACATATGTGCATGTGTACAGGATCCCAGGTTCACTCTCAGGCTCCTCAAGTGCCATCCACATTGCTTTTTTTTTTTGGAAAAGAATCCCTCCCTGGCCTTGAACTCACTGATTAGGTGAGGTTATCTGGCTAGAGATCTGTAGGGATTTCTCGTTTCTACTTCTGTAGCTTTAGGATTACAAGTATGTACATGGATATGTGACTTCTTTACTTTGTTTCTGGGGATCAAATTCTAGTCATGCATGTGCTTTACCAAATGAACTATCTCATCATCATTCCATGATGCTTAAATAAACTGGAAGGCTCACACCTCTAGCAGGATGTGATAGAATGTGACTCTCAGAAAATCAAAAGTTTGGCTTTCCTGGGGAGGGAACTCTATTCTTCTGATTCAGGCAAGGACTGAAGAGGGCCAGCTCATTGGCAGGGGCAGGATGACAAGCTAGGGGCCCTGCTATGTGACCTTGACTTCCTTTGGTTGCACCCTGTAGCCAGTCTCACTATTAGAACATTAGTTGTGAAGAGCTTACCTGAGTTATGATGCATCTAATCATTCCCATTCCCCAGTGTAGATGGTGTGGTCTGGATTGCACTGTCTGCAGGTGCCAGATGAAGTGAAGAATTGGCAACTGTCAGGGGCAATGTGCACACTCACCCTCAGCCTGCAACGACTCCTGATTAAAGTGCTCCTAGATCACAGAACATGGACGCAGGGGTGTCTCTGGCAGATCCCTTGAGATGAAAACTATTTTTCCACAGGTTTCTCTGATTCCTAAGTGAGGAGATATTTTCTACTCATTTCCGAGCCCCACATTCTGCTTGGATCTGCAAATTTCAGAGCCAAGATAAGGCTTCTGAGAGATTTCACATAAACCTACTAGAGGTTTTCTTGATGTATTTCCCATCCAGAGGAATGAGTATATATACTGTTCTGTACAACACAGGTGAACAAAAGACAAGAGTCCCACATCAGCATTCATGGATACTCAAAGGTGGCTTGCCCACTGTCCCCTCCTTTCACTGGTGTGGCTTTTCCGAGATGGTGGCATGCATTGCTTGGGTTGTTTTTCATAGCTTCCACAGCTGGGAATTCAAGATGCTATACTTAGGCAGAAGTCCATGAAGGAATTAATTGATACGAGCCAGAAGTTGATTGCCATTTAAGTATTCACCCTCCATCATTGCCAAGTTTCTCTCTTTGCAGAAAGAACGGAGCTTGCCTGCAAACTGGCTCATTCAGGATGTGAGCGCAAGATGGAATGCAACCTTTAATATGCTGCAACACCTGCTTGGAAATAAAGGGGCTCTGTGCTTTTCCCCCTAAGGAGTTGACAGCTGACTTCATTACAGAGGAATCTGGAGCGGTGGTCGAGGCTACTCCTGCCTCTGAGGCTCTCACCCAGAAATGCGGTGCTTACCAGAGCTGTGCTTTGGCCAAGGCCAGAGACTCATGCCGGTGCCTTTTTATCTAGGCTCATCCCTCTCCCTTGAACTCTTTTTTTTTTAGTGCCTGTAGTGGAAACTTCTTCCTGGAGAGGGAGGAGGTAAGAGGCTTTGGGCTGCTGATGCTAAATGGAGGAGGGTTTGCAGGTGTTCTGTAATGGGATCTGGATTTCTAAACTTCCTTTCTCAAGGGTTCTGCTACGCTGTGCCCAACAGCCATAAACAGACACAAAGTCAAGATTGTCACACTCTGTGGAGTTGAGGGTTCCCTGGATTCCTTAGCCCAGTTCTGAAACAGACTCAGGACTACTCTGAGAAGCCAGGCTTAGAGATCGTGAGATGACAGTCCATCTGGGCAGAGACACCCATTATATTTATCAGGAATCAAGGTAGAATTTTGACCCTATCACCCATTTGTGTGATTTCCAAAGATTCACAAATGGGCCTCCAATTTATTTGAAGACAGCAGATTTGACTTGCATCAGACAATCTTAATTTCTGTTATCGTTTAACACTTGAAGTCTCCCTGTCCAGGGATGGAAGCAGGCTAGATAGAACACGCATCTAGTTAACTACAGCTCACATTCATGTGTGACGAGGATGAAGGTCACACAGCAACTTCAAATTTGCACGTGATAACTACAAAACCAGCATCATACGAATGTTAACATGTACAACTCATATTACTGTCTAAAGAGAGGTGGAACGAGAATTAGGAAAAAGGCTAATAATCCCAGAGGTTGAAGCTGGCAATCTGAGAATTAGGCCTGGCCTGCAGTGTATCTCATATGGTCAACACAGTGGGGGTTAATACAGTTTGAATTACTAGAAGCAGAATGGATTCGCCAATATTTGGAAACTAGAACATGGCACATAACCACCACAGCTTCTGGCAACTCTGGAGACGTGAACAATCTGGCACCAGGAGTTCCATCTCCTTGAGTCGGACAGGACCTCCCAGGCTGTCAGTGATCTCACGGGACAAGATCTCACTGACCAAATTAATAATCTCTGGGGCAGTATAAGCATGATGGTCTCCTGAGTCATTCCTTCCTTTTACACTTACTATGTTACCTAGCTGCTACATTACTTGGGGGTTAAAATAATTGTTCAGATGCTCAGATGTGAAAGGTGACACCAAATGAAGGGCATGTGTGCCCCATTCCACATGTCTACTCCTAGCATACATTGTCAAAGTTCTAGTCCTGAGCTCAGTTCACTCTCCTGAGGTTGTATGCTTGGAATTGGTTCTCACACTTGACTCCTGGAGTCACCTTGGATGCTTCTGATGCCCAGCTTGAGTTTCAGGGAAGGGGCTCCAACAATAGACTTGTTTGACACACCCCTTGTGGTTCCAAAGTTAAAGGAAGTAGAGACCCTAGGGGGTGGGGGAGCAGAAATCACACGGCCTTCTCCATTACAGCAGCTTCCTAACCTAGCAATGACTGACATTGGGGGCAGGTCATGCTTTGTTCTGTACCTGTCTTGTGTACTGGCGGACAAGTACATACATCCTGGTTTCTCACACAGCAGCAGCCCTCTTCCACACAAAACCCACTGCCTTCTGTCACAGAATTAGGGTGACACACAGGGCCATTATATTGGCCCCCTACCCAGATCTAAAGCCTTTGAGGAATCTCTTTTGGAATTAAGTACTAGGAAAACATTTTCTCTTGAGAAACTAATGCATTCCTTTTATTCAAGTTATTTTCCCCCTCTTTAGTGCCAGGAAGCTCCAAGTCGATGCTGAAATGGCCTCAAAAGCAAAATCGAAGCATAAACCAGGCAACTGCTTCCATCTATATTCTCCCGTCAGATTTCCCATAACGCTAGCTGTTATGGCTGGGGTGTGCAATGTTGCCCATAGACTCCTGGGGACTATAGATGCTTGGTCTCCAGCTGATGGTGCTACTTTGGGAGGTTCTGGAAACTTTGCAAATGGGACTGAACTGAGGAACTATGTCATTGGAGGCAGGTTCTTGGATGCCTAGTATCCATGGCTACTCCTAGTCTTGTTCTGTTTCCTGGTCAGTCAGGAAGTAAACAGCTCTTCTCTGCTACTCACCCCATCCATCACAATATCCTGTCTAAGCGCAGGAGACCAAATGGACACAAAGCAAGCTCTCTGAAACCATGAGCTCAAATCCAGCTTTTTTTTTGTTTGTTTGTTTAGGTCTTTATATCAGTCATTTGATCATAGTTACATAAAAATAATGCACACACTGGTATTCTTATTAATCTTCATGTTGTATTCCAGCCTTATGGAATGAGGAAGAATATAAACATAAAGAAGATAAATTATCAAAGCTGGCTGGAAGTGATTGTCTGAGCACTGTTTAGTATTTGTCATCCAAAGAAGACTGACAGATTACAAGGAAGAAGGGTCTACCAGATAGAAAGTGCACTATAGTCTTTGGACCAATTAATGTAGCACAAACAGCGGTCAACATGTCTGACTTCCCAGTTTTGTCTCAGGGGAGCCTGACCCATGTGTGTGATGAGGCAGCCACATGGCCAGCCATTTGTGCTGCCAGAATGAACATCTCTGTCTCTCTTGCTTCCTGAGAATTCAGCCCTGGTGCTTGCCACAAACCTGGGAGGTCTCTAAAGGCAACGATATTAAGAGCAACTTGGGATCTAATCCAGGGATAATACATCACCTGCTTTCCATAAACCAACAGCTTTCCTTTATAAAATTATAACCCTCTTGTTAATAACAAAAAAAAGTAAAGCTTTTAAAAAAAATCACTATTAAGGGTGGCTATTTCATCTTAAATGCAAATTCCTGAAGAGGCTAGAGATCTTAATTTTTAAAAAATATAGCCGCGTATTTTAATTATGGATGCACTTGCATATTCTAACCATACTTCATTATTTATGTAGCCAGTGAAAAGCTTTTTAATTAAATAGCATGCTGGTAATCCATTGTGAAAGGTATAGGTGTAGGTTTTCCTTGAATTAAAAAGCTAAACACACACTCACATGTATAATATGATGCATTATAGCAGGCTTGCATGCCTTAATCACTACAAAACACTTGTTCATGGATGATATTAAAATCCGGACAAAAGATTTTTAAAAGATTTTTTTATTGAAAACACAACAAATAATATCACGTGCTTGGTTATTCAACACTTCGTTCATTCCATGACTTGTAAATGAGGTAGGGTAGTGGTTCTCAAAGTGTGGTCTGCAACCAGCATTACCCAGAAATTCTTAGGAAAGCCCAAGCTTGAGCCTGGTTGAATCAGAGGCTCCGGGGGTCATGTCCAGCACGCCAGGATGCAACAAGCAAGTCCTGTAAAGGAATGTCAAGGAGGCTAAACATTTTAGAATCGCGGAGCAGCGACCCTGCCTTGTGGTGCTGGAGATGTGGCTTTCACAGGTTGATCCACTGGAGACAAGGGGGGACACATATCCATCAGTCCAGGTAGCATTTTTCTTACCTCAAAGTTCTGTGGCGATTATTGCTATTTGCTTGAGATCTTCGGAGTTTAAAAGAAGTCAGGGGACGCAGAGTGTGGTAACCACTTTAAACACGATGCCTTGAATGTGCTCCATGAGTTTATATTTACATTGTTCAGACTAATGATGTCTATCAAGGTCCAGGGCACATATTTCAAGCCTTCTCTTCTTTAAAAAAAAAATTGCACAAAAAAAGCTCTGAAATCAGGGGCTTTTCTTTTTCAGTATTTTGTGGTAGGCTGTCTTAGGCATCTCATAGAGCCATCTCCTCCCTGTCGAAAGGCTGATGACCAAGTTTCATTACCTTCCATAGTCGGGTGATCCCAGGCCAGGAGAGGAAGGCATTTGGAGAAGGCTCCACTGGGAGTTGGCAGCAGAAACAGAACTAACAGCCCTCTGATTCGATGATGCTCTGTACTTTGTCTTAGGAACAACGCTGTTTCTTAAGTACACATGAGCCAAACAGCCGCTCAAACTGCAGCCATCCACCATGAGTTCAGATCTGCACAGCATGATGTGAATTGGGCTGCAAATTATGCAGAAAACAGCCCTCACATCCATCTGTGATGTCAGAATCCTCAAGTACAATATGACCTGGTAGATCTAAGACAGTTCAAGTAGACTGGGTCTGATTTCTTTCCGTGCTACATGATGAATCTCCTCCCAGCCGCATTTGGCCCCGGTGTGCTAAGGTTAAATATGATTGAGGCTATGCCTGGGATCGGCTCGGGAGCAGGTTTCATAGCCAAGGGTGCAGGCAATTAGATTTTCTTTTCTTGCTTTTTTTTTTTTAAATGGCAAGACTAACTAGAAAAGGAAAAACACACAAATACACTCATAGCTGATGGTAAACTGAATTTATTTCCTCTTGGAAAACAATTCCAGTAATCTCCAGGTTCAGACTGCAGAGTAAACATTGAGAACAGTAACATACAGGTTAGTTCAACCGATTCAAGAATTTGGCTGTGTGAAATCATTAAGGAAAACCTTGAACACTCAAAGCTTCAAATGTAGCCAGGAAAAAAAAAATCTTTGACAGTCTACATAACAACTATTGCATATATGGCGAGGCTACCTGTCACACTGCAAGGCTTACAAATATATATATGGGCCATATCCAGATGTGGGGTTCTGCTCTGTGAGAATGTCTCTTCATAGTTCGCAAGAATCTCCAGCAATAAAAAATAGTCTTGGGTTTTAACCATTGATATACCAAAAGAGAAATTCTAGGCTTAAGTGTACATAAAAGGAAGTCCAACCATAGTCACATGATAACAGTTCATTTAAAGTTCTGTCTTCCTTGAAAGCATTTTCTCTTAAAAGCCATTTTGTTCACTTTGAAAATCTTGCCTGAATAGGGCCCAAGTCCACTTGTCTTTATAAGACCGTTTTAGCATCGACAACATAATACATGTGCAACACTTTATATACAAGGAGTCTATCCGGTGCTCAAAAGTTCCAACACATGAACATCCAACAGTTTTGATAATACAAGTTGTATGATACAATACAATGCTTCTGAGGAATATACATTAACAATGGGAGTTTCGTGCAAAGAGTAAAACATGTTCCCTTTTTTTGTGCCACAAAAGTCCTTCTCCTCGAGAGGCCGTGCGCACGTGAACTAACTGCTGTGCTGAGTCATCGTATGATTCTGTGGAGAGAAAAGAGGGAGAAAGCGTCAGTGATAGTCTTGCCATTGGGGTGAGCGTAGATCCGAGCCGGTAGTCCTGGGTGACGTGAACCGTGCTGCACAGGGACGTTGGTTCTTTACTGCACCAGGGAGGTTCAGATAAGGGGAACAGCCTGGGGTAGAGTATGGGTACTCTGAAGCTGAACTCTCTGTGGAGGAGTTGGAAGAGGCAGGACCAGGAGGCTCTGTGAGGGGAGGGGTTGGTAGTACCATAACTTTTCTCTACCTGCCATGCCTTCTCCAAATGCCCTCCCACCCAGTACCACCTTTTTAACACAACCCATGATTCAATTACCAGGGTACCACTGTTAAAACAGTTTCTTGACCTGTGCGTATCATTCCTGTTTTTTTGAAACCATGATTCCGTCTAATCTCTAATAGACGATAGTAAATGTTGATTGCCGGGGCGGAGCTCTACCCATCCTCAAATGTGGATATTGAAGAGTAGAGCTACCTGGCTGATGATGGGTAGGTCTGGAAGCACCTCCAGTACTCGTGTGAAAGTGGATTGGGATTGTGGTCATGCTGTGACTCTGCAGGAGATCCCAGCAGTCTGCCTTAGCTCCCCTGCTGTGGGCATCGGTGATCCTCCCAAGGCTACCAGGCAGCATTAGAAAGTTTGGTACTCCCCTACCTCAGACACTCTAGCATGTCTTTCCTTTGATGAGATAACTTCTGTCCAAATTGTGAGGGGGCAGCTGGCACACCTATCCAACAGATAGGACTGGAGGGACCAAAGTGTGCAGGCATTCTCCAGCCCCGCACATGGTACTAAAGATTGTCCTGTTTCTACAGAAGGGGGCCACAGGCCTCTAGGTTTTCATTGGAGAATGTGCCTTGGAGCTCCGAGCTTCCCCCAAGCAGTTCTGCCCCACATCATTCACACTCCATTCGTTCCTTCTGATCAGAGCTCTGAAGCCTAGCTTAAAATACAACCTCTTCATGCTTACCCAACCTAAAACACATTTCCTTTTTCTCTGACTTTCAAAAGCCTCCTGGCCGCATGATGGTAGTTTTGATGTACCTTCAAAAGAACCTGTGGAATGCTGCCCTCAATACACGGCAGAGCCCATAGCACTTACTGCTCAGTAGAGAGGACCTGACCAACTGGATACGGGGTATGGGAAGAGGCATAGTTTCTACCTTGAGCTCATCAAAGTTCTCATGATCCAAAGAAGAAAGTCCTGTAGGTACATGACAATTCACTGATATGACCAAAAATAATGGGAAGGAACACAGAAATGTCACGGTTTTTCCCAGGCCTGTCTTGTCACCAGGGAAGGCAATCCCAGCAGCAGGTAGTAAGCTAATATTTTCATTGAGGCTGGAAACATGAGAGACACCCCAGGAGGCCAATGTAGGCTGAAGCATAGGCCTTGGTGAAGACAACAAGAATGTGTGTGTGTGTGTGTGTGTGTGTGTTTTCTGCACATGTGCATCTGTGCCTGTTCTGATTGACTAAGCTCTTCTAGAGAGAGGGTTTAGAAGCATGAATACTGAATGGAAACACAAATGAATGGTAGTTTAGACAACATTACGAGGGATTTTAAAACATCACTAAAAAGTTCAGAATTGGTCATACATACAGAAGAGGAGAAAAATGAGTATTTGAAGCAGGACACTTTGTGAGATCTTTGTTGCCTTTAGCATCCCTGAGGATAGATGACTAGCCTGTCACTAGTTCAGAGGTATAGGCTGCATGACCAAAGGCTGGGAGGCTGATAGCTCCCTCCTGAGGCTGTCACACTAGCGAGGTGACAGAGAGGGATGGAAGGGCCTAGCTCTCTTCCCTGTTTCAGATTTAGCTTTTTGGTGAAGGAGATGGAGAGCGGGACTAGGTCCTTTCCCACCACAATTACTGTGTGATGGACAGTCATGACTGGGGGGACTCTGTCATTACCCACCCTGGACTGGAGCCCAAACTGCAAAAAAAGAAAAAAAAAGAGTCAAGGCAGCTGTGTTTTATTGTGAGTTTATGTAAAACATCCTTGCTCCATTCTCTTCAAAAGGATGGCTTTCTCTCTAGTAGTCCTGGCCTCCAAGTGCATTTAAAAGTAAACTATTTTTATGCCAATTCTTTTGTCTGGGTATTGATTTTAAATATGTCTGGGAGGTGTTTTTCTGAAAACATATTAAAAATACTGGTGGGAACAAAAAGGCTTCCCTATTTTCTTAAAGATCCACATAGCTATGATTAGAGGTTTACATGCATTAAAAAAAAAGTTATAACCCCAAACTATACTGCTTCATTTGTTATTTCAAAGTCAAAAGTGGTTTTGTAGAAAGGTCTGAAGTAAAATCAAAACCAAAAGAACCTACAACAGAACAATGAAATGAAAGAAATTAAAGCCAGGATACTTGATAGCTAAGTGCTGGGCTACTGATAGGTGATGTTTAGTGCTTTGTTTTCCCTCCAATTAATGTTTAAAAAAGAAATAACTCAGAGTTATCTTATAACTTATCTTATCTTTATAGATCTTATAAAGATCTATAGTCTTATCTTTATCATGTTATTCCTAAGTTTCTTAATGTGGCTCATATTCAACACCCCCCCCCCACACACACACACAGACAGAGGTACAGATCTAGTTTCTAACAATCACACTAAATATTTACACCTCTGAAAATATATATGTAGATATATTTTAATCACATTATTGCAGTATACCGAAGTCATTGATATAAAGGACTTATGATCTGAAGGTTAAAGAAACAGATAAAAACCATTTCCTGAAATGGGGCAAAAGCAGGTTGGGGAAATGCAAGCTCATACCAAATAAAGATATGTCTCATCAACAGAAGAGATGACAAAATACCAGAGTCCTCTCACTTGGAGATGCCTGAACACTTGGAGAACCTTCGCCCCTCACCATATTAAAACTGTCATGCTGCTGAGGCCAAGGGCCTCACAAAAGGGACTTAAGGAAGGGAGGTTGATTTTGGCTCACACACAGGCTGTGGATACAGTCCATCGCTGCTAGGAAGTCCCTGCAGCCAGGGTTTGAGGTGGCTGCTTACACGGCAGCCATAGTTAGGAGGCAGGAAGCAGTGAATACTCGTGCTCAGCCCCCTCTATCCCATCTAGGATCCCAGCCCACGGAATAGGCTGCCGCCAATCATTACTGTGGGTCTTCTTACTTAATTAACCTCTCTACATAACGCCTCATAAGCATGCACAGAAGCTAAGCTAATCTAGATGATCCCCCCCCCTTTCCCAGGTGTGCCCAGGCACTTGTCTCCTAGGTGATTCTAGAACCTGTCAACTTGACATCAGTATTGACCATCATAGCCAATTTCCCCCCCTTTTTTGGCTCCAGCCCAATAAGGGTCTCCTCCAGTCCTGGGTGCCCACCACTGACAGCAGTTCTCATGGAGGGAAGGAGGCATATCCCCAGAGGTCCATGGGAAATGGGTATATGTCTGCTGGAGTGAGGGAGAGAGATTCCAGATGTTTCTGATACGCTCAAGGGATTGTCTTTGAGGATCCATGGGGTGTCTCTGCTTCCTGCACTTGTACCCTGTCCCGGGTCCGCTGAGAGTATGAGTGGTGTGAAGTGGAAGGACGGATGGTGTGTCTGAGTCACACAATCATTCGATTCTTGTAAGTGTGGGTGAAAACAGACACAAAGTCAGTCTCCAGATGTGGCCTCAGATGTCTCTTTGGATGGGAAACACGTCTTCCCATGCAAGTGCTCAGTGATTTTCATATTTTGTTTTAAGAAATTCTAGACACTGTGCGTTGGGAAAGGCCTCCAAGAAGCAAGTGGAAAGATAAGATGTAGATGCTAGAAGCTGGGGGCTGAGGAGAGGCCAGGCAGCATGGCTCATTGCTGCCCTGTCAGTGGGGCCACACGGCAGAGCTAGTCCTGAGGCACCATGAATGAGGAGCAGATAGGAGAAAGCACCCCCGGCCTTCTCCAAGCAGCCCTCTCTTGTGAAGAGTTTGGAACTCTTTAGGTCTGAAGGAAACCACTTCACTAGAACAAAGCAGTGGGTAATCTCACCAATTTTACACAGCAATTCACAGTCCCCAAAGCACTTTAATGCAATGACAGGTTATGAGAAAAAATATCTGTTCCAATGAAGGCGAAGTGTTTTACATAATCGAGAGGAACATCAGAGCAACATTGGTGGAGGTGGGGGGCGGTGACAGAAAACGAAGTGGAAAAGAAGAAAACTTGCGCAATCCCGCAGAGAGCCATATTCTACTCTGCAAAAAGCCATCTCCTGGAGACCCCATGTCTAAGTAACTGAAAATTGAAAACCATTAATCCCAGTTATGAACAGTTGTTTTACACGAGGGGGGTTTGTGTTAAAAAAAAAAATCAAGCCCGAGACATACCTTAAAGCCTAAAAGAATATCTATCTAGGCCTGATACTTTAACAGAAAGGATTCTGGAACACTCTCCTCGTTGTAAAGGACCTGTTTGGAAGGAGTGTGTGAGTTCTCCCCACTCCCCGCCCATAAATGTGAAATTAAACTTAGAAGTTAAAAAACAGACGAGGGCCTTAAGCAACCCCCCTCCCCACCCCGCCCCCAGCACCGCGTATGTCTTTCAAATGTGAGACATTTTAAATGTGAGCCTTCCATTTTACAAGACTGGAATTCTCATTTTAGGCTTGGTACTCCAACAAATGATTAACTCGGAGAGCTGACCACATTTGTTGGTCAAACCGTTTAATCCTATTTTAAATGTATTCCAAGAAAATTTTAAAAAAATAAAAAAATAAAAATAAAAACCCATGATCCTCTGAAACGCTCACCTTGCGGTTTTGAGATGATCCAATGTGCCTAGAACCATGACAAAAGTCGAGCTTTGAAGGGAGAATCTAAAAATTTTATTCCCCCCCCCCAAAAAAAGTGGTGCCCACGGAGTGTCAGGACTTTGCCAATTCTCAGCAAGCACCGGATCTCTGGTCTCAGTGGTGCCAATGCCACTGAAACATTAAGTGGCCACAGTAATTGAAGAGCATCTGAACAGGGTTGTACATATTAAAAAAAAATCTGTTGATTCAAAGTTGTAAATCTTTTTTCTTTAAAGCATGATTTATCCCTTTACGGTTGCTTTCTGCCAAAAGAAATATAGGCAAGCTTCAAGAACCAGGAGAGAGCCAGTGTGTTATTTAAAAAAAGGACTGAAGAGGAGGAAAGAAGAAAGACAAGGAGGAGCTCTCCACCAAGTTCCTGCGCAGTCAGTTTACACCATGGTTGGATTCCGTTTAAATGAGATGCTTTCAGACTGGTACAATCAGAGCTCAGAGACAAAGCAAGGCAGGAAATAGAAAACCCACAGGAACTTAAAGATCGAGTGAGACTGCGTCTTCAACAGATGGTGACAAGGCTGTGGTAACATGTTGTTTTTTTTCCCCCTTTAGTTGAAGAACACAAATATCTCAATCAATCTTGGCTGATTAAGTAATTATATCACTCTTCCCTTTATCGCTTGGGCTGGCCGTTTATCTGTAAACACAGGCTAATCAGTATGCTCCCTATTTTTCTTAGCAGCACATTCCAGTTCTCTCTCTCTCTCTCTCTCTCTCTCTCTCTCTCTCTCTCTCTCTCTCTCTCTCTCTCTCTCTCTCTCACACACACACACACACACACACACACACACACACACACACACACACGGTTGTGAGCTTTCTTTTCAGGTGGTAAACTGAATTTTATATCACTGTCCACCTTTAAGCACCCCTGCTTTTTCGTCATTATTTATTTATTTATTTTTAAACAAAAGCAATTGGTTTCCAACGGCTGGATAATAAGTCTTTTTTGACCTGTCTTCTTCTTTGACCCAGAAGGTCACCCCTGTGCTCGGGCACAGAGCTGCCTTAAGAAATACCTCCAAGTCGTACATTTCATCTCCTGCCCACTCAAAATAGAGTTTCCTTTAAATGTGCCTGTACAGGGTCCCTGAAGGCCAAAGGGGCTTCCCTGTAGTAGGCAATAGAGGGACAGAAGCCTCTGCCTTTATTAATGAATGCAGGCCTTTATGAGTCTGGCTGGCTCCTTCCCTGTTCCCAGAAGCATATACTGTACGTGACTTAAAATGCTAGAATATTGACACAAAGCGAGCTGGGCACCTCTAAGGAAAATTACTCCTTGGATATAATGTAGGCTCGTAACAGCTATTAGAGTACAAAATAAAACCCCGTGGGATCGGGCTGACATATACCGCATTCTACCTAGTCCTCAAACATTAGAAGAATTTCTTTCTGAAGGCATTCCAAGGACAGCATTAAACTGACTTTTGTAGCAATCCGCAACAGCTTTTTGGCTTAGAGCTTTTAGTACTAAATCTCTGGATCAAATCAATATAAGTACTATATCTTCTACATTAATCAATACATTTGGTTCAATATATGTTCTATTAAATTATACTTTCTAATCAAGAGTTTTACATTTCTACCCTCTCTCTTTTTCGTTCCTAACTTCTTCTCTGCTAGTAAAATAGTTTTGAATGTGTATACAGGGAGTGATGACAGGGTGAGGGGCTATTGACCTGGGATGATGGAGGGAAAAAAACAGTCCCAAAGGCAAATGATGTCCCTCAAGCATGTTAATGAGGTTAACGGGAGGAATGTTAATAAGGAAATGCCTTCAGAGCCCACACAATCAGAGATTCTCATACATTTAAATCTGAACGAATCGAATCCTCCCCCCCCCCCAGCCCAGGACTAGCAAAAGAAAGTTCTAAGAATTGCATCAAAGACCAGAACCAACCAACATTGCATTCAAACCCATTTGCTTACTCAGAGTGGTCACTGTACACTTCCTATAGGGAGAAACCTTGTACCATATAGTGTTTTCATAGACCCTACCTGGGAAACATCAGGAACATGTTTGTGAGCTTGGACATTTTCATGAGACATGTCAGTGGACGTTCTTTTATATGTGTTATTTTTCCCTTAGCGATTTGATGACCAAAAATGAAAGAAAGTAAATAAGACATCAACACACCTAGATTTCTCATACCAAGGGAAGCGGACTCATGAACTCATTTGAAGTATTTATTAGGTAAGAAGGCACTACTTTTCTACTGTCACATGGAGGTGGCATTTCTGAACCCACCTGCATCTGCCCCTCTTTGATGCTACAGATCCTGCAGTTCTCATCATGTTTGCAGTGACAGACCCTCTCTATTTTCTTCATATAGTACTGCTGTCACCATGAACATGCGGAGATACTGTCACCTTTTCAGACATTTAGCAGTTCACATGGACCTGGGCTGACATCTCAGAACACTTCTGGGTGACACTAAGTTATATTGTAATATTAAAACAAAGGTGAAATGGAATCACCAGAAATGATCAGAAAAATGCTATCACAGACAGAAAAGGACCGTCACATGAGAGTTTGTAACCTGGCAAGGAGAGAATTATTCTATCGACCTTAGGCTTTAGGCTTGTTTTTTAAACAATTCTGGCATTAAAATTTTTAATCATACTTTTCAGAGAATAAGAGTTAGCTTTCTGGTGAAACTGACTGAAGGACATATTTGCTTTGTTCTTTGGATGCTAGTGTTAATGAGCCTACGAGAGCTGAGTTGTTCTGGTCCTACAGTATGGGAGAAACGACAAGTTCATGAGCTGATGCTCAGAAGTGTGAGTAGGAAGTTGGAGATGATGCAGAGAAGTCTTTCCTGTTAGATGGACAGATGCCACTTCTGTGCTGGATATTAGAGAGTCTGCAAAGGATCCCAAAATACTATCATGGCTCGCCTTACTACAAGGTTTGTGACCTCAGCTCTGCTGACATTAGGATGTGGATTTCTGGGCACTAGAGACAGTGTATTCGTTTATACTGTAACATTTGTCCCCAGACGTTACTACATCTCTCTCAGTGGGAGAAATCCTTATTGTAGGGGATCACTGCCTTATGCTATTTGGAAAACATTTGTGCATGAAGAAATGAAAGAGTTGGATAAAAGGACGATCTAGTATTCAATTAATGTTAAATTTCAAGAAGAAAGAATTGGTCCATGGGCAGAGGAGACATGTAGAAATGTCGGTCTGTGGTGTGTCACATCCAGATACCGAGAGGGGATGCTGTAGGGACTAAGGTTCATGTTTGAGATCCACACAATCGAGTCACAAAACCAAAAATCACAAGAAAGCTCCACGATGTTACACATTTATGAATCTGTATTGGTCTGCCCTCAGAGCTAACCTTTCCTGGTGTGGCCCAAAGGCCACAGGCTGGATATAGCGTGCTGCAGTGTGGAGCAGTGGCCACTAGGAGCCCTTGCTGTTGACCTGTATTTGCACAGACAAGTTTAGTGAGATATGATCAAGTTGGAGGTTTTGATTTGTCTCTGTCCTGAAATATAAGAGTCTGCCAGGCTGAAAATCTTCAGGTGAGCTACTTGCTCTCAGTCTGTGGGATATGCCCTTCGTTTTATGAAAATAATATCTGTCCACACAAAGACATACACACAGACACGAAGACACAAAAGACACACACACACACACACACACACACACACACAGGACTACACTGCATTTTAAAATAGTGCCATAGGAGGAGTGTGGACAAGCTCCCAGAAATTCTGCAAAGGATCCTTTGAGGATATATTATATGTGGCATTATCTGTGGGTGGAACTAAACTTCTCCAGAAATGTTCACTCACTCAACTGTTTACATACAAACAGCAAAGATGGTTCACCCCAGGCCAAGGAAACAACTGTACTTAAGAGAAGCTCACGTTGCCACGATGTCTAAAGTGACTTGGAAATTAAGCTGTGAAAGTTACTATTTTGGGTGTGAAAATGAATGTCTACTTTGAAAACAACCCCTGAACTATCACTACCTCTGATCTACCTTTACTGGTCAGGAATTATTGTACCTGTATATAATACATAGAATAAAAAGAAAAATGTAGTTTCCTAGTTAGGAAGGATCTAAGAGGAAGTGCCTGGTGGGTATCTCTTAAGATATGAAGGATGTTTGTCTGGCTATGGCTCATACCATCTGTCAGGGGAGACAAGTTTCAAAGGAACTAGAGCAAAGGCCCTCTGCCTTCTGTGAGGGGCTGTAAGCTGACTTTTTAGAGAATCTACACATACCCATGGCTTGACGCTGTAAAGAGAGCAAGGAACACAGGCAAAACTGAGGGCCACAGAGCCAAAACCAGCGTTCTTAGACACCACAGGATTTGGTGGGGCTTAAGCTACCAGGCTGTGTGGAGATCAGATTAGAAAGTGGCTATGTTCAACACATTACATTTTTTGTTTGTTTTCAGAAAGGGTCTCGTATAACTCAGGCTGGCCTCTAACTAACTATGTAGCTGAGAGTGATAAAATGGTCTTCCTGCTTCTGTCTCCTAAGCTCTGGAATCACTGCATGACCTTACATTTTGCTTCTTCTTTAAAACAAAATAAACAAACAAACAAGCAATATTTAACCAATGTGGAAAATTTCACGGTGGTTTATAATGTAGCAAGAACACCCAGCTAATTATCTGGGACTTAGTTTAATATAAGTCTTCAGAAGCAAAGATTAATTAGTTAAATAATGCAACTTTTAAGTCAGAAAATATAATAATTTCCAGTATTTTGACAATTAAACAGTATAGAGAAATAAAACAAGCCACCTCAAAAGGCCAAATTATATTGCAGAGCTACAAACGGGCAATGTTAACATGGCAACAATTCCATTTTTCAGGAAGATCTTTAAAAGAATAGTATGATTCTGATTATATGCTGATTTCTAGAATGTTTTGCATTCTAGAGAGTCTTGAAGACTCTCCTCTTTGGAGGCCTGGAGACATAGATGTATTGGGAGTGTTTGCATGCTTTCCAAGTGCGAGTTCTCGAGTTCGATACCCAAAGCCCTGAAGAAGCCACCTGTGATAAGCTAGTACATGTCTCAAATGAACCAGGCAGAGGGCGATAACCAAGACCCTCTGACCCCAAAATGTGTACCATAGCATGGAAGTGTCTTTCTGTCTGTCTGTGCTTCTCCAACACAACACAATACAAAATTAAAAACAACAACAACAACAACAATAACAACAAACAAAATTACCTTTCTCTTTAGAACTCACAATAGTTTGCATTGAGATTCACAGAAAGTTCCAGATTGGAAGAACAGGCAAAACAGTGGCCACTGGGAAATATTTTAAAAGTATAAAGTTGATTTTTCTTCTTTTACAAGCAATCAACAAATTGAGCTACCTGTTTATGTACAAGAAGTCAACTGGAAACTGCAATCATAATATACAAAGCAGAAAGGAGAGGGCCCAGGCTATGATGATTCTGCCTCACCTCTGGAATGACAGACTCTCAGTGTGTTGGGGGACAGAAGGCTTTGACAGGCAATCCTGTCTAATAAGATATTCAGGGATTAGGTCAGCTCTTCCCACACAGATGTGTGCATGCACCACTTGTAGCTAGGCTTTAATTTTTTTCCACTGTAATGTTTAATTTATCACACTGGTACCTTCTATACAAGAACATCTGTAAACAAGGCTAAGAATGACCTCCTTCCAATTTTACATCCGTGAACAGTGCCCCCTTCTTCGTGCTTTAATTTTAATACCTAAAAGATAAACAACTCTGTGCAAGGAGGTGGGAAGAGGCGTGTCTGACGTTAATGTGTTAATCTTGGGCGAATACAAATTTCCTTTCTGCCAGGCTCTAGAGTGCACACCACTGACTCTCCACACTAAAGCTATGCTCAGGCATCTCTTTCCCAGTCCAACACAATTAAACAAATTTCTGCTAAATATTTAATAGGCTTGTGTACTAATTAGCAACAAATAATTATCTTAGATTGATAATTGCTCAGAAATGCCCTCTTACAAGCATTGTAGATATGCGGCCTCCCTCTGTTTTTAGATTTTTGAATCCTGGAAGGATTGTTTTCTAATTTTTATTTTTTAAAAGAAGACTTAGTGAAATAAATCCTAGTCACTCTCCTCGGCCCAAGATCTTACAATCAAGTTGGGCTGCCCTGTAATCAGCTATAACATTCCTCCAAGCTCCGTTTGTGGCACTTCTGTGAGAGCGATCCACTGAGATCCAGTGAGGTTTCGAAGGGTGTTGAGCCAGGCATTGATTTAAAAACTGACTGGCAGCCTTAGGATTTAAACTCTGGTCCATCAGTTTCAAAAGGTCATCTGATTAGAATGGGAAAGGCACCCAGGACTGGTGATTTATATTCAAAGGGTAACCTTTGTGAGAAGGAGGAGTTGTGACTCTCTGCCTTTCAATTTGATAGGGCAGGGGTTCCCTTCAACTGAATTCCAATAATTGTGAAAAAGGAGGCAAGGTATGTGCCACCCTCAGCCTTGACCGTGTGTGTGTGTGTGTGTGTGTGTGTGTGTGTGTGTGTGTGTGTGTGTGTGTGTGTGCGCACGCGCATGTGTGCTCCAAGGTTCCAAGGCTCCTGTGTGCTCCAGTACGTACAGAAGCCAGAAAGTGACATGAGGTGTTTAGCCTGAGACCTTTGAGACAGTCTCTCACTGCCCCAGAGGAACACCATTCTTTTCAACCAGGCTGGCAGGCCCATACCGGGGTGATCCTCCAGGCTCCTTCTTCCGCAACTGGGGTTACAGGAGCACAGATAGACACCAGCTGCAGAGGGTCTGAACTCACATCACCATGCTTCCCTGACAAGTGCTCTTGCCAGGGAGTCATCCCTCCAGCCCTCTCTTGTTTTCAGTTATAACATTGCCACGCTCTCTAAGCGCGAGTCAAATACACTATAATTCATTAAAGATAACAGAAAATCTGTTTGCCTACCATCAGCAACCAAACAGTTGCCTAGTAGGTCAAAATGTAACAATCGATTGATATCATTAAACAGGGTTGAACGTGAGCCACACCCTGAGATTATGTGTGCATTTCCATGCGTGAGCAAGCAAGTGTGTGCTAAGTGGAGAATGAGTTACATTCAGGCACGGGCTCCGTGTCCTCTTCAGATCTTTCAGCACCTCTGGAACTGTCTGAGATGGGGCAGGGTGCCACTTAAGGTAGTCCCGAAAGAGGCTTTGTTCGAGATTGTGAGCAGATTCTTTGAAAGTACAGACATGTCATAGCCCCAGTGAAATATTTGACTGTTTTCCACATTAAGTAAAAAATTCCTGGTTAGGAAGGTCTGCATTGTTATGTTCCCTACCCCCACCCCCACCGCCACCACCACCCCCCACTCCTCGCCTGTCTTTCTTCCCCCTTCTCTGCATCTTTTTCTATGTTTAAGACAGCATCAGGACCGTTTCTGGAAGCCTCCTCTGCATCCTGAGCCCAATTTTGTTTATAAGCAGCTCGAAGAGGCACCTTCTGAGGGTCCGAAGACAGGTTCGTGGAGTTGGTTCTCACTTCCACCGTGTGCATTCCCCAGGGATGGAACACTGGTCCTTAGGCTTGGTGACAAGTACCCTCTGTCACTGAGATACATATCCGGTGATTCTGCCTTATTCTCTAGGGCAACTGGTTATATGATGCTTACATCATCACTTGCACACCGATGCTGCTAGGGTATTTCCAGTCATAAAATGATGGAAGTGTCTTCCACACGCCCCTCCACCAAAGAGTCTTGGTGTCTGTTAAAGAACCCCTGTGTGAGGTTCCTCCTCTCATGCCACTTTTGGGATGCCTTTTCTGCTTTGCTTCTTGGTCTGTGACAGTCTCCTCACCCCTCCAAGTATTCTGAGCTACCAGAGAGGCCGCCCTTTAATCCCCTCACACAGAGGTGTGCTGTAACTATGGAGAGAGCAATCTATAACCCTCACATCCTTATACAATTTGCTCCTCCAAGTTAATTTGAATTCATTACAATAAAGCAATATAATTGAAAAAAAGCACTCTTTAATGTTTAGTATTTAACATGATCCTGGAAGAAAGACAGTCTCTTAGCAGAGGGCCAGGCGACAACCATGGTGCACATTCAGGCAAATTCAAAGGTGAGCCTTGTAAACAAGCACAACCGATTCTCTGATCCTCCGCACCGCCATGCAGAAAGGCCCAGGCAACGGGAGGCCTCACTCTCATCAGTCCTCCGAGGGACCTGCCACACACAAGTGGCACTTATTCTAATTTAAAGCCCTCGTGCTTGCTTCAGTGTTGCAAAATTTATAAAAGAATAACTTCATTAAACTGCCTGGCACTTCAAACACAAATGCAAACCAGCCACAGCACAGACAGCTCTGGGCAGGAGGGGGAATAGACACAGGGAATTGTGATCACAAAAATGGAGTCTGAGGTGGGGTGCTTCTTTTCCTAACACTGCTTCCCTGTGCATCCTTCCTTTACCAGGTACTTGGGCTGTGCGGTTCTTTACTTCTGTCAGGAGGCCTGTTGCTCTTGCGAGCCTGCCTAGTAATGCTGAAAATCACTCAAAGCGGTTGGGCAAGCCGTGTCACATGCAGAAATACATCTGGCAGTACATGAACGAACACTGTTCAATGTTCCTTTTCTGGCCTGCAAGGAGATTGATTCTCTACACTCCACTATTACAGCTCCATTTACTTGGGTATATATTTAGACTTGTTTAAACTGTTTCAAAAACCAGTGTTAATGTTCAGAAAGATTTCCCCTTAATCCTGGCACCTAAGGAGGGAAAAAGAAATAAGGGTCAAGGGATAACAATTTTCCACATCCATGCGTGGTGCTGGAAGAAAAAGGTACTAGCATCCTAAGAAAACCTCCCTTTTCTCCATTGAATCAAAGTCTAGGAAACACTATCATAAAATATCTTCAGGCAAGATTCTAGAGCTACAAGGCAACCTGTGTTACAGCACACATCATCTGGTGCCAAACTGTCAGCTGATTCTAGTATATTCTCTCTCTCTCTCTCTCTCTCCCTCTCTCTCTCCCTCTCTCTCTCTAATATATATGTGTATGCTATACACATATATATATTACATATATGTATATATATAACACACACAGAGTGTGTGTCTCTCTCTTATATATGTGTGTATATACATATATGTATATATATATTACACACACACACATACACACACACACACATGAAATGCAATGTGAAGACAAATCTCGCAGCTAGTATAGAAACAGCAAGACTCTGAGATAGTGAGCAGATGAGCACACAGTTATACCAGAGCCCTGTCCTGAGAGAGCCCAATAGTAAATGACAGGGTCTCTATTCCCATTAGGTGTTCTTATTAAACTGGCGCTAACTTTTGCTTCAGAGTAAGCATGCACAGAGGCCCCAAATTACAGTCTTCAGGTAGATAACAGGAAATGACCTTAGGGGGAAGGATTGTAGAAGAAAAAGAAAACAAAACCCCAAACAAAGACCATCTCAATTGTCTTTTTGGAATTTTAGAGTTGAATCGCTCTTGGTCGAAGGGAGACCTATTATACGGTTGGAACCCATGTCAGGTTAACTGCAGGACAGCCAATGCTATAATCCCCACGTACATGGGCTTGGAGTCATACTACCCCCTGGATAAACAATACTGAAACAAATTCTCAAGCTCTTTACATTCAAATAATGTAATATATCTTTCTCCATGAATGAACTAGGGCTAATCAAATGGAGTGAATGAGCTAATTCAATTACAGACAGCCTTTATTATATAATAAAATATGGATTATTGATCTTGTGGAGCCAGTGATGCGTGATGAGGCAGATTCAGGGCCTGAAACCTTGAAGATCTCAATTCACAGCTGTTTTTATTCATGTTTTGAAAGTACTAAAAACCGTTTTCACTTGTGGAAAACCATCAAAATGAAACACTGCTAACTAATTAAGCCCAGCGTTCCAAAAGAGAATGAATTCAAGGATAACACTGAGGGCTGGGCTGGAAGCCTGGGAAGGGTTGCCTAGATGAGGTGTAATCCCTTACAGAACCTAGCAATGGAGCCTGAAGAGACAGCCAAAGTGATTCTATACTGTGTATAGAGTGAAAACTTATTTGGAAGACTGGGATTCACTACAGGGTCCTTGCTATACAGCCAGTGGGATGCTGAAAACAGAACAAATGGCCCCTCTCCTACTACAGGGTCCTTGCTATACAGCCAGTGGGATGCTGAAAACAGAACAAATGGCCCCTCTCCTACTCGGATTGGCACAGGTAGGGATGGCTGTCCTGCAATGTAGTTCAGGGTAGTCCTAACAAAACCCTTTGTCTCTTGACTTCAGAGGGATAAAAGGCAAAGGGCCAGTCCCAGAGCAGTGAGCAAACAGCTCAAATTAAGAGGGTCACTTGGAGAGGTGGGGGGGGGGGGTCACAGCTAACCCTAAAAGAGGAGAAAAACGTCCCTTGTAAATCTGCCCCAAGATAAGATATAGAGGCTGATCATTATTGGTATTGTGCTACAAAGTTCAAGCCCCACTGAGTTCCTAATCTTGGAAACTTGCCGGGGCTCTTCCTTCAGATGGGAGCTCCAATCCCCTGCACCCGTGTGGGCCAAGTCCACTAGCTCCCTCTGCAGCAGCCCTAACACGAATACCCTCTTTCCTCTCCTATTTTTAAGAGTGGAGCCAGGCTCTGAGCTTTGGTAGACACCCCTCCAGCACAGAGGTAAACGGACATGAGCTATATTTTTGAAATGACTCCCGTGAAAGGGAGGAAGGAGGGATGGGCAATCCGGTACTTGTGCGAAGTTGCAGACTGTTCGGCTGCAGTCCAGAAAATGAATCCAATTTTTCATTCTGTCATTATAAATATTTCATTGCAAATGGTACTGATTTTCTACAACTGTGGTTAAGCAAAGGGCCTCTGTGTGAATATTTAAGAAAAAAAAAACTCGAGGAGGAGGAGGAAGACAACGACGAAGAGGGAAGGGGGAGTGAAAGGTTAGCAACCAATTAATTTCGTACTTTAAATGTAAAAGGATGCTGGGAGAAATTCAACAGTGATGTAGTGTGTGACTCAAAGAAGAAGAAAAAAACATTTACTCTGCTCTTCTTCTGACAGTTTCTCATAAAATATCTGCAGTCCATCTATCTTTTAGTACTCCAGGCTCCTCTAGAGAGCAGAAAATGGTGGTTTAAAGCTCACTTCAGTGCCAGTCTGCAGGAGATTGCTTTCCACAGGACCCCCGCTGATGGAGGCCTAGGGGAAGAGGCCCAGGAGTTATTCAATCAGTCCGAGACTCTGGGGCGGCTGGGGGTCCTTTGAGGGCTGATTATAAAGCTGCCCTCCTGTTGCCTGCCTCGGAACAGAACGAAATGAGCAGTCTCTCGCTGAGAAGATTCTGCAAGAAGGAATTTCACCTGTCATGGAGTTTGTCAGAATTTCAGGATTTATCTTGGTGCAAAATTAATAAAATACCAACCAGGAATTCAGGCTGACTACTCGGCTGTGTCATCTCAGAGTGATCTTTCACCCAAGAAAACCTGGCTAGTGAGCCCAGCCACTGCCGCCCTACTTTTTCCTTGCGAGGGTGAAAGAGGTCACGTGATAAACACCCCCGGCAGCAGAACGGGATGGCAAGCCAATTACACACAAGGTGGCCCCTGGGTACCACTGTCTTCATGGGTGACCTCTGACCTTGCCGTGGCCCTTCCAAAGCCTCTGAAATTAGCTGGCGCCCGAGCATCCGAAGACCATTCTGGATTCTCTAACACAGTAGGTTCCCTATGGCATCTGATCTGTTAAAATCATATGCTGGTTTTCCAGGTCTGGCTTTGATTTATCCTTTAAACGGAGTACCACAGTGGCTCATCAGGCACACGACCGGGAAACAATACAGACTAATAATGTGCGATCACCCAGCCACAACCAGGTCTAGGTTCAGATGTTTGATCACATACTGTCCTCTCCTGTCACGTAACCTCTGCGCTTCCATGAGAAAGAGAGGAGAGCAGGGAACCACCAAAGACCTGACAACATGCGGTTCAGGACACACCTAAGGGCGTCTCTGTTCTCACCACCTCAGAACATGCCTTGAAGCCCTTTGCTTACTGCAACTCTTTTCCGTGGTACAGACACTCAGCTTGTACCAAAGCCGGCCACTCTCCTTGCCACGAGGTCCAGGTAATCCTAAGGTAATCAGTGCTGGTCCTCAAGAATGGGTGGTATGTCACCACAGACACAGTCTATGTGTGGCTGGGACTGCATTCATGCCGCTAGCTGGCTCAAATCCGTGGAGAGAGAGCAGGAAACAAGTCTCAGAGCCATGCACTCTGCCGACACTGAAGGCATTGTGAGGACAGGATGAACTTGGGTTGCGCTGACTACCTGTACCATATCTCTGGCCTCCCAGGCTGCCTATGGTTGCCTCTAACGATGATTAAATGATGACTGACAGCAGATTGCAGGCTCCCAAGTCAGCCGTGGTCTTAAGGCATTGCTGTGCCTCCCTTTTCCAACTAGTCTTTTCTAAATGAGAGTTCATCAGTTTGTTCCATCCACTTCTCTCTTTAGACAGGTAAAAGCCCTGCTTTATTCTGGAAACCTTCACAAATCAGGTGCAAATTGGACAGTATGCACACATGGAAATTGTATGGGAGGTGGGGGAGGTCTCTCTCTCTCTCTCTCTCTCTCTCTCTCTCTCTCTCTGCTCAGAAGCGAGCACACAGATCGTCATGGGGATGCAAGGTGCTCTCAGCAGGCTTCGGTGGAGATGCGTTAACTCCACAGAGGGAAAAGGGCTTCCCACCAGTAGCCTCATGAATTATAACTGAGTATGGGAGTGAGGTCTTGGTGCCTGTCTCACAGCAAATATACGGTTCCATTTTCCTGCACAGTGACCTTTCACCCTTATAAACTCAAAGCATCGCCCAGCATACTGCTGATATTTAATGGTATCGAGTCATCTTTTATATGGTTAGAAGGCACACAAGCTTAGCCGACGTACCCAGGGTGTGGCTTGGTTAATTATAAACTCAAGCTTTGCTGATATAGAATAGGAAGCCTTTGATGCCGGAGTCAGGTTTCCTGGGAAAGAGACAGGCTTTGCCAGCCTAGCTGAGGAGTTGTATCCATGCAGGAGAGGGCTGTGCAAGGAAGTGGATGGCAGCCCCCACCTTCCCGTACATGAGGCGGAGAAGATGCTTAACTTTTGCAGACTCTCCTCTCCTATGCAGAAGCTGTCCCTGCCTCTTAAATGCTTCCCTCCCATGCTTATTCAACGAAGTAATCAATGAAGGAGACCTGTTATTTTAGGCAGTTTGAAATTTCACTGCTTTAAAAGGACTCCTTTCCCCCTGCTTTTCACTCTCTTTGGAGCTTAGGAGTCACTGTTCTAAATGACAGCACCGCCAGCAGAGCTTTTAAGCACCATTCATCTCCCCGCCCCATCTCGGGCTTTTACAGAACACCGATTTCCCTCCAATGAGGGGAACTTACTCCTTCATAGCTGCAGGGCACAGCCTGTTACGAGCTGTAGATTCACTGCAAATATAACAATAAAGGATACAAATGTGAAGTCCTCCTAAAATACACGGCTAGCTCCGAAGCTGCCTTGCCTTAGCAAACCCGATCAAGGGTAGCCTATCAATCTCTCGCAAATGCTCACAACAGCTCATTCCTGGGCTGCAGTGTGAGGAGCATCACCTCCAGGGATCTAGAAGATGCTGGCCTGGATTCTCTGCTCATTCCAAGGGATTGATAGAGTCTGTGATTGTCATCTCTCTTTCCCTAATTGTCACAACAGTTGGGTCCAGACATGTTGTTTTCCAACAGTCAGATGAGAGTTTATAAACACCAAGGGTCTATTCTTGGCACAGAGTCTCTGCTAACACGAGGAAATCGACCCACGCGTAGAGCAAACATCTAAAATAGGATCGCGTGCAGGAATTCCATGAGTCTGTCTGGGTTGCAGAATGTTCTAGAAATTTGGGTTTCCGGATAGTTCCAATAGATCTGACTACAAAGGTCCTAGGTGGAACTCTGTCTGGAGGACAACTGTGTTTGCAGTCTTTTGTTCTTAGTGAAGGCAGCGCATCCAGTGCTGTGGCAGCAGGCTGCCTTGGCGACATGGAAGCCTACAGAGCCAGCAAGGCCCAGCCAAGGCAGAATGTGGCAGAGGTGATGAGCACTTCCAGGGGGCAGGGAGGGAGGGGCTGCTGAACTGGCCACAGTGCTGCCAGCCTGCCCTGGCTGGATGCTCCATAAAGTCGGGCTGATGGCAGTTCAGAGATGGCCATCTGTCGTCAACTCTGGGCCAGACAAAAATAATGTAATGGCAGCTTGCTTACAGCAGGGCTGTCGGAGGAGGAGGAGCGGTCCTAGAATGAAGAGGTGTCGCTCCCTTTTTAAATAGGGAGTTCAGCCATCGGTATGAACATCAAGAAATTAATGGATGGAGAATTTTTTTTCTTTTAAAGTGAGCTGGGGGGGTGGGGGTGGGGCAGTAGAAACTATTCAGATGCAAATAAAGTGTTTTCCACTTACTGCAGCTACCCCTGCTGCCCTGATTCTGGTCCTATCAACCACTTGGTTCTGGAAAATCTGGCTACCAGGACACATGGTGAGGCAGTGAGGGCCAGATTTAGAAATAGGTGAGCCCGGATTGTGCCTCCAAGCATGCACACACAGAGATTAGACATTTATTGGGACAAAATAGGTAATTGAACGGGCATTTAACCCAAATATGTTCATTGTGACAATAACACTTTCCTTTCTGCATACTTGCTTAATTTCTAGATGAAGTTTTATAAAAAACAAAACAAAACAAACAAATAAACAAACAAAAAACCCAAATAAAACGACCTCACCTTATGACGCATTGTGAATGTGAGATGATGTCAAACTTTCTCCTTTATTCCAGAAAATCCCTAGCATTCATGGCTGAGAGAGATTGGGGTGGGGGCAAAGAGGAGAGTGACTTAGGGAAAGAGGGGGGATAGAGAGAGGGAGAAAAAAGAGGACAGGAGAGGGGAATCTAATAATATTACAGCCAAGTCAAGGTTAGATTACCTCTGCCCCATTTTTGTGTCTGACCTGATTAACTTTCTGCCTTCACTGGTAAGGCCAATCAATCCTGATTGAATTATCCAATATTAACAGCTGAAAGTGATCAAAACTAATGGTGAAAACACAGCACCAATCAATAAATCAATGCAAATGATTCGGTTCCTGGAGATCCGATCAAATAAAAGAGATAGATCAATTTAACCACGGAGCAAATTAAGTGTGAATCTCTGTAGCGCCGATTTGCTTCCAAAGCCGCACGGGCTCACAGAGATGGGACGTTGTATGGATAGGCCAGTTCCGGAGTCAAGCACTCATTTGACACAGTTTATACTCCTGCAAATCTTGGCGTCTTCCTGATATGTTTAAGGGCTGACCAGAGCTATGCAGAGGCTCTGTGGCTTCAGGGGATGCAGCCCAGCGTAGCAAAGGGGAGGCTGCTCCTCCTCCACAGACTGTCCTAAGGAATCATTGCAGGACCGGATGTTCCAGGTCTAGACAGAGTGTGGGGCAAACACTCTCATCTGGGGCCCTCTGAGAGAAGGCAAGGCAGGCTGGGGATTGCGACGTTTATAGTATGAGTAGGGAGAATGTCAAAAACGTTAATGTCTGTGAGAAACAAAAAAAAAATTAAGCACTTGAAATATACAGGAAAGTTGTGAGATGGGCAAGAAGGCCAAAGCAGAGTTACTAGAACGTTATTTAGATTTGCAACAAATATTTTCCATTCTTCCTGCTCACTAGATATTCCAGTTTCAGGTGGAGGAAACATGAGAGCAACGTGAACAAAGTTTTCTTCAAGCCACACCCGGTCCCCGTTTTGCTGCTTACGTAGAGGCAACAAGAACCCTTCTGTCCTGGCCTCAACTGGAGGGAGCTGGCACAGAGCTTTGAAATAAAATTCCTGGCCTGGAAGCAAAACAAAACCTAATGCAAGATGCATGACATTTGTGAAAAGAGAGGAAAAGCTTAATAAAAAGTATCTTCACTTAGAAACCAATTAACAGGAAACCCTGTGCAAAGTATGGTTGATTGAAAAATGATTCCAGCAAACTAAGAAAACTCAGGAAGTTTCTGAGCTCTAGGGTAGAGATTTTCCTTCCAGATAATTGGCCAATCTTGATTTTGCTCCCTTGGGTTAGCATTAGAAATGCAGGATACCAGGGAAGCCAAGGTCGCTGACTGTATGATGTCTGTCTTCCTCACCAAGCCCTCAGCAGGTAAGGTACCTCCCAGGACTTCCCAGGCTCAAGAGGACAATGCCATTTGCTGGAATCTTCCTAACAATAGATTACATACCATGTCATGTAAGAATGATTTATCTGTATCATACCTTTCAAAGTTGACAGAAAATAAATTTTGAATTATTTTTGGTATCTCTTAATATGATTGGCATCATGGTACATTTAAGAGATGGAATTGTGTTTTAATAAATATTTTAAAATCTCTATCTTATCTATAATCTAATAATGTCACTGGGACTATTGTACTTGTGATTCTGATTAATGACAAAAGACTCCTAAATGCCCCAATACACCTAAATTTAATCATCTGAAGCACATGATCTCAGCACTGAAAGACCAGCTTAGGGCCAGTTAGCAAGGGACCTAATGAGCCACATTTCAATACAGTGCTGTTGTCCTGGTGTCCCATCTCATATACAGCAATTCATTTTTTTTTCTTTCAGAAATGTGACCATAAAACTCAAACACTAATAAAACTGAGGTGTGAAAAAATATGCATTAAAATCAGATGACATGCTGGAAAAGTGATTTGAGGGGAAAATCAAACAGCTGCAGAGAGGGTGACATCCCGAAGTCTTACTCCATCCCTCCCATGATGCCAGCTGCTCTCCCAGTGTGGAGACACTGCAATCTCTGATGCAAATGTAGCTGAAATGCTACTAGCATCATCCAGAGTTTAAGCTCAGCCAGGCCAAGTCGTTCTACCCACTGCAACAACTTCCCCCGGTCTCCACTAAACCCTCAACATGATGGGACTTCTTTGGAAGACATACAGGAAGAGGCAGGAGACTCCAACACTGCCAAACAGTTGCAGACTTTCTAGGGGTACCAACTGAACAGTGATTTCTGTGCTGTAAGACAGAGCTTTAAAGTGCTCACCCACAGCATAAACCACTTGAGATATGGATGTATATTGAAGGGTATTATTCTTGGACCACACCATGCTCTCCTGAAGTAGCATCCCTATGTTCTGACATGAAGATTGGTTTTATTATTTTTATTTATTTGTGTGCGTGTGCGTGTGTGTGTAGGCACTCACATGTGCACACGTTTATGTGGGTGCTTATGAAGACCAGAAGAGGGTATCACATCTCCTGAATCTGGAATTAGAGATAGGTGGTTATGAGCTGCCTGATACTGGTGCTGGGAACCAAACTCAGTCCTCTTAGAAGAGCAGGAACTGCTCTTAATAGCTGAACCATCTCTTTAGCTCCACAAATTCTGTTAACAAACAACCAAAAAACAAAACAACCAATAAAACCAAAAACCAAAACAAACTAACCTTCCTTGCCCCCCCCCAAAAAAAAATAGAAATCAAACTAAAAACCTCTGAGGTCTATTAGGGAAACATGTGAGGCCTTGAACACATTCATTTATTTTCTAAATAATAAAAGATTCTATTTGTTCAAATAATGGGTTTTTATTCTCAGATACCTTTGTCTTCCTGCCACGTGCCTTGGCTAACACATCAGGTCTGTCTGTGTGGGTAGTTGGGAGCACCCCAGGAAAAGACAAAGATAACATCATTGTAAGAATAAAGGACAGGGTATCTCTATCTCCTCTATCTCTGAACTTCCGATCAACAAGACTACAGAGTTGACCAAAGATGAGAGCTACACACTTAAAAAACAGTGTATGTCCTTGGTTCTACAAGGAGGATTCCACAGAAGGACTGTTCATACTGCTTAACTGAACAAAGTGACAAGGAATGATGATCACAGAACAAGCCTGAGAGCTCTGTCTCTTGAAGAGGGACAACAGAGGTGAAATGACTTACATTTTGGATTGACTTTGTATGCATTGTAAATCAAAGTACACACCACCATTGTATTTATATACAGATATGACAATATCATTGCACTCTCACACAAAAATGCGGGATGTAACTTCACCTACCATCGGCTCCTCTACTAGTTATCTACTTGTCTAGCCACACACATGAAACATGCTTATATACATGCGTAAATACATACACGGAGATGGACTTTATATCTAACAAGTAGTGACTTTTTCCAAATATGTTTTCATACTTCAACTGTGAAACAGTGAAGGAGATGTCGCAAAATCATTTCTGTACCACTAAAGGACATTCCACAGTGACTAGTGAGCAACCCAGAATGTTTATTCTACACTTGCCCTAGTGTTCCTGCCCTGCAGTTAGAGGCAGAGGATTTGAATGCTTTAAGATCTCTAACATAATTTCAGCTCTTGGAGATTTAATTTCATGCACTCCTTCCTAAGTTTAATGGCATAAAAAAATCTAGGTGGGTTCAAGTGGCTTAAAATTTACATTTATTTTTGCATACCAAGGTACAAAGGGCAGCGGCCCAAGACACTGACTGCATCTTTTTGTCATGACAGTATTTTCTATCATCACCTTAATTTCAGTTCAATTTCCCTGCATCCTGGCAATGAGAGGAACTCTGCTTTCTGTTTTCTATACAGGAAGTTAATCACCATTTTAAAACACACAATTTTCACTTTCTAAAGTAATATGGGTACTGAAAGAATATATGCACAAAGTTCTAGGGTCAAATGTAAAAATGAAGATACCATCAAAACTCGGAAACGTCAACTTCTGATCCATTTTCTCTTGGTGTCTCTAAAACTAGAGCAACAGCTATTACTGGGCATTTTAGAGAATAGACCTTCAGATATTCCTACAACTGGATCACAGTTTTCTAAACTATTGAATATAAAGTCAATATTTCATATCAGCTTTGCAACAATTATCCTTACTAGCCATCAGGGCTGTCCTCACGTAAGGACTGGTACACACAGAATCTGAGTATTGATGTCAAGAGCAGATACACATGTTTTCCAGCTCTGTACTACCATCCTAGTTTGAGTGACTGAGTTAACGTCTTAATTCTGACTTCACAAAGATTCAGGGGGTGTGCGTAGACAGAGCAATGTGTTCCAGAACACCTACCTCAGTGTTCCTAGTGGTCTCTGAGATACTTGTTGGGTGGTAAGGTCAAAACTATTCATTATAGTAGTTGACATTATTTGTATAGACACTATCCTTACCTCAAGAGGCTACAAGGAGGTGTAGGGACAGACAGGCCTCCTCCCCCATTTAACACAGTTCTCTTGAAGTTAGGAAAAATAATGGATGATTATAGAAAATGTCAATAGATAGTAACCCACAAAAACCAAAGCTCTTTAAGGTTTTTCAAGTAGTTTCTGAGGCAGCTAAGGATTCCCAGGACAAGAGAGCTGGAGAAAAACTGTTTAACTGCAGGAAAGTGAAGACTGTATGTTTCATGAAATCTCTTGTCTTTAAGGATGTATTTAAGTAGGTCTGATCTAGAGTAGGTCACAGATCAATCCCACCACAGTGCTGAGCTGTAGGCATAATATAATGCTTTGTGCACTGTGTAAAGGTTATCCTTGTGTTATTCAAATGCTGATTTCTGTCCCCATATCTAGTTTCAATCTGACACCACATTGTAATGCTTATGTCAAGAATTTCCTGTCTCAAGTTTGTGTAAACAGTTCTTAGCATTTATTTTCTGCCTTGTCAATTAAAGCTGATCACCCAATGTCTGGCAGAAAAGAGAACAGGGCGGGACTTCCTCCACTGAGGAGGAAGGAGAGAGAGAGAGAGAGAGAGAGAGAGAGAGAGAGAGAGAGAGAGAGAGAGAGAGAGAGAGAGAGAGAGAGAGAGAGGGGAAGAGAGGAGATTGAGCCCTGAGGCAGGGCAAAAAGAGTTGGTAAAAGTTCAGTTGGAACATGGAAGACCCTAAATGCAGGTATTATTGGGATGTTGGCTGGGAGGTAGCTAGATTAGTTTAGGGGATTATAAGGTAGACTGCCCAGGTATTGAGGTAAAGCTTGAAAATAAATCTTGGTATCTGTGTCACTATTGGGGAACTAGTTAGGATAGAAAAATACAGCTGCCTTATTAATTTATTGTATGCAGTTATATTAAAATGATCCTTCACACTAAGCTCTCTCAGTGAAAGACATCAGACCCATCAGGTTGGAATCTGCCCATATAGGGCCCAAGTATAAGTCTGATGCAAACATTTAGATGTTGGCTTGGCACCAGTCCCTGCACAAAGCCTTTCATCCTAAACTTTCATCCTAAACTGTTACTTCATTTGTTTCAAATTTTACATAATAATCTTTTACAGAGGCAGAACAACCAAACCTCCTATGATTTACTCTTTGACACAAGTTGCAATAAAACCAGTATTTTTTTTCAAGCAAGAATTTAAGGTTATCTTAGTATGATAAAAGTATGACTTGGACTGTTTTCCATATTTATTGGCAGACACATATGATAGGATCCAGTGTTTCAAAGAAACAAAATGTGAAAAGGAGTTGTTAATTCTCATCCACTAACAATGATGTAATTCAGTAGGTTCATTTATCTCCTAAATTTCATTTAACTTCATTGCATAGAATAATAACCGAGTAGAATAACCATAGATTCTCTATTCTGATATACAGAGCTCCTCTAAATCTTGCCTTACCAGGACCTCCCCTTTTCTTGGACATAAAAATACCCTAGAGGTGGCAAGAGGAATGAAGATAAGTTCTGTGTTGCTTGATCTTGGCTCTGGGTGTAGAAGCCAAGCCCACAGCCATTTCAAGCCAAACAATAACCAGTAATATTCATAATAAGAGATTTCAAGTGCAGCTCCACTTTCTTCCATAGGAACTAGCAAGATTTAAAAAAAAATTATTCATGATAATATCCCGTATCTTACTCTCTTTTTAAAAGACACAAAAAGTATTGAAAAAGTCATGTTTTCTTCTAAATAAAATTTCTGGAATAGAGTCCATGTTTCTTTGTCTTTATTTCTACTTCTTTTTTGGTATCTTTGTGACCTTATATTTCCTCTTTGTTGGGCTGGCCTTCAACTTGTGACCTTGGGATTATAGGCATGTGTCAACATGTCCTTTGAATTTTTTTTCTCTCTCTCCTTTTCCCCTTTTCTGTGATGCCTGGATTAATCCAATGCCTTGAGCATGACAGCAAGTACTCTTCTGCTGAGCCACGTCCCCAGCCCCAGCCCTTTGACTCTTTTTGTAGCTATTTCTGAGAGTCAATGAAGCAACCAAACACATGTTTTGTTTTATACCTTATATTTATAGCTATAATTTCATCTTCACCTTATGTCAATTGGTGAGTGTTTTTTTCTTTTTCTTCACATTTGAGGTTCCGAGAAGTCGCTGACCTTCACATCTAACAAAGGGTACACCCAAGGCCCAAGCTAACATCTTGGGGTGCCCAGACTTCAACTCCAAAGGTGTGGTTTCAGTATTAATTACTCAGTTGCCTGATGTGGAACAAATACATCCTGGACGAAAGACCCTCCCTCTCCAGTGTTCAACCTTCTGGGTAACAATGGTTGGATATCTGTCCAGCATGGCTCCCAGAGGGAAAAGAACATGAATAAAACAAGACTTGGGAGAGTGAGCTCTGACCAATGAGGTGAATGATCCCACAGTGCAATAACCCAACCCCTACATCCTTCACACTGGGTCAGAAGGTCCAATTACAGTTCTCTTCTAGTTCTTTTGTGATTGACAGTAGCCAGAGGCAAAATTATTTTGGTGTCTATTAATCTTGTCTCTAATTTCCCCTTTGCCCCCAAACACACAAGAGCATCATGGTGGCCCAGGGTAAAAGAGATTCTCAATCCATAGTTAAAATGCCCCATAAGAGTTAACAAGTAGGTTCAACCCCAGCCTTCTTCCCAAGGCCATTACCTGTAGCTCTGTTTGGAAGAAAAACTTCTGTGGGCATTGTGTGCAGTCATAGATCTTGTCTTCTTGTCCATGGGCAGAAAATATATGCTGTTGCAACTTGTTTGCTTGGACAAACACTGAAATAACAAAGAGATGGGAGCTTGGGTTACTGAGTTCCACTATGTCCTGTGCTGATGACTACACACACAGATAACAGGGTGAAGGGCACACCTCCGGGCATGCCTGGCTCCTGACATCTGGGGAGAGCAGGAGGGCAGGAGGCATATCTACTCATGGTTGGATCTCTGGCTTCCCTTAAGACGCACTCTACCTAGCACCCAGCTCAATCCAAAGAGCAATGGTTCATGGAGGCCCTGCTCCCTGTAAATCTTTATAAATAAAAGCTGAGAATTGTCAAATGCATAGCTCTGTCTCATAAGAAATGACTCCTACTTCACAGCAACCCACAGGTTAAGAAATCATGGCTGCTCAAACCCTGTTTATTGTATTTGCCTAAAGTTATAGCTAGCAAACAGTTCTCTATTTAAATGTGTTAATGCTAAAAATTATATCCCACAGCTACTCTGGGGCACTGTCTATAAATGTGCAACAGAACGGCAGGTAAATTCTCTTTGGATACTTTAAGATCAACTCGGCCTACACACGGAATGCAAGGGTTTCAATAATATAAACATGTTCAATTTTAATGACTACAAAACAAGGCCCTAAGACTGTGTAACAGTTTACCTAGGAGACATACTATTAATAATTAAATTGTATATGCCAGAGGCGCTGTTTGGGCTGGCAGAGCTGACTTCTGACGGATGCTTTGTGCACTGTGACCTAAAAAAGTTTGCATCTACAATATTAATCTGTATAGGCAGGGAGAGGATTTATTAAAGATGCTGGTATTTGACTTTGACTCCACTCTGATCATTAAAATTATTCTAATTGCCAGCCAACCTAACATCATATTACAGTATTGTTCTTGTGAGTCATACATTTTAATAACATTTCTCATTACCTTAAAAAAAAAAACTCTCAGCTTTCCTTTCACCCGACATGTTTTACATCGGAAGGTTTTATTTTTCCTAATTGTTATTTCCAAATGACTTCAAGATACAATAAAACAATTTACATCTGTTTGTACAGAGACCCAGGCTGTTCTTGATGTGGCTTTGTTTCCTTACTAGCTCAACAAAAAGAAATGGGACTTTATCCAGGTTTGCAACTTATGTCCATATAATATCCTGTGTTTTATGGCTCTGGCTACAACATGAAAGAACTATTTTATTGTAAGATTTAATAGTGAAAACCTTTGGCCTAATCTTCTTTTAAATAGACTTACTAGGTACCCAGACAAAGGACCTTGACTCTTGACTCTGTGTATCTTAAATACATTGTGAGAGTATAACAATAGCTTTACTAAAATAAAAATTTGGAAGAATAAACAAAATCAATATAGAGAGACTTTAGCAGATGGAACGAGTATGTGAGGTCCAGTGTTAAGGATACTTAAGGTGCTACTAGTGAGAGGTGAGAGTGTCTGTGGGCCGTGTTTCCATTTTTATTATAGAACACAAATCTACAGGCTGAATTCAGTGTAGGTAAGTAATCAATGCCTGTGATTTTGCTCTGCAAACAGATAAATTTCTATTGAGGTCAAGATATCTACAGCTCTCTATCTACATATTCATTCTTTCCATTGACAGCTTGGCCATGGAGTGTCAGGCACATGAGAGATGATCACTGCAGATCTTTTAAGTAGCCTTGACCTTAGGGTGACAGCAGAAACATGTGTGATCATATTTCAGCTCTCAAGGGCTTCGAGGAATAAATTCTGAAGTGTGTGTGTGTGTGTGTGTGTGTTTCTGTGTCTCTCTGTTGATATTTCTGTGCGTGTGTGGTTATCTCTGACAACTGTACCACTATAACATCTGATACAAATTTTCTAAGATCATACATTTCTATCAACTTTTAAAGCCCAATCTCACAAAAAAATAAACACCTCTAATCTGTTTACTATTTCAAAGGAGTATTTTACACACACACACACAAACACACACACACACACACACACACACGTCTTTATAGAGATGTTATAAAATTATCCAGGTTGAGGTCATATATGTGGGGACACTGGGACCACATATTTTAATTGAATGTTGAGTGACTCAAAAGCAACCTGCCCTTGGTAATCTTTTAACATCCAGAGGAAACCGAGTGAACCCAACATGGACGTCACTTTCTGGGTGGGAAAGTGTAAACTTGGGTGAGAACTTGAAATGTCATTCGTTCATCCTGACAGTTAACCTTCCCGCCTGGCTCTGTCTCTAAAGCAGACTGCAATCAATAATGCTAATCAGCAGAAATCAAACATCTTCCCCCAAATTGAACGGGAGTTGTTGCTGTAAAAGGCCAAGCAGTGGGAAGTATGCTTGGAGGAAGGACACAGTGGGGTCGGCGTACACACAGGCTATGATTTTGCTTTAAGAATTTCCTTACCTGTGAAACAGACAGGGCACTTGAAGGTGCCGCCCATTCCTTCGAAGCTGTGCTCTATCAGGTGACACTGAAGTTTGGCAGGGGAGTCAAAGGTCTGGCTGCAGAGTTTGCACTCATGGTTCAGCCCTTCATCTGTCGAGGAAAGCACATTGACAGAAGAGGTCAAATCTACCATCTTTGTGATAGAGCAAGGATACCTCTCACTGCAAGCTCTTGCTATCGCCAAATATAAATATGGACTCCTGCAGCCACACCATCCTGTAATGCCTGTTCCATAAACATGCAATAGTGGTTTCTGGCCATCTTACATTAGTATGGAGTTTATGGCAATTTAAGACATTTCTAAAATTTAAGAGCCCATAGTCAGGAATCAGATTTTTCTTTGAGGCTTTTAGTGTGTTGATAGCAAGGTTTCTGTTTTAATGATCATGATTTTATGGGCTCTATTTTTCCAAAGACCTAAAATAAAGAACCAATAGGACAGTGGAATGGCTTCTTCCTCTGTGTTTCTCTGCTTTGCCTGGAAGACTGTAGAAGCTTCTATCCCTGACCACAGGTTCTCTGTGGAATGCTTCTGAAATAGACTTTACTATCGCAACCTGCTCTGGCGATTCTGAAGCAGAACGTCTCACTGTATGGATATTCTTTCCTCTACTTCTCAGTCCTAGTCCATCACATCCAACCCCAGGTCACTGTTCACTTCGCTTTGCTTGACAGTTCTAACTCTGTCCCTGCCTTCTCTCCACCTGTCTATCTGTCTCATTTCTACTTTTCTTATATCCGGGCTCACTTCTGACAAGTTTTAGATCATTAGACGTCATAAGTTGGTAGAACGATTTTGATTGTTGCTGACAATTGCTGTTCACAGTCTAGTGAGGGAACATTGTCTTCTCTAAAACTAACAACCCTGAACGACACAGCTTACTGAGCTTCGAATATGAATCCACGCAACCTCACAACAACCCATTAGAAAGGCCATTATTACGCCCACTTGACAGATGAAAAAGGCATGACCCAGAGAATGTAGGGTTTTTCTCTAAGTCAGAGAGGCTAATAGCTAAAGGAGTCAGAACTTAGACACAGGCAGTTTGGTCTACAGGTTCATGAACTTATAGATAAGCTATGCCACATACCTCCTATCCCCAACATGACTTGTTAGGAAGAGCAAGGGTCATCGGCTATACTCTGACCTTCCTGATATTATGCAATATGTCTACCTTCTACCTGCAAAAGTCAGAGATGTTCCTAAGAGGCAGACACGCTAGGACTCAGAGTGTGAAATATATTTACACCCAGGGAACAGCAAGTTTAAACTAAAATAAAACAAAGGCATTTCCCTCCATTCAAAGGCAAATTTCCGTATAGGTGATTCACTAGTTGGGATCTGACAGTACGAAGGTCCAATTACAAAGGGAATTATTACTAGCTAACTAGGAGTGAAATCACCCTATTTGTATTCCTAATCTTTCCTCTCACACAAGTGTGAGTCTTCAGAAGCAGAGGACAAGAATTTGTACAAGGAAAAAGCAAAGCACTAATTAAGCCCCCAGTACAGTCTACATTTCACAGGAGATAAAAATCCACTCTGTATTTGGGTGGTACAGCAAACTCCTTGATTATAATTATGTAAGAAGAAGTTTAATTGTGCCTACTGACACGACAAGGGGTTATACAAAAAGCTTTAGGGATTATGTAAGATCAATTGTTCTTTTTTTAATCTCTTCTTTTCTTTTAAATCTTAAAGTCACCAAAAATTTCCTAGATTTCAGTCATTAGGAGATATAAGGAACACTATTTACTGCAGAAAACTGAATCAAATATAACCAGAAGTATTTGCCAAGTTTTAAAATTTCCTAAATATTGTGTAATTATATGTTGAAGAATAAGAGGGTATTGAAGTTTTAATGTCACAACATCATTTGAAAATTTTGTCTGCTTTTTCACATTGTGACCAATAAGTCCATGTGGAAAAAAAAAGCAACTAATAATTTTCTTCCTCCCCATTTCTTTTTGTCCATGGGAGCCAAGGAGTAGCCTTGGGTGTGAGCCTGGGTTCCTTGACTGTCAGTTTATTAAGTCACATGGCCAGTCTTTCCTTGAAGACAGTGGCTGACTGTATGTGGACATAAAGGGAATTCTGCAAGTTAAGATGCTTTTGAATGTGACAGTCCTCCTTTTGACTACTCACACTTTGTATGTAAAATTAACAAACGAAAGTGAATAAGATATGTTTGAGCGTAAGAAACTTGTCCTCACCCATTTTCTCTCTTTTCTAGCCCAGAGTAAAGCAGTCTCCCCAAAGCTAAATAATTTAAATTTAGTCAAATGGAATAAGAATGGCGACAGTCAGCCATGGAGTGACTTACGTGTCACTAGTACAGACTTATTCTTCACAGATTATACCCTTTGTTTGCGGAGTGATTAAGTAATACCCACGACAGCAATCATAGCAAGCATTCGTGAGAGCTATTTTTACAGTTTTAAAGCACATTATACTATTGAAAAAATATTGCAAGTTCAATTTCCTTCTATTTGTAGGTTAAACAGTCAGGTTCCCCCCTCCCCCAATAAATGGATCTCTAAGTTATTTGAGTAGGAGAAAAATACATCAACTACTCCTCAGCTGTCTCAGTCAGAACCGATGTTCTAGCAGATGGTAAGAATCCTCACCCATTCCTCTGCTCTCTCCCTTCACCACAGTCGCCCCTCCCCCTCACTGTGGATCATCAGCACAGGGCCAGCTGTAGGACAAGAGGGTAGGGGGCTGCATTAGATACTTTTCTCATTTGTCACTGTGACCAAAAGCCTGCAGATAGCTCCAGTGATGATCATGGTTTGAAGGGAGTGCTGTTGATAACTGAGAGGCCAAGACAGCTAGGGTCTGTGAAGCTTGCTACTCTGTCTTATTCCATTTGGGGGAATCAGGAAGTAGAGGGAGGCTCTGGCTGGAGGCTGAGCTAGTGGTGACCCAGCTCCTCAGTGACCCATTGCTTACAGCTAGGCTCTGTGTCCTAAAGTCCCTACAATTTCTCCAAGTCTGGACCACCAGCTGAGAAGCAGTAATTCAAACACAGGAGCCTAGGAAGTCAAGACAGGGACCCCAACAACTAGGCCTACTGTTAGCTAAACACTTTCTTTCTTTACTAAGAAGGAGAGACAGAAACTTGAGAATTCTAATATAACTCCTTGATAAGGAGAATTGCATAAGAAGCTTCATTCAGAGACCCTGCTGAATCTGCCCTCGTGAGTTCTGTGTTCAGCTGTGTGGTCAACAGCACCATCTCACTGTTAAAGAACTGAAAACCTATAGTGTAGAGGAGTATATCCGCATTAAAGGCCATTTCCTTGCAAAAAGGTGTTCCTTCGAGCAGCTGAGGCTCACGAAGCGATACTATCAACACCTCCAATTTCAATTTCAAGTGGGATCTGCCCTGAAGCCAGAACTTGCACCTTGCTTCCTCCCCCCTTAAAGGTGCCAAAGAGCTTAAAAAATTCAATCAAAATCACCGTTTCTCTTCTCTGGAAAGGTAGCAGCTGACAGTAATTGGATAATACAGTCTGACTCATTTATTAAAAAGAGATTCAGAGTCAATTGACTTAATAACCATTACAATATTTCATTAAGACTATAATAGGCTAGCACAGCCCTATTTTTTTTTTAATGAAGAGTTATAGGTGGGATCTTTGGATGAAACTTCTAGATGCTTCCACCCATGTTTTCTGCTTATCTATATTCTCCAGACTGTCTACAATACTTGTCTATCTCTGTATGTTACTTTGAAGGAGGAAGGGAAGGAGGGAAGAAGGGAGGGTGAGAGGGGAGAGAGAGAAGGGCCCTTTCTGTGCCCTATCAATAAAGATTGATTACAACATTGGAATCTTCACAGCTAAAAGGTTGGTAGAAAATGATCAAAGTGATGGAGTCTAGGAAAATACAAATGTTGCACATTATGACTGGAAAGTATTCTAGTTAAAATAAAAACCATGACAGCATAAATCAGTGCTAGTAAAGGGAGACTAAGACCGCAGAGTGCAAATTAGTCAGCCAAAGAAGATCGCTTATGCTCAGCCTGGTTCACTTCACGAGGCACGCAGCATCCCTGAAACTTGCACTGTGGCAGTTGTGCGAGTACCCAGTGACTTGGGGAAAATGTCAGAGTGGCCTTCTCCTTCCTGAGCAACATACTAGAGGCTGATGAACAGCTTTGCTGGCTACCTAGTGCAAGGAAGTACCAAGGAAGCTTAAGCGTAATTGAGAAATAATGTCACATGTATAGAAGCCAGAGCTAAAACAATTATTTTCATTCGCTAATCTTTGTGTAAACTCCAACATAGATGTAAACAAGAATCAAGTCTACATAAGAGTCTCATACTCATGTAAATATTTATTTCCATATTAAACGTTTCAAGGAAGGAGTCTGCATAGGCAATTGCTGTGCGCTTCACTGCCTGAGGGAGAAACAGGAGGAACCATGGCGAACTTTCTCCAACAAGAAAGCCCTCCTTTCTCAACCAGAGTCAGCTCAAAGGCAAGTTGTTCTTCCTCTCTAAAGTCTATCCTGGACCCACATGACTCTTAATCAACTGTGCCACAGTAACGAGCTAACAGTCAACATTTGGGTACTCAAGTTATAGATTCCAACGTGGCCACTGTGAGTCTAACACAAGACACTGACATTTCAGAATGAGCTTTATGATGACCCCCTCAGCCACCTACTGACCGTGTGCCCGTGTTTATACCCCCTTTCCTCCAGTAAAAAACAAAACAAAACAAAATAAAACTCTAAAGTAGTTGCAAGCAAATGTTCAGTGACTGAGTTACATGCTGCTGTTATCTTAGAAACCACTGGGGACCTGGTTTACACGTCTCATCAACACCAGGGCCATTACTAAGGACCAATTTGTAAGGGTTTATAAGCAGAACCCTTCTATTTACCCTTGACCCTGGCTGGAAGGGTCCTTTTCACACCCTTCTACTACAGAAATCTAGAGGCTAAAATCCCCCCCATCCCCCCCAATACACACCGATTATCACATGACAGGGGCCATCCTTGAAAATCTCTGACCTGATGGAAAGTGAACTTGACCCTCAGAATCCAAGCAGAGAAACCAGATGCCCCGAAGTTGTAATTTGTCCCCCAGTTCAAATGTGTGTACCGCTCTATGCTTACACACATTATTTTCTAAAATCCGAGAAAATCATGCCCTAAACCAATTCCCAACACCCACCCTCGCCCCCGACAAGCTTTGCCTTGCTTCTTCCCTGAGTTAATTTCCAAGCACACATTTATAAGCCAGGGGTCTGAGGACTAACAAAGCAAAGGCATACGTGACAAACCCAGCCCTCGGCTACACTGGCTCACCCTGGAAATCAGGGCTAGAAAAATAGGCAGCCTGCACTGCAATTTGCCACGCACACAGCCATTCCATTCTTTCTCGGGTCCCTGGCACTCTGGCCACAATAATTTGTTGCGTTACACACTACACATATTTCACAACTGTAACATAAACACACCAAGGTGCTAATTTGGCAGTGGAGAATACGGCTTAGGCTTTAAAGTCCGCCAGTAGATTAGTCATTAAGCCCCTGAAGTAAGGCAGAACGGGAGAGGACTGAGCAGTATATGAGCATTTTTTTTTCTTCATACCAGTTAGGAAGTTCTGGCTTTATTTATTCTGTGGAACAATTTAACATGAAAATGAACATTGCCTGACCGGTACTTTCGGAATGCTTTCTCACTGGCAATATGGTGGATTTGCTTCTGTCAGTATTCCCAAGCCATTGAGAAAAGGCATGAGATATTAAGGACAGGATTTCTGACAATACATAAAGGGAAGAGACCTGAGAATCTGAGTGACCAAACACTAGCGGCCTCTATACTCAAAGTCCCTAAGCCACAGGCACCCCAGGGAGAGGCAAACGCTATACATCCCTTATGCCCAAGCCACAACAAACGGCAAGGAGACTTGCAAGGTGCAAGTCTCCATGTGACTCATGTCCCGATGATTCTATTTGTTTGTTTGCTTGCCTGTCGTCTAAAAGCCGCAACGCTTTTGGACTTTATAGGCAAAGCCACTGGTTCTGACACTGTGGTTTCCTGTCTTGAACTTCTCATTATCAGCAGGATGGGAGCAGGAAGTGATTCAACAGGGGTAGGTTGCATAGTACCCAGCAGAATTAAAGAGCCCAGGGGCTGCCTAGAGCCTCATAAACACCAGCAGCTTGGAAACTCGCAGGGGGTCCAGGTGGATAGGGGTAGGAAAGGCAGGCAGGGGGATCTTAGCTGCTCTGAGATGCAATATTGTCCAATGTCTTGGCTTTTATTACCATTTGTGTGCACGAATACCTATTAGAATATTCTCAGGGAGGAAGAAAACATTGGGATGTTGTTTAAACTATTAAAAAAAAACACACACACTGGAAAGGGAGCTTTCCTCAGAGCATCGCTCCTCGGCAGTTTTGGCAGAAGTGGGGGGCCAGGAACAAGCACATGGAGTAAGATAACCTTCCAACCTGACCGATGCCCAGATTTCTTTTCCTCTTTGTGAATTTAAACATTGGCCTCACAGTCTCGGTGCAAACATATGGAGTAACAAAAGAGATTTAAAGGGAGAGAACTTTACTCTTAAATGCTTTGATTAAACGGCAAACGTTATCGGGAAAAGCCCCAGTGAAAACGTCGGAGTGAGCTACCACGCCTCCACCCCCACAAATGCATTCCTAAGCAAGCCATGAAGAAAGCAACACACATTTCTTATCGAAAACACTGGAACCCGGAGATGGCTCCTGACAAAGTGTTTGCTGCACAAGCAAACCTGACTGAGTTCATTTCCCACAGCCCGGGTACAAAGTCAGGCATGAGCACTGCAGAGGTCATGGTAGCTAAGAGTCCAGTCTTGTCTTGCAGAGGACCTGAGTTCAATTTCTTGCACCCATATCAGGAGGATTACAAGTGCTTATAATCTGACACTTGAGACTTCAGTGGGCACCTGCACCTAAAACTCTTGTGGACACACACACACACACAGAGAGAGAGAGAGAGAGAGAGAGAGAGAGAGAGAGAGAGAGAGAGAGAGAGAGAGAGAGAGAGAGAGAGAGAGAAACAGAGACTTGAAATTTCTTTAAAAAAAGCATTGGATGTGCTAGCATTTACTTGTAACCCCAGTGCTAAGGGAGTAGAAACAGGTAGATTTTTAGAGTTCACAGGCCAGTTAGCCCTAGGTCCCAGTGAAACACCCTGTCCCAAAGTACAAGGTGACTAGCTCCTGAGGAACACTGAAGACTGACCTCTGCTCTCCTCACACAGGTGCATCTACCCCTTGGTCCCACCCATACAGCCATACAGTAAAATAAGCTCACTTCGAACAAATGTGCAAGCATGGGAATGGGACTGGAGAGCAGCCAAGCTTGAAAGGCACCTGCTAGGTCTGCATGGATGCTTCCTGCTCTCAGAAATCTGTGTCTTGTTCCAAAGCTTTGGCTGAGTCTACACTACTGTGTTGGGTGTCCATGAAGAGGATACTGCAAAGAAACTCTTTCTTGCAAAAAGTTTCTCTTTACTTTGTTTTAATCTCGCTCTCTCTCTTTCTCTGTCTCTCTCTTTGTCTGTCTGTCTCTGTCTCTTTCTCTCTGTCTCTGTCTCTCTCTCTCCCTCTCTCTCCCTCTCTTTCTGTCTCGCTCTGTCTCTCTCTGTCTTGCTTTCTCTCTCTGTCTCTTTCTCTGTCTCTCTCTCCCTATCTCTCTGTCTCTCTCTCCCTCTCTCTGTCTCTTCTCTCTCTCTCTCTCTCTCTCTCTCTCTCTCTCTCTCTCTCTCTCTCTCTCTCTCTCTCTCTCTCTCTCTCATACATAAGGGCACAAGCACAAGATCAAAACCATGACTTGCATTTTGCATAGTGAGTTCGGTGTCCCGTGAAATCAGAGACAGGGCTCTTCACTACTCAAGAATGCCCTTGTTCATTTTCCTGCTAGGAGAGAGTTGAGAGGCCCAGGGTATCTTCAAGCTAAGGCAGCATGGGAGTGATGTTTTACCAATTCATACAATACTTGAAGATGCAGAAGAGCAAGGGTATGCTTTGATCCATGCTGCAGCCCTAGAATAGTACATGGGTCATACATAAATAGGACGCTTTTTGCCGTAGGTCACAGGGAAGTCTCTGTACTATATTCCATGACAGAAAAACAAGGGTTCTTTCTTTTTTGGTGTGTGTCTGTATGGGCATGTGTGTATCTGTGTGCACAAGTGCTGGCATGTCTTTGTGTGTGTGTGTGTGTGTGTGTGTGTAAGCCTCCTCAGGAACTCCATGTATCTTGATCTTTGAGACAGGATCTCTGACTAACTACAGGACTGCTGGCTGACCAGCTAATCCCAGGCCTCTATCTTGCCTCTGTGGCACTGATAAGGGTGTACCACCACATCTATTTCAGAACATGTGCTCTAGGGTCTACAGTCAGGTCCCCATGCTTACAAGACAACCAGTGTGCTATCTTCCAGGGTCTAAACAAGCGCTCTCAATAGTTGGTACTTCTATAGTACAACACTCCATTCTTTTAATTAAAACAGTCATATGGATTTATCATGCCGTTTGCACGCAGATTCTCTTGTTGGACATCAAATGACTCTCAATGTCTTTGCCTGTAGGTCTTGTGGCTGTTGTAGCAGCATAGATAAATTTACCTTCAAGCGCTGAACCAAAACAAAGCAAAAAGAAAAAAAAAACAGAAAAGGACAGGAAAAAACAAACAAACCCAAAACATAACTGATAACATTGGAAGGGTTCGGTGCATAATAAACCAAATGCAACCTGCTGGGTTGTTAAATCTGTGGGGAAAACATCCTTGAGAACCAAGAGGTAGAGCAGTGAGCGCTATCCCACACGGCAGTGGGCAGCCATGGCAGCTGTGGGCCAGAAACGGCATCTATCAGGAAGGTTTCTGCAGTGCTATGGTGTTGGGTTTGCGGCAAGAGTCAGGGCCTTTCCTTCTGCTTCTTTAAAAACAAACAAACAAAAAAAACAATAACAACAACAACAAAAAGAAATCTTCTGCTGCTTGGCATAAAGCCACTAGCTATGTGGAAAAAGTCTCTAAACACTGAAAAGCTGTTTATCTTTGTTAGAAAGCACAGCCTGGTACTGCGGATGATTAAAAAAAAAAATAGAAAAAGAAATACAAATCGGACAAAAGAGATGAAGCGAGGTTCAATGGTTCCTGCAAATATTTTCCTGAATATCCACAGGTTAAGGAATAAAGACAGTTGGGCATTTTTAAGAGGAGACTTTTTCCATTTTTAATTATGGGCATGTGTGTGCATCTGTGGGTAGGTGTGTGGCATATGAGTAGAGGTGCCGTCTGAAGCAGGAGTTACAGGCGAACGTTCAGCCCCAGAGCAGGAGACCAAATTCTGTTCCTCTCTGGAATATCAGCAAGTGCTCTTAACTGCTAAGCCATCTCTCCAGCCTCAAAGAATGAATTCCTTTTATATTGTTTGATGGGATTCTTGCATGTAATGTTTGTGCACCACACATGTGCCTAGTGTGGTGTTCCAGTGTCAGGTCCCCTGGAACTGGAGTTACATACAGTTGTGAGCCACCATGTTGGCATTCAAAACTGAACCTGGGTCCTTTGCAAGAGCACTCAGTGATTTGAACTGCTAAGCTGTGTCTCCAGCCTCGGCTTTTGCATTTTTGAAGCTAATTGTCCTCGTTAAGAAAATATTCCATAAGAAACTTTCTGATTGATTACCTATTGCAAAGCTGACATCTTTGTCTTACTCTGGTGTTTAGAATCGAAATTTATCCCAAGCTACAAATTGTGTCTGTGATGGTACACGTGTGTGGAAGGGGATGGGATTCTCTCTGATGCCCAAGGGTTTTTCCCTCTTCTTCCTTGCAGGAAATTGTGAAGGGGGGGGGAAGTCACAGTCCTGTATGGTATTTGCAAATGAGTGGAATTTTTATTGTTCTTTCGGTGTGACCTCGGGAACTTGGCCTTGAAGAACAGGAGAAGGTAACGCGCCATAAACGCAGTAAGATTTCTAAAAACAGTTTATTGGAAACGAGAAGCTTGCCTTCCCTAATCAGGAGGCCACCCCTCAGAGAAATTTTCCTGTGCATTATTAAAGTGATATACTGCGGTACTAGTTAGAGCTCCATAACCTTTAAATTGCCTGATTGTAATTAAGGCCACTAGTTTTATTTAGGAAGGTTCAAGGAGGCTCAATTTAAGTTAAGCTTAACTAGTGTGAATTTAATGTCACACTGCCAGAAGGCAGAAGGGACACACTGGTCTGGCTGCTCCACAGTACAGGCAGCTGTGGGATTGGATATCCTAAATTATGTCTAGATTTCAAGGCGCTGCAGCTGTCTGACGGGGCAGGATGTGGGTAAACCCGCAGCCTCAGGATGGCAAGTGTACTTCATTTATTCACTCACTCATTCACTCACTCACTCACTCACTCATTCATTCATATCCTGAATTCTAAGTCCATCTGATCACTGTGTGAGGAGAAGGGGGTGGGGCTTACAGCTGTTTTTAAGGGTCTCACGATCACTCTTTCAGAAAGGTGGGGGTCAAGGTAATGCCTAATCGGCACCAACAATTTAAACTGAGATGCATCTGCAACAAAGCTGTGAGAGTGGAAACTCTGGAGAGGGAAAGTTGACAGGGGGTGGGGATGGGGAGGAAAGAAAAGCTGGCTACTCAGACAGGACACAGAGTAGAGTACTGAGAACACATCCGCTCCAGTAGGAAGGCAGGTGACCAAGGAACTAAGCAGAACTAAACAAAACAAGAGGGCTAGAGCAAAGAGAGGTGTCTCCGGCACAGATGAGAACGGCAGACAGACAGACAGACAGACAGAAAGACAGACAGACTGGGAGGTGTTACTGGATGTGAGCACCCAGCATTCATCTCCGGGCAGAATGCTGGCAATTTTCTGTCGCTCCAACAGCAATAATGAAGAATGGATTTCTTTACAGCCAAGTGGCGCGAGCAGCCAGCTACGCTACCACTATATAATTAATAACAATAAGCAATTAAAGAGAACAGCAGGTTACAACAAGGAGATGTCAAAATATATTAGCAAAGGAAAATACTGCAGCCACACATTTTAAAAGAAAACCCGGTGTGCAGTATGGGAATCCACGGCAGTATCTTTTTGCAGGCTATGTCTTGGATGAGGCTTTTATACTTGAGAAAAACGGGGGATGACATAAAACTACTCTAAGGTGCTTAGCATCTTTCCAAAAACCAAGGACTGTTCCCAGTGCTCTGAGAAATCAGAAATGCAATGTGTCAAATAGAATTGTAAAGACAGAACATAGTTGACTGGAAACTCCTAACCATCATACATTTAAGTAAGAAATATTCTAATAAATACTTCACAATGGAGCAGCTGTTGGCCCAAGTACTTTGAGAAACTCTAGAACATTTTGCTTTTTTAAAAAAAATGTAAAATCTTGGTTAGTCAGTAAATTAGGAAAGTGTTGAGAATCTAAGAGAATCAACTCATCTACTTAGCTAAAACGGTAGGCTTCAAGGTTGGGAGGGGTCTTAAGGACAAGAATAGACTTGTCTAAATGATGAGAAATGATTGAAGCAAGAGATAATATGTGCCCGTGAAGGGGACCAATGAAAGAATCTAAACATCCCCAAACCCAGGACTCCAACAGTTCACTAAACCTTTACTTAAAAAAAAAATGAATTTGGGCCTGGGGAGATGACTCATTGGAGAAAGTGCTTACAGTACAAGCTTAGGGCCTGGGTTGGTATTTCCAGCATTTATGTTAAAACCAGGCCCAGTGTTAGTGATGGAGATGGGGGCTGGTGAAGAAAGGGATAGATTCGAGGGGCATGATGGCCTGCTAATCTGAAACAGCAAACATCAGGTTCAGTGAGAGACCTCGCGCTTCAAAAAAGTAGAGGCAAGAATGGCAGAGAAATACACCCTGACATCAACCTCTGCCTTTCCTCTACACATACACGGTTAGTGCATGCATTGTACTGTATACAATGAGCACATGTGCCTACAACACAAACATACATGCACATGCAGTGCACACACACTCACACAGACGCACATACACGCATATACACAATCTCTGCCCCTTAAGTAGAGAAGTTTGTGTTGTTTATCAAACAACGGGTTAGGGTTAGGGGTTAGGAGTTAGGATTCGGGTTAGAGGACTAGGGTTCCATTTCTACGATTGCTGTGCAAAAAGCTGTTGATATATCTATGCCACGTGACCCCACTGAACTCCTTCCCTAAGCAACCATGTCTCCAAGCTCTTTTTCTCCTACCAGAAATGAAAGCTAGTATGAAAGACCTGTGGGAGGACTGAAAATTTTTATAATGGAGAGTTGAAGCTGTGTCATCTCCCACTCACCTTCTGCCCCATACTTTGCCCCGCTCCCTACCATCTTCAGATTCCCCAACTGGGTCTGATCTATGTGGCTAAATCTTGAGTTTTTCCCTAAATGGTAGTAAACCAACAATTTGGTTAAACCGTTACTCGAATCCTGGTGGAAGATGACTTTGAAGTCTCCTTATAGAATTAGAATCACTGGGATGCAAGGACTGACTGCACGTCTACACCTACACATACTTCCTCAAGTACCTGAATCATTCTAAATTGAGTATTTAGGCAAATACCAAGAATACATGTATTTTCTAAAGCATGTGGCTGACTTATATAAGGAAAATTAGTGCACCTGCATGTCTAGGAGCTCCATACTGAAGGCAAGATGTCATTACTGGCACAGCAATGACTCACACTAACTTCAGTTTCCTTCTGCTGTTTCCATCCGTCAAGAGTAATGTACAGGACGGAGCTGGTGGAAGGCAGGAGTGGTGTATGGGGAGTGGTGAAGGCAGGAGAGGAAGGACAGATTCTTAGGTCAAAACCTAAAGCTACAAACTGTGAGGACTAGAGCTCACGGGAAAGCGTGGGCTAGCTGGTTGCAAGTGTTCTGTTCAGTGAAGAAAGAGACATAATTATGGGTAGCTCTTTCTCAGATATAATTTCTTATATTACTTTCTGCAAAGCTATTAAATATTTCTCAGACCATAATGCCAAATTATAAAGATGCTTTGAGCACAATAAATTTTTAATCCCCTATCTTTATGACAATTTTTTCTAAAACCGGAAACAGCCCATTCAAGATCTGTCTTAAAATTTTAAATACTGTATACTGTGTCAATATAATGGAAGCAGATAATGAATCTCCCCACATACGAAGGAACTCTATCGAGATAATGTCACTAAACTGTCTATTGATGGCCTTATGCATTTTATATATTTATGGGCTCCACATTGCCCTCAGGATGCATTGTGCAATCAGCACAGAATTCCAATGCCGTCTTAAACAACCTAAAGTAGAATGTGGGTGTCTGCAACCACCAAGTTCATGTTCTTTCTGAAGATATGCCATATTTGGCAGATTTAAGTTTCCTTCTTTATAAAGCACATCAGAAAAGTCTTGAACAGACAGGGATCAGCATGGGAATTCTTATACTGGACAACCAGAAGAAAAGCTGCTACATTAGGCAATTTGGTGGCAGAATGGTTGTGGTGCAAAATACTTCTGATAAGACCTTATCTGTACCAACAAACAGATTTGTCCTATCCCTGAATGTCGGAGAAAAAGCAGTCCAGACATTCAAATCACAGTCACTAAATACAGATTAAATGCAATATACAAATGTGTAGAAAACTAAACTGAATTAAATGTTTTCAGTCGATCTTAAACTAATTGCCATTACTGAGTATACCTAAGTATTTATATTGAGAGAAAAAGTACTCTATCATAATACAGTCTCAGGAATAGGAAGAGAGATTAGTTAAATGTTGCCTCCAACTACTGCAGAGAATTAAGAGTTGGGCTGGGGAGACAGTTCCTTTGGTAAAGGCTTGCCATGAAAGCATGAGGAGCAGTTTTGGATCCCCAGAACCCATGTAAAAAGGTAGGCATAGTGTCAGGCACTATCAACCAAGTGTCGGAGATGTAAAGACAGGAGGATCTCTGAGACTGCTGCCCAGCCTAGAAAACAGGAAAAGTTGAGGAATGATACCTGAGCTTTGCCTCTGGACCTTCACACACCTGTGCACATGTACAGGACACTCAGTTACATGTGATATCCCTACACACCCAACATGAGAACACACATGCATACACAAGCAGAGGGGGAGAGGGAGAGGGAGAAGGGGAAAAGGGGAGGGGAGATGGAGGAAGAGAGAGAGAGAGAGAGAGAGAGAGAGAGAGAGAGAAATGAATACAGAGTTTCAGAAAATCCTACTCAATTGTAATTGTCTTCTTAGGAGACTGATGGGGTGGGCTAACATTCCCGGTCGTCTCCTCCTTCTCCTCAAACCCATATGATAGATGACATCATGGGACAAAAGGAAAGCCCAGGACAAAGAAGAAGAAGGAAGAGAGGGAGGACGAGAAGGAGAAGGAGAAGGAGAAGGAGAAGGAGAAGGAGAAGGAGAAGAAGAAGGAGGAGGAGGAGGAGGAGGAGGAGGAGGAGGAGGAGGAGGAGGAGGAGGAGGAGGAGGAGGAGAAAGCACAGGTGACAGGAGAGACACAGAAGAATCTGGGCATCTCTCCTTTGTCATGGAGATAACAATGCTGTTATCCCTACTGTGGTAACAGCAGGGAAATTCCAAATCAAGGAAGTCACACTGGACTCAAAGTCACTCAATTAGTTCTAACATAATCTTATCTACTGAAAGACACCCGTCTCTGTGGGTGGGCCAGCACAACTTTTAAGCACAAGAGGTTGAATACAATTTCTATACAAGTCAAACTTCTCTTCTCTTAGCCCCACAAGGAGGGCACTCCTTTTCTTCTATTTACTCCGAGCCACATTCCCCCACTATACCTCTACCTGAGGATGACGGTAAGGATTAAGGTGACTACTTATATTCAAACATCTTCCACAATTTCCAAAGTGTGTACATGGGCTGGCAGAGGGAGGGGATGTAAACTCAAAGTGCCAGTTAATCTTCAGAGGCTAGATTGTTTCCCAGGAAGACCATGATTGATTTGCTCAGCCACACCAGTAATTACAGGTAAAGCATGGTTCAAATCTACATTTAGGCCTAGATTGAGGGGAAGAAAAATAAGCAAATGTCACTTTGTTGCTAAGATTTTTTTTTTTATCTCATCTATGGTGACTTCTTGGGACCCTTGATGTGGGAGACAGGACCAATGAGTAGTTTCAAGTGCTAATGTTTAGTTGACACGGTGAAATGCCACAAAGTTCGCAGAAGCACGCTTCCACTTTACACCTTTCTGGTTATCTTGTTGATTCATTTCAATGTCTCTTTACAGTTAGATTGAGATCAAAAATATGATAACCAGTTTCTTGTCACTGTTTATTTTTTATTTTTAAATTCATTAAAGTTAGTTGAACATGTGGCACTGAAGAACCAGAACGATTCAAGAAGAAATGACGTCTTGTGATTTTGCTGTTGTGGGTAAGAAATCTGATATGATTCATTTCATTAACAACGACAAACATTGTGTTTCTACAACCAAGAATGCCGTTATTTTCAAGCTGCGTGAAACTAGGCAGGCTCGTTTGTTTTCCCACAAATGGTACCAGTTACAAGGCAGTTTTCTCTTCCTCACGCGGAGAGTTTCACATAGACCGTTAAATATAACTTACTGAGTTGATTTGGAAAATACCACGAAAACCATAGACCGTGCTGCTCCAAGAATTGCAGTTGAACAAAAACAAACAAACCCTCCCTGGCCCTGAGAAATATAAATAAAAAGTTAGATTTCCCTGCACCACGTTTGATTGCATTAATTGATGTTTTAAAAAAAATGGTTGAAAATGAAGGCCAGCAGTGGCAGGTGGTGTGTTGCTTTCTTTCCTAAGTCACAATAGTAACACACCACAAACAGCACCAAAACCTCCCCTGCGGCGGCTGTGCACTCCCTCTCTGGCAGCTAAGAGCATCCACCGCACTCTCCACTTCAAGACCCCTCTTCCCAAGCGCAGAAGAAAGCACTTCACAAGGCAATTCAGCCCACTTGCCTGTTTGCTTACATGTAAATTTCCAATAAACATGAAGATATGAAGTCGTCAAACACTGTTTTATTCTCCTCAATATGGTGGGAAAAAATCCTTTTATTCTAACACAGGGTTTGGGTTCTTACAGCACTTGGACTATGATTATTCCTAAGTCCAGTTTTGTAATCTGTCTCTTTTCCTAGTGCTGTAGACGTTGCTTCAGTGAGGAACCACATAGTGTGCCCATGGGCAAAGGTAGACCTCTACCACAGGCCTAGAACACCTGCCGCTGTAGTGGGTAAAGCAGAGTCTGTAAAGCCTGTGATAGGTAGTCTGACTGAGGCCTTTCTTCCCATGAAAACTAGACGGAGGTTGAGCAACTCAGACTTTGGGATTATTTGCTGGTACCCAACTCTGGCGCTTACCAGCTGCTATCATCTCCTGTGCTTACCTTTGTCATGTCTTAGCTGAAACACTAATGTAATGGGAGCATCTAGTACCTATGACATTGAGTGGGGGCAGGTTCAACCAACAGACATACATCAAGTATGAAGAATAAAACTGCCTGTCTGTCTGTCATCAATTATGAAAAATATGAAAAATAAAATTATCTTGGATATTAGCCCTCTGTCGGATGTAAGGTTGGTAAAGAAGTTAAACTCCAGAGAGGCAAGTAACCCTATTAAAAAATGGGGTACAGAGCTACACAAAGAGTTCTCACCTGAAGAATATCTAATGGCTGAGAAGCACCTAAAGAGATGTTCATCATCCTTAGTCATTAGGGAAATGCAAATCAAAACAACCCTGAGATTCCATCTCACACCAGTCAGGATGGCTAAGATCAAAAACACAGGAGACAGCAGTTGTTGGCGAGGATGTGGAGAAAGAGGAACACTCCTCCACTGCTGGTGGAATTGCAGGCTGGTACAACCACTCTGGAAAGCAGTCTGGCGGTTCCTCAGAAAACTGGGCATGACACTCCCGGAGGATCCGGCTATACCACTTCTGGGCATATACCCAGAGACTTTACCTGCATGCAATAAGGACACATGCTCCACTATATTCATAGCAGCCTTATTTATAATAGCCAGAAGCTGGAAAGAACCCAGATGTCCCTCAACGGAGGAATGGATTCAGAAGATGTGGTATATTTACACAATGGAATACTACTCTGCAATTAAAAACAATGAATTCACGAAATTCCTAGGCAAATGGTCAGAACTTGAAAATATCATCCTTATTGAGGTAACCCAATCACAAAAGATCACACATGGTATGCAGTCACTGATAAGGGGATATTGACCCAGAATCTCAGAATACCCTAGACACAATCAGCATATCAATAGATTTCTAAAAAGATGGAAGGAGAGACCCCTGGTCCTGGAAAGACTGGATGTAGGGGAACACCAGGACAGAGTAATGAGAGGGGGTTGAATGGAGAAAAGAGGGGAGGGAAGGGGGCTTATGGGACTTTCAGGGAGGGAGGAAACGGGAAAGGGGAAGTGATTTGGAATGTAAATTAAAAAAATAAAATAAAAAAAAAAGAAAAATAAAATTATCTATGTCTGCCTGCCCATCTATCCATCTATCTATCTATCTATCTATCTATCTATCTATCTATCTATCTATCTATTTATCTAATCTAATCTATCAAGTAGATAAGTAAATCTAATCTATCAAGAAGGGAATCTATCAATCCCCTTCTTTCTCCTCCTAATTGTGTGTGTAAAAGAGAGAGAGACAGACAGAGAATTTGTATGTATGCGTATGAGACTACATTTGTGTCTAAGTGTGTGTGTGTTGGGGATTATGAACTGTGTGCAAAGGCTGAGCATTAACTAAAAATTAATCAATCTAACCTAATCTATCACTATTCTATGGTGACTACAGTCAATGTTATTTATTGTTGGTTTTAAGCACTGAGCAAGTATTCCTTTATGTATTGGAATATTTTTTATAATTGCTCTTAGTAAAATTAAAATTCATCTGTTAGTTTCGGCTCTCTATTTTTCCTCCTCCACGCCACATACAGTCAAAATAGGGAGACACAGCTAAGGTTCACGGGGCAGAGAGGGTCCTGGATCACAGTGTGGTTGTAGGCAAGAAGGACAGAAGACAGGGCTACACAAAGTCCACTGTCCCCTCTGTAGTCAGGTGGCAGCCTCCTCAAGGCAGTTCTGGAGTTTTTAGGATTTCAGTGGCATTCCTGTTACAGTAGCCACAGGGTAAAGACACTGATATAGACACTGTCCAGAACAGGATGCATCTGGTGGCACCACAGCCCCAGCTGTCTCCTGAGAAGGGCCTTCCTGGCGCTCCCATTGAGGCTTGCACACTGGCCTGGCTCCTAACATGTTGGATCATTTGGGTAAATGCAGCAGACCTTTTGTTAGTCCTTAAATGTAACCCAGACATTTATGAGAAGTCTAGGCATATGGTAACAATAAGCTTTAAAACAATACCCAGAAGATGTTGATGCTGTTAAATTATCCCTTTTGAAAGCCCCTCCTTCGAAGGCATAGTCAACAGCAGCTATGACTTTTTCCCCACTTCTTTCTCCTCCCAATTGTGTGTGTGTGTGTGTGTGTGTGTGTGTGTGTGTGAGAGAGAGAGAGAGAGAGAGAGAGAGAGAGAGAGAGAGAATTTGTATGTATGCGTGTGAGACTGCATTTGTGTCTAAGTGTGTGTGTGTTGGGGATTATGAACTGTGTGCAAAGGCTGAGCATTAACTAAAAATCACACATCATGTACATTTGTTGAGCTAACACAGAAGGTCACTTCAGAAATGAGGATTCCTACAAGCTTATATGGAAAGGATGGTCATTTGTTATTATGACATTTATTTCCGACCTTCCCTCCTCACACAGAATTACCTTTGCCCTGAATGCTAACCGTACCTTCTAGGATTTTTACAGCACGATTCTCATTTTTCCAATATGCATTTTATCTTCCCCTACATAGCAAATGACTCTCAAGCTTCCTGTTTATCTTGATTGATTACAAGGGTTGTTTGTCAAAACACCTGTGGTTGGTTTTTAAATGAATGAATAAATAAATGAATGAATGAAAGGACACTGGAAGAGAGAAGCATGGAGAGCAGGAGATCCTCTGATAAACTCCCTGGGCTACGACGGGATGGGTGTGAATTCTACCTGTGGACTGGAGGTTGTGGTTGATTCTTCCCTGTATCCGATTCCATGAGAGGCCCACTACTCACACCAGTCCTAGGGCACGCCTTGTGCCCAGCTCTCTGACTTCTGTCCAGCCTCAAAGTTGAAAAAGAAAAGCAGCCTTGGGTTCAGACCTGTCCCTCATATTTATTTCCACCTAAAGAAACAATAATACTTTACTCCTTTTTCTTGGCAGGCTGCTCTCTGCCTGTTCTGTTCAACCTCATTTTCCCTTGACAAGCTACAAAATCGTTGCCGAGCTATGCTTAGTTTCTAGCGTTTCCCAGGTACTGACCTCTCTCCTTAGTCCTGCCAGCTCGCCATTGTCTTACGTTTTTAAGTCTCCAGTAAAGAGAATGGGATAAAAAGAATGGTCTTAATAAGAGCTTGAAGGCCACTGCCTTCCATTGGCCACACACTGTTCCTGCCAAGCAGTGGGCAACCCAAGCTTCCTTTCTTCAGAATGCCACTTCTTTGCCATTTCTAGAAATGCTAGAAAACGTTAGAAGGGACCAGATTAAAAACAATTTTGAGGGTCGATCTGATGTTAAGAACTCAATAATTGCTTGGGAAATATAAATTTACAAAGCTCGGTAGGCAATATCGGCATTGGGTACTACCTGCAATAATGGACTAGTCTCTCAAGACCTTTCCCGTCCTAATCAACGGTTGCGAGGTCCAGGCAGCTGTGCTAGGAAAATGAACTCCTCTGACCAGCCAGTGAACAAAGCCAGGGACGAGAGAAAGGTGCCCAGCCCTTGTGCCGTGTGGTGCTCCTGCTCTTCAGGGGCGCACGTGCCTGGTCACGAGCGTCTGTGACTCTAGCTTTTCCTGGCGGAGGCTCATGCCTTCTCATTAGCACCGAATTCCCTGCCTCTGAGAGGAGCCCAGATGTCGGGCGAGCCTGACCCAATATCTGGCTGATCAGCTGCTGTTTACTTTCATAAGTCTGAGGTTTTAGTACATCTTGAACTGAGGCCGTGGGATTCTTCTCTGGCCCTCCTTGTTAGGGCTAAGTAATGGAATGCAGGACAGGCTCACAAATGACCCAAGCTGCTCTGTAGTAGGAGAGGGTTCCTGTTTTCAATGGGAAGCTTCCTAACGGACAAAGGGTCCAGACTGCTTCTCTGGAAAGGATATCTGCAGGAGGCTGTGGTCCCATGAAACAACCCAGCATGCCTCGGCACATCCAGCCTGGGGCAAATGGCCCATACTCCAGTCCTCTTCAGAAAATGCTCTTTGTATGGAATTAAATAAATAAGTAGGGGCATGCATACACATATGCATACATACATACAAATATGAAATGCCTCTCTTTAATAATCTGAAGAAATCGTCTCTGCTCCTGGATGAGGCTGTCGTTAGGGGCCTGTGACAAAGGGGCCTGTGGGTTTTCTCAGTACCTTTGATCTGCATTATGAAATGTTAATGTCCATCCCCTCTGAGACCTTCTAGAAGCATGCCCTCTCTCTGGCAAAGCTTCCCCTGCCCACTGCAGCTCCTACACACTATCTCCACATCTGGGTTAAGTGTTGACTTCGGGCCCATGCCCAGGAGCACTGCCGTTTTTAAAACAGGGCTAGTTCAATTCCTAAATAAAAATGTACTGATGCTAAAGAGCCTGGTCTAGACTAAATGGTGGTCTTTCATAGGAAGCACACTCTTAGCCTGACCTGGTGGCACTCTGCATGCACTGACCGCCTGAAATGTAACTCCCAGCATTTTCTCTGTGTGGGGGGCTGGGGGGCTGGGGCAGTGTCCGCAGAATCTATAATGTTATGTTGATTAGGTGGGAAACAGCCAGGAACACATATTTTGATATCTCTATTAGCAGCCTGTTCATGTCTAACTGCAAAACTTGGTTGCACTTCTTACCCCATCTTTGCCCAAGACAGACCAGTAAACACAATTCCTCTCTCTATAATTAGACTTTTCTCTGAGGGCCCTGAAGTAAGTCTGCATGCCGTAGATTTAATATCCAGCGCTATATCCATATGTGCTGCCCTTGCCTGGTCCCAGAGCATATAAACTCCCCTATTAGCAGTCTTGACTGCTTAATTATGCAGATTTTTTTTGTACCCGCCTGCCTGTAAAATTACTGTGTCTAACCTTTTTTTTTTCCTTTCTTTTTTTTCTCTCTCCCTCTTTGCACCATGCTGGCCATTCTAATGAAATCGGCATAGGGGAAGGGCCTGATTTGCAGTTACAGAGGCTGGATCGCACTGGCAATCTGTCCTTAGTGGGAGTCACAAAAGAAGTCAAATGCCTTCATCTGGCTCTACCCTATCATCCCCAAGGTGATTGAGTTCACTTCCCGATGCTTCCCAAGTTTTCCTCAGGCTGTCCAATCAGCAGGTCCACCAGGGAGCCCAGCCTAGCTTGCAACAGTTTCTGTATCTAGTTACAGCCCCACCAGGGACAGTCAACCATCCACCCCCAAGCCTTCAGATGAAAACCTTTTCTAACAAGGCCGCCCAGCGCCAATGAAATAACACACATCTGCATATCCACTGGGTCCCATGTTTCTTGTGCTCATGGATTATGTATCTTGCAGCCTCTAATAAAGAAATGCAGTTCTTTGTTTAATGTTTATCTTGTGCTTGTTAAGCAAATGCTAATGTTGTATCAGAATGCTTTAGTGCTATTTGGGTTTTGGGTGATTTACTACAAGACAATCTGCTGTGAAGTAAATTTAGAGAAGGGAAAAAAAAGAGGGGAAATCATTCGGGTTGAAAGGGAGAGAGGAGAAGTCTGACAGGAAAATTAAGGAAAAGGAACGAGGTAGTGAAAGAGAGGAAGTGAGTGTGTATGCTCTAGAGACATGAATCAAGATAGAAGCCTGAGACAGAGAGGTGGACAGAGGTACGGACGGACGGACGGACGGACAGACAGACAGACGGACACATTCAGGGATCAGGGTAGGGGAGAATAGAGCCTCCTGCAAATCCCTTAGTCCCAGGCTGACACGCTCAGTCCATCACTGGACAGTTTGAGAACGAGAGCCAGAGAATAAACCCAGGGCGATTTCCAAAAGATGAGAAAGTCCCCTTCAGTGATAAGGTAAATAGTGTCCTGAAGGGTAAACAAGAAATAAAAACACCCTTTCTGTTGTCGTTGTTTCTGCCTTTGTGCCCTGATGGTTAGCACTGTGCATTGTTATTCACAGACCACAGGGAAGCCCTAAATTTAATTGTTCATGCCAAGCTCTGCTAGAAATGGGCAAAAATAATCAGAGACTCCCTCCTCCCAGTTTCAGGGAGATGTGGGGGCTGGGGCAAAGAAAAGAGGGTGGCAGCTTGAAAGCTGATGGATGGGTGTCCTTTATTTACCCTTTGGCAAAGCGGCCTGTGGAGATCCACAGTGCAGACCTTTCCCGCCTGCCTCCAATGCCGCGACGCCGGGAGGGAAGACGATGTGTCATCTTTACACGCAGAGGACACAGTTCCATGGTCTCCACATGCTTGCTAGGAGAGGCCAAACACACAGTGCTCTAGCACAAAACGGGGGGTGGGGTGGGGGGAGAGGGGGAACTGAAATCCACAGTGTTTAAAAACGGAGCTGCTTTTTGATAGAACATGAAGCGAAGGAAGCCTCAGGTTTCTGCATTTTGCAGTATGCAATGACTGGCTGTCAGAGGTCACGGTGGAGGACCCGATGACGGGTTGGGGTAAACTGGCAAGTACACGTGCCACGCGGGCGGCACGGGCCCCTTCCCTTTCTCTTCCCTTTCTACTTCACCGAATAAATCAATACATTTCCAAAAGGATGATAAAGCTCTAAGTGGGTGAATGAAAAGCAAACACGCTCCACACAAACACACACTCTGTCAAGTGGAAATTACGGCTGCATACGGGAGCGCCATGTTAGCTGTCTTCTTGGGTAAACATCTCGACCCTTAACTTAGCACACAGTAGAAGCTGAGAAGACATTTGGTCTCATGATTAATGTGACTAATTACAAGGACCCTGGTTCTTCAGGGTACCTCAACAGCATCACAGAAGTCCATGTTATAAGTTCTAGTTGCTGTTTCAGAAAATATATGTGCAAAATACCTGGAAGGGCCTAGGAGGATCCTTAATGGGTGAAATGCTTCCCGCACAAGTATGAGGAACCGAGACCCATTGTGAGCATTCATACAAAAAGTCTGTACCCCGTCAGAGTGGGGGAGGCTGTGACATGGGGATCCCTGGGGCTTGCTGGACACCAGTGTAGCCAGTGGGTAAACCTCAGGACCAGAGAGTCTGTCTTAAGAAATAAAGCAGGAAAATGTCAACCCCCACCTTCCACATCCACAGCGCTACTCTTTACAGATGTGCACAGAGGTTTCTGCTCTACAGACTTGAACGCAGCGCTCTATTCTTTACAGATGTGCACTCAGCACTCCGCTCTGACACACACACACACACACACACACACACACACACACACACACACACACAAAATTCTGCTCTTTATAGATGTACGCACAGCGTTCTGCTATTTACAAATGTGTGTATACCTCTCTGCTCTTACAGATGTGCACATAGCACTTTGCTCTTACAGAGGTGCACACAACTCTCTGCTCTTACAGACATGCATACAGAGTTCTCCCTCTTACAGACATGCACACAGCATTTGGCTCTCTTCCTTTTGGGCTGCACTCTGAGCATTGTGTCTTCTTGATAAATATGTGACTTTCTGATGGTGCCCTGCTGATGCACAAAGCCTGATATCAAAGCTATGTCAGCTGTCAGCGCTGGGGCATTACAATCGGACAACTGTGGAGCTCTGCAAAGCTCTAGCTCTGAAGTATCTGCAGACTAAATGAAGTCGGTCGTGATGATGTTCTGCAGTGACATCAGGTCATAGAAGGTTTAATGTAACTCAATCTCATTGTATCCCTGAATCACACCCGCCCCAGTAGTACTTGAATGTAAACAAGTGGGGTAGGAACATTTGGAGGCTCAGAAGCCTGTGTAGACACATCTTGCTTTCATACAGAACCCAACTCTTATGGATTCACAAATAATTCAACCTAGCAAATTTCCTTAATCTCAATACAATTCTGGTCATACACCAGCGTTTAGTCACTACCAGTGAATATAAACTGGAGATATGATGACATTGAGCCATAGGCCACTGATTTCCTTCAATGATCTGATGTGGTCGACGTCATACAGGCTCAAAGCAAACCCTACTTTTGAAAGATCTCTTTCCCCATCATCTTCCATACTTGGTTCCCATTTGGGCTATTATTACAACTGGAATTTAATGTATCTCTCTTCCCTTTAAAGATAAGAGGATCAAAAACACAGAGAAAAGAAATTGATGGGACATATTATTAGCTGGTTCTTTCTGCTACAGAATTCATGCATGAATCATAGGTTTTATTGATTATACCTTGTTATAAAACCATGTGAATACAAACAACCTGTGTTTCTTCTCAGAGACATTGAGGGCCACCTGGTTCTGACAGCACATAGTACTCTATGCTACGCTCTACAATATCCACTGTATACCCATAGAGTACAGAGGCACTAAAATACTGAAAAAATGACCCACATTAATTCCATATCTTCTGCCTTTCTGAAGCAAGTGGTGTTATAACATTTGGATGCTCAGAAGCCTGGAGCCTATGTAGACACAGTTTGCTTTCAAGCAGAACCTGACTCCCGTGGAATCACAAAGAATTCAACTTAGCAAATTTACTTAATGTCTTTGCCATCCTGACTACACACCCTAGCATTTGATTTAGCATGTTAATGCAGCCGAGCCCTTAGGATTGGTGGTAAAAGATCAAATGCTTACACAGAACCTCAGCATAATTCTGTGATTTTAGGTGACCAAGGTGACTGAAGAACAGTGGATGTTGTGGCGCTGTGGTCTTCCACCAGAGGCACCAGGCAAAACAGGCTTCAGCTGCTAAGTATTTTAGGTACTCCGAGATGCAGGAAAGGAGAGTCTGAGGAAATAACTGAGATGATTCTGCAGGACACAGCCAAAGCTACCAATAAAACAAGAGTGTACAACTTAAGTCAGAGGAAGAGTTGCTTGGGACAATGTGCTACAAAGGAAAAAACCAGCCCTTTTTTTGTTAAGGGCAGGGAAGATTTGAACTAAGCAATAGTGTGTACTGAGGCTGAGAAGCCTTCTGGGAACTACTTTATTTAAAAACATACATACATACAATGGTATAGTTTGAATAAGAAGCATGCCCCCTCCCCTCATGGGTTGAATGCTTGGTCTCTAGTTGGTGGTATTATTTTGGAGGTTCTAGGATTTGGCTAGAGGGAGTATGGTACTAGCAACACATCTTTGGCACCTCTACCTTGACCTGAGACATGGTCTGTCTTTCTCTCTGCCTCATGTCCAACACAGAGTAAAGAAATTCATTAACCACATGTTCCTGCCAAGATGTTCTGCCTAAGTACAAGAGGCCAAGGAACCACTGACTGAACCCCACTGGAGTGAAGGGCCAGAGTAAATCCTCCTTCCTGGAAGTGGCTTCTATCAGAAATTTTGTGAGTGTGACTCTGAAGATAGCAGGTCCTCATATTCACAAAAAGCAATGTCTAAAGCTAAGTTTAGAATGTGATTTAGAGAACAGCAAACCACTACAGTGTCTAGAATCCTTCTATCTGCTAATGGTTTTAAATTTGTGGGAGAAGGAGTTCAACTTTGGATTGGCAGAATAAGCTTCTATTAGATTAAGCCTCCAGCAGATGAGAATTATAAATTTTGGATAAAGTATTGAATAAAATATAACAATTAGCTTGGAGGCGCTGTCCTAGGAATGAAAATGAGTCTAGAGAGAAGAAATACTTGAAAAGGAATCACATAAGATCAATGTCCTTTTCTAGGAAAAATGAGTGTTTTTACATGGATGTATATGCTAGTATAACAATAGATAACTAAAAATATTTGCGTTGAAGAAAGGACAGAATTTAGATTAAGTATAAGCATTGAAAACCAAGCAGGGAAACCCAGAAAACAAAGCTTAGAAGTGACGTGGTAAACAGTAAACTGCACATAAACTTCTCCCATAACCCTGTCTGACCCCAAGTGCAGGACTGATTGCACCCTCGAAAGATTTTATATGGTATCTCAACATTCAAACTGCGATCTTAGAGACTGTTTCCAATCTGAGTAGAGCCGAGCTGTTATATTACTAAATTAAAAATATCAGGCCTCTTTGAAGGAAATTAACAAAATCCATACCACTCATTCATTACGTCCAAGATACAATATAAAATTACAGGGCAAAGTAGGAAAACGGAAAATGTGATTCATTTTTCAAGGCGAAAATTCAAATGGATTTGCATCCTGTGATTTTTAAAGCAAGCATCAAGACTGTGCTTATTGACAGGAAAGGCAGGATACTTCTTGTAAATGAGAGATCAGGAATCTCAACAGAGGGAAAAACAGCACCCACCAAGGGTACTGAAGAAATTACAAAGGAACCACTGTGTGGGCTTAGCAGCATGATACATACACTAAACTCAATGGAAGGAAACACAGATCAAGGTAAGTAATTCATTTGGGAAAAGCAAGTGAACAGCATCTGAGGGACGAATGGGGGCAGTACCAATGTGTCACAGTGGTGCAAGACTTAGGAATAATTCTGATGGGCATGGTGATGCACTGCTTTCAATTGGAGGCAAGCCTGGTTTACAGAGCATTCTTTTAAGCAAGTGAATACGTTTATAAACAAGTCCTTAATAGTGGGTGAATCGTCACAGATTTAGTGAGCAGCACAAGTCCATAGACATAAGAAGCAAAAAGAAAGCCAAGGAAACAAACAAGCTACTTTCAAATAATTGAAAACCAAGCTGGAGTTTAAAAAATGATTGCTGAGCTGGGTATAGCAGTTCGTACCTGTAATTCCAGCACTTAGACAAGGCAAGTGCAATTGCAAGTTCAAGTGCAGCCTGGACCGTTTGGTGAGGATCTGCCTCAAATCCAACAAAACCAACCAACCAACAACCAACCAACCAACAACCAAACAACCAACCAACAACTAACCAACCAATCAACCAACCAACAACCAACCAACCAACAACACTGCCTCCCTCCCCTCCAAAAGCAAAAACAAAAACAAAGTCAGTGGCTGAAAATTTCCTTCAGTAGTGGATGAGGGAACTCTGAGGATACAAGGAAACAAGTGAACTCAAAGGAAGGGAGAGGTGTAAGTACAGGAAGGGCTACAGAGCATCAATAAGACTCACACGGGAAGTGCTCACTCAACCCAAGGGCACACGTTGGCCAAAGCGCCATTCCATGACATAGAAACACCTCCTCAGAAAGAAAACAAGATTACTGATAACAGGACTGAAATGAAGGGATGCCAGCATGAAGGAGTGTTAGATCAAGTCAAACCTCAGGTCCTTGGGAAAGCACGAGGAACATCAGAGTTTGTAAATGTCTGGTAAACACAGAAGGCCATTTTGGATTTTGATTTCCTTATCATACACATGACCACTTAATGGAACCATCACAGCACTGTCTTGTGGGGTTTGCTGCACCCTTCAGTCTGAAGACATAGAAATCTACATCACTCGTGGGCTTTAATGAAAAGCCATACAGCATTACTATATAGGCAATGAAAAGTTAAGGGTCCATATGGTAATTCCAGGGATAGTCACTAAAATAGCAAGGGGCATAGCTTAAAGGCCTGCAGATATAATGGAATTCCATAACATTCTGATAATTCAAAAGAAGGAAGGAAAGCATGAAAAAATATAATTGAAAATTGTAGATCAAAAAGCCACACAAGTAAGTAATGGAAGGATTAAATCCAACTATAGCAATGAATAAATTGTACTGAACATTACTTATGGGACAGAGACCATCAGATTGAATACAAAAGGCAGCTTTAACTACAAGCTGTCTATGTAGCTAGAGATTAAATATAAATGTTAAAAGGAAATAGATGGGGGGGGGAACTACACACCATGAATATAATATGCATGAGAAAGATAGGGAGGCTATATTAATGGCAGATTTCAGAATACTATTTCCGGGGGGGGGGGAAGACATTTCGCAATGAACAATGGGCAAACTGATCAAGAAGCGTATCAACAACCGCTAACAAATGTACACCGAAAGAGTGCTTAAAAATATGTGAAGTCCAGACAGACAAAAACTGAAGGGAAAGTGGAGGAGACAATCTTGAATCAGCAATTAACAATGTTAATTCACAGATGATTATGTCAGCACCTCTCTCGAGCAACTGATAGAAGTACCCGTTCTAGCCTACCTGCCGATCACTAAGAGACACCGATGATCCAACAGCGCTTTCAACCACCTTGACCTAATTGATAGCTATAGAACATTACACCCAACATCTGCAGAACGCATACTGTTTTCAAGTGCATATGATCCATTCATCAAGATGGACCATATGTTCACCCGCAGAACAAGTGTGGGCAAACTTAATAGAACCGAAAACATACCGAGCATGCTCTCTAATCACACAGAATCAAATTTTAGAAATTAATAACCGTTAGATAGCCAGAAGAAAAAAATCTAAAAAAACAGGAAATGAAAAAGCACACAGCTACATAGTCCATGGGTCAAAAATAAAATAAAAAAAATAAAAAAAATAAAAAGGAAATTGAAAATTAGAATAGAGTTTGAACCAAAGGATACTAAAACAGCATTGCAAAATTTATGGGGTACAGTTAATGTATTTATGAAAAGAGAATTTGCAGACTTTAAAGCTTATATGAGAAAGGGAGAAAGTCTAAGGACTTCACTTGTCAAAAGGAAAAAAAGGGGGCTAGAAAAGAGAAGTATATTCAACTTAAAGTCAGTGTAAGGAAGAAAACAATAAAAACAAACCTAGGTATCAATCACAGAGAATTAATAAAACTAAATGTCTATTCTTAGACAAGATCAGGCGGCTTGGAGAGTTTAGGTAGATGCATCAGCACGAAGAGAGAACACAGCCTGAGTTTGCAAGCGCACCAACACGTACCCGATGGGTCTAAACGTCACCAAAGAAATACAATGACAACTCTGTGCTGACAGATCTGACACAAAGCTAAACAGAAGACTGACAGAGCTTCCTGGTTATAAGGAACTTGGATTCAGAAGAAGGAAGGGTAGCCGGTGGTTTGGGTGGCTATATTGGTAAATTCTAACAACAGTAATGGTGGAAAAGAATGCTAACTTAAAAATCTTTCAGAAAACATTTATGGAAGGAAAAAAAAATCGTTGCAAGGTTGTCCTATCTACATTCAGGCATATTCACACACCAAAGGGATTCGGGGCACATGAAAGTTAAAGGGATTTAAACAAAAGAAGTTTTTCTCATTGTCCTCTTTGTACATATTTAATAATAAACAGACCAACTTCTTTTAAAAATAAAAACTGAGCAGGCAGCTTTCTCGACTCCCTAATTACTTTTTTTGGGGGGGGGCTCCTCCCCCAGGCATCTTCTTTACTCTCTATCTACAGTGAGAAATGGGGTGGAAGCGGAGTAACACCGTAGAGATGCTTGCTGAGGAAGGAGGTAAGAAAATCTGAGGAGGGTGTCAGCAGAGGCTCGAGAAAGCTACCTATGGGTTCTGACTGGATGCTGTGTTTCTGAAGACCAGAACTGAACATTCCACATTGAACATCCCCCTTGCATTGAGTAGATGATTTAGAGTACTGCTTCACTAGTGCAGCAGTGATCAGCCCTAACTCACAGGTTGCTCAGGATCAATCAATCAATCAATCAACCAATCATCAAATCAATACATTCCTCAAAAGCATATTGTGACCAAGTGCCTTAACTGCTTCTATAAACAAAGTTCAAGGAATACTTATATAACAAAGCATTCAGCATGTAAAAAGGTAAAAATCCTAATGTCTAACCAAATCTGTAAATATGTAGAAAATGCCATGCATAGCTGGGAGGTGATGAGGCTGCTACATGTGCCTTTAGGGAGGCAGAGGCAGGCAGATCTCTGAGTTCAAGGCCAGCCTGAACCAAGGATGGAGTTCTAGGACAGCTAGAGAAATCCTGTCTCGAGAATGCAAACAAGAAAACATACAAAAGGAAAATAATAAGCATGAAACAAAGACAGAAGTCAATAAAAAAACAAAACTCAAAACATACACAAAACACAAAAAATGACATAGACATTAATATTAGTAGACGAGGACATTTAGAAAGCTGTTCTAATGACTTTTCTATCATATGCATCCTATTGTCTACATTACATGAATTGAAGAGGTAGGAAAACACTGGGCATCTTTAGCAAGGATGACAAAGAGAACGACTCACATTGAACTAAAATATACAAATGGGTTTAGCTGATTAGATAGTCCAGGGGTGTGTGTGTGTGGGGGGGGGGCTGGACAAGCAAATCTACTGGCACCCGAGGGCTGTGGGTGTGGCTCCGTAATCAGGAAGCCCTAAGGTCCACCCACTGCACTGCCTGGTCTGAGCACAGTGGCACACACCTGTAGCCCCAGCACTGCGGATCAGGGGAGGCAGTATGGACAGCTTTGTTGTTTTGGACTGAAATGTTGATTTGTTGTTGACAAAAGTTAAATATTTTAGTTTTTCAAGCAGAGGGAGTTGTTTCCTCTTCTTGGGTAAAACATAGCTTTTGGGTGTGAAGAAAAACCAAGAAACTTAAAACTTTGTCAGTTGCAGAGAAAAAAAAACCCTACAACTTGTAGTACAAATGGGCCCTTCAAAGGAGAATGGCAAACTGATAAAGTTTAGATCCCACTGAGAAAGAAAGAATCCATCTAAAGGCACTTTACAGACCAGGAAGTGAACCAGGTTCTGTCAGGAAGTAGTTCAGGTGTGCTCAGACATTCCTGTGCTGGGGTTGGAGGAAATGCAGAGCACATGACTGAGAACATACTCTCCCCACTCTTACTAACCAAGCCTGCTGTCAGCAGTGAAACTTGCACTAATCATTAAAAACAGGATGATCTTGGGCTCAGCTTGGGATCTGGATGAGTAAGAGACAGTTAATAACCACGTGTGTGATGGTTCATTTATAGTAGGCAGATGCAGCATGCTGGGCTTTTGCTTGAAATTTCCCTATGCAGGAAGTGGATTGCTATCAAGCATACTAGGAATTTTTCTATTATCATAAGTCTTACAATAAGGAAAGCACAGAAATTATAAAGAAAATAGTGTAAAGACATGGAAAAAGAATAGTAACAACAAAGCCTCACTTTGTTTAAATAGTTCCTCATCTATCTATCTATCTATCTATCTATCTATCTATCTATCTATCTATCTATCTATCTATCTATCTATCTATCTATCTATCTATCTATCCATCCATCCATCCATCCATCCATCCATCCATCCATCCATCCATCCATATATCTATCTAATGTATAAGTGTGTGTCTGTGTGTGTCTCTATGCACATGAGTACGGTGCCTACAGAGACCAGAAGAGGGAATCAGCTTTCCTGGAGCTGGACTTACATACAGGTGGTTCTGAGCCACTTGATAAACAGCTCAGCTAAAGAACGTTAGTATCCTTGAAAATCTGGAGAGCTAAGGAACCTTCATCCAGCCTCCTCAATGCTCAGTGGCAAAGACTTCAACCCAGGTGATATGGCTGCTTGTGTGATAGAAGAGATGATGCTGAAATCTGCAGAATTACCTATCCACTAGTCTCCTTTCTGAGGGTGGTTACAGGAACAGAAGGTGAACTTTGATTTTACAGAAGACCCAAATGTTCTTCAAATTGATTTTACTCTGTTTGGAGATAGGATCTGACTATAGTAACTCAGGCGGTTCATATACCCACTCTCTTGCTTCAATCTCTTAAATGTTGGGATTAGATATACACCATCATGCTTGTATAATGAGAACATATTAACCCTTCCATAAAATACCCCTCATCACATAACCTGACTTGCCTTGACCTCAATTGCTTCCTATAGGAGACATGAAGTCTTTGATTAGTCAGCGGCAGATTGGAGAGTCTAAGGAACAAAAAAAAAAAAGAAGGCATTGGATTCCCCTGGAGCTGGAGTTACAGGCCATTGTTAGCCAATCCATGAGAGTGCTGGGAACCGAACCTGTGTCCTCTCTAACAGCAATGTGCACTATGAAATGCCAAACCATCTCTGCAGCCCAAGAAGACTGTTTTGGTGAGCAGAGTAGAGAAATGCCAACAGGTGAAGAGTTAAGATTGATGTTTACAAACCCCCAGGGTAGATATAAATGAATTTTGGATCAATCTAACTTTTGCTGCTTTCGCTGTACTGAACGTTTTGAACTTTCACCTGCATTTTCTTCCCTGCTTTTGTTGTACAGACTATTCTTATTTTTGTAAGCATCTCTGATTTTATTTCAATTACTAGAATGAAGTTATGTAACTATACTGACGACCTATGCTACCCCAGTCAAAATTCTATCCACCTAAATTACATAAAAAGCAGACATGCTTTTCTCTAACAAATTAAATGTCCATATCAAGTAGAACAGTGTTAATATAGCTTCTGAAGCTCCTCCTTAGCCATTTTATTCCAGTTTTAATATTCAGTTCATTCTTTGACAGTTTCCTTCATGTACATCCTTGATTCTGGTTCTCTTTCCCTTCACTCTCTGCTTCCTTCGCCCCACTCCACCCCCAGCACCTAACGCCAACCCCTTTCCTTCCTACCTTGTCCATGTACCAGAGTCATGACCTCTGGTTTTGTTTATGACCCACCCATTTGGTTCAGTTTAGTACCTGTGACCTATCGGTGTGGCCAAGTAGAACCACAGGTTCAAAGAAGACACGCAAACACACTGGGTTTATGAATCCAAACGTAGTCATTGTAAAGTGAAGTATTTCTACGTCAGTTAGTCTTATATTGCTTATGGATTTTTTACTATAGTATTATGTTAAAACATTTGAAAATATTTTTGGACACCGTATATGAACCGCGTACGTGCAAAAATGACTTCAATGTGTGGCTCTTATACATCTACCCTTAGTAAATCATAAGAGGATGAACATTGCAGTGTGTTTACCTTCCGAATAGATTCAGGTCCAAACATTATTTGGTCCTGTAAATTTAGCAGTTTTACCACCGGGAAGGGAATGGGTTTTCTTCTGTTTATATTTACAAAGAAAATAGAATCTTAACCAGCCCCATGGGAGTATGACCCACAACTGCCTGTTGCTAAGCAGTATTTTTGTTTATCTAATTTATTGGCTGAATGAAATGAGTGAGGGTCTCGTTCAGGTCAAGAGTTGGGCATTTTACATAATATAATTTGCACAATTATTTGGGTAACAGCATCAGAGTCAACTGATAGTGAAACAATTTTGGTTCAATACTTAGGGATGTAAAGATAGGAAGTTTGAAGCTCATTTGCCTAGAGTGAAATAGTAACCAGACAGCTTTCCTAATCAAGCCACACATATGTGTGCGTGTGCATGTCTGTTATGTGTGTGCGTGTGCGTGATGGCCTCATACATCTTCTTTAGAGAAAATCTCCTAAATCTTAAGTTTTAAAAACTATGTAAAAATGCCTGGCTTAGTTGTGATTTTGCCATTATTTCTATAGACTATATTTCATATTATCTACATTACCCAGTATTTAAAACAGGCACATGGATTAGGAGATGTTATGTTTTATCTCCCACTCATTCCCTAGTTCAAGTAAGATTTTTGACAGGTTATCTCTGCTTTATATTCCTCTTCAATGACCATCATAAATCCAATTTTTGTCTTTAATTAGATGTCAAAGTTAAGAATCTGGATCCTAAGACAAGAGTTAAGCAATAGGCTAGACTTTCTCGGTGTATCTTACAGGAGAACATAACTTGGGAACTATAAATGACTACCTGTGCTATAAACCACACAGTATAGCACAGCATCAATTTCATCTAATGTCAGAAGCAGGCTTTCCATTGGACTGACCAGAGAGCACACCTTCTCTCAGCTCCTAACTTTGCAGACTGCAAACTCACAAACAAAGTCAGTGATGCAATCAGGCTTGCACTCAGCCAAGCTGTTATAAATTTAAGCGAAGCAATATCCACTCAGTGCTGTAGTTCCTCAAATGAATAGCTCATTTCATATAAATAGAGGGATTATTAATAACTGCATTCTTTTTTTCAATTCCCCCTGTAGTTTCAATTAGTTATTCAGATATTTACTTCCCATACCTGTGCAATGCTTACAAGTTACTATTTCACAAAAGAAGCTGCTCTGCTGTGTGGAAGAAGTCAGGACTTGTTAAAGGGCAGCCTAGGAGCCTCACACAACTACTCCAGCAATGCTAACTAGCAAATGATGGCAGCCTTTCTATATGCTGAGAATTTCCTTCTTGGAGAATAATAACAGCAAGATAAATCACACAAATTAGGAGAAAATTTTAGTCCTAATATGTACAGTGATTAATGAGCATTTGGAATGTAACATAAAATTAAAAATTAAAAAAAAAACACCCCAAAGAATTAAGTTATGGCAATCATTGCACTTGTGATTTTTGGCACAGTAAGAAAGGGCTTCTCATTCTGATAGCCTCCAGCGGCAAGAACTTGGAGACGCCTCTGACCTCTCTAGGACTCCGTTTATTCATCTGAGCCAAGTGACTCATAAGATGTGTTCCAGATCTGAAAACACCACGGGACTGGATTATTGGAAGAGAATACTTTAATAAGATTCAGACCGACAAGTATTACAAAGCTATACCTCAAACAAAAAGACTGGCCATGACATCCTTGAGCAAGGGTAAGCAACTGTTTGTGTGTGTGTGTGTGTGTGTGTGTGTGTGTGTGTGTGTGTCTGTCTGTCTGTTTGTCTGTCTGACTGTCTGTGTTCTTCTCTGTGTCTATGTGTGTATGTTTGAATGTGTGTGTATGTCTGTCTGCATGTATATATGTGTTCTTCTGTGTGTCGATATGTGTTTATATGTGTATGCTTGCATGTCTCTCTGTCTCTCTTTCTGTTTGTCTGTATGTGTTCCTCTTTCTCTTTGTGTCTATGTGTGCATGTTTGTACGTATGTCTCTCTCTCTCTCTCTCTCTCTCTCTCTCTCTCTCTGTATGTGCGTGCATGCGTGCCTGCCTGCGTGCGTGGTGTGTGTATGTGTGTGTGTGTGTGTTGTACTGGGGAAGTGCATATTGAGTCTGAAACATGAAGGAGGTTTTTCTTTTGTAGGAATAACAAGAAACAACATAAGGGGCGACAGGGGCTCATTTCCCTCTTTTAATGATGAGGGCAGAGTGAGATTCAAGAGCGATGAGGACATGTGGAGAAGCTCTAACTCAGTAAAGGCATTAATAACAGTAGCTGAGCTCTACTAAGCACTTACTGTATGCCAGCCATGGTTCTACACTCTTTACATATAGCAATGTGTTTAAACCATGATATTCAAACCCATGTGTTGAGTATTACCCAGAGTACATCATCTACGCGTATAAAACTATAAAACTACCCAAGCACAAAAATCAATCAATAAAATTAATATTTAAAAAGGGAAACAGACAAAGATAAGAATTTAAGCAGTCTACCCACAGAAACAAAATGTTTTGGAAAACATATTTGTGAATAGGAGATGATTTGGGGGGGACCCAACAAGTCAGATTTGGCTTTCAGGAATCTGATTTTTGGGAACTATTTCTTTTTTTATTAGATATATTCTTTATTTACATTTCAAATGTTGTCCCCTTTCCTGGTTCCACCCCCCAAAAAAATCCCATAAGCCATCTCCCCTCCCCCTGTTCCCCAATCAACCCTCCCGTTTTCCTGTCCTGGTATTCCCCTACACTGCTGCATCGAGCCTTTCCAGGACCAGGGGCCTTTCCTCCCTTTAGTGTTTAACAAGGCCATCCTCTGCTGCCTATGTGTCTGGAGCTATGGGTAACTCAGATGTGCACTCTCTGGTTGATGTTTTTGTCCCTGGGAGCTCTGGGAGTACTGGGTGGCTCATATTGCTGTTCCTCCTATGGCGCTGCAAACCCCTTCAGCTCCTTGGGTCCTTTCTCTAGTTCCTCCCTTTGGGACCCTGTGCTCAGTTCAATGGCTGGCTGAGAGTGTCCCCCTCTGTATTTCTCATACACTAGCAGAGCCTCCAAGGTGACAGCTATATCTGGCTCCAGTCAGCAAGCACTTGTGGATATCAATAATAGTGTCTGGGTTTTTTTGTAACTGTATATGGGATGGATCCCTAGGTGGGGTAGTTTCTGGATGGTCTTTTTCTCAGACTCTGCTCCACACTTTGTATCTCCTTCTGTGGGTATTTTGTTCCCCCTTCTACAAAGGACCGGAGTATCCATACTTTGTTCTTCCTCCTTCTTGGGCATCATTTGATATGTGAAATGTGTCATGGGTATTCCAAGCTTTTGGGCTAATATCCACTTATCAGTGAGTTCATACAATGTGTGTTCTTTGGTGATAAGGTTACCTCACTCAGGATGATATTTTCCAGTTCTATCCATTTGTCTAAGAATTTCATGAATTCATTGTTTTTAATAGCTACGTAGTATTCCATTGTGTATATATACCACATTTTCTGTAACCATTCCTCCATTGAGGGACATCGGGTTCTTTCCAGCTTCTGGATAATATAAATGGGGGTGCTATGAACATAGTGGAACATGTGTCCTTATTACATGCTGGAGAATCATCTGGGTATATGCCTAGGAGTAGTATAACAGGTAGATCAACGGAATAGAATTGAAGACCCCAAAATGAACCTACACACCTATAGTCACTTGATCTTTGATAAAGAAGCTAAAACCATCCAGTGGAAAAAAGATAGCCTTCTCAACAAATGATGCTGGTTCAACTGGTGGCTAGCATGCAGAAAAATGCAAATCGATCCATTCTTATCTCCTTGTACAAAGCTCAAGTCCAAGTGGATCAAGGACCTCCATATAAAACCAGACACACTGAAACTAATAGAAAAGAAACTGGGGAAGAGCCTTGAACACATGGGTACAGGGGAAAATTTCCTGAACAGAACACCAATAGCCTACGCTCTAAGATCAAGATTGAACAATGGGACCTCATAAAATTACAGTTTCTGTAAGGTAAAAGACACTGTCGACAGGACAAAACGGCAACCAACAAATTGGGAAAAGATCTTTACCAACCCTACATCCGACAGAGGGCTAATATCCAATATATACAAAGAACTCAAGAAGCTGGACTCCAGATAACCAAATAACCCTATTAAAAAATGGGGTACAGAGCTAAACAAAGAATTTTTACCTGAGGAATATTGAATGGCTGAGAAGCACCTAAAGAAATGTTCAACATCCTTAGTCATCAGGGAAATGCAAATCAAAACAACCCTGAAATTTCACCTCACACTGGTCAGAATGGCTAAGATCAAATACTCAGGAGACAGCAGGTGCTGACAAGGATGTGGAGAAAGAGGAACACTCCTCCACTGCTGATGGGATTGCAAGCTGGTACAGCCACTATGAAAATCAGTTTGGTGGGTTCTTCAGAAAACTGGGCATAATACTACTGGGAAATATTTCTTGTATTAAGAAGAAGTGTGTGTGTGTGTGTGTGTGTGTGTGTGTGTGTGTATGTGTGACATTTTAAACATGAGAGCCATTTAGTACAGTGAAGTTTTATGTTTAGAAGAAGCATACTTGCAACATTTTATTGAAATATTTGTAAGATTAGAAGAGCATGTATACTAAAAAATAAAATAAAAAATTCTTGAATACAAAACAGACATCAGTTATTTGGTGTCTGGCATGCCCTTTTAGTGGGCAACAGTACCAAACAGTTAGAGAACAATGTACAACTTCACAGAGTTTCAGAAAACCTGAGAGGAAGGCAAATTTCCAATTTATTCTATATCAACATTTCCCTACTTCCCAAACCAGACAAGGCTATTGTAAAAGAGGAAAATGACCAGACCTAGTATCTCATAAACACAGAGGCTTCTGAAGAAAAAAAATAGCAAATTGAATCTAGCAGTCTTGGATTTGTTGGCTATCTAGGATTTTTTTCAGGCAGTAATATTAACATCTGAAAATGAGTCACGGCCCGTGCCAACAAAACACAGAGGACAGATGATAGGAGGGTAGCAGGCATAGAAGCACTGTATGAAATCCAACAGTAAGGATACAATCAAACACACAGAGATTATATGTATATATGAAACAGTCTAAGAATAAATAAAATCTGAAAGAAAAAGCCTCTCACCCAGTTAGAAATAGAGATTTTCTCCCAACTTCATCAAGAGGATGCACGGAAGTCCTACAGTTATGAACACACAGATGGTAGTATCTGACGCTCCCCCTTAAAGTCTAGAAAAAAACCAGAGGTCCCCTCTAACATTTTTATCCAACAGTACACCGAACATCCCAGGAAAGACAATAATACAGAAAAGAAAAAATATTTATAGCAAGAACGCACTGTCCTTGTTGACAGATGACATGATGATTATGTATTTGACCAAAATACTGAAGACTCAACAAGATTCCAGTAACAAATGATGCTGAAAACCACAAATCAGGATACAGGACCACACCAGTGATGCTGACCACATCACAGGATATAGGACCACACCATCAAGCTCAGTATCTAAAAAACATGGCTCCACCAGCAGACTGGATCTAGGTTACCAAGTTCCAGAGTCATTTTCTTATATAATATAATATAATGCATGCAATCTTAATTATTTACCAGTTATGTATACTGTACAATTATATTATTTTAATATTTTAGTTTTTCCAATCATTAAAATGATTGTTTTGTTATGACGTGTTATTTAGGGAGTAATGACTAGAAAAACTGCCTGCATATGTTTTGTACAAGTACATTAAAATTACTTTTATATAAAAGTGGGTAAAACCATAGATACAAATCTAACAAGATATATGTAAGTCTTTTATGAGACTTAAATATTATAGTTTCTCTCTTTCTCTCTGATGAGAGGAATGTTACAGGAATTAAGCAATGGGGAATAGGAGAGATGGCTGAGCAGGGAAAGGTGTTTGTTTCTAAGTCTGATGACCCAAGATTAATTCTCAGAAGCCGCATGGCAGAAGGAGAGAACAGATTCCTGAAGCTTGTCCTCTGACTTACTCATGTGAGGTACATACATCCTCATAATAAAGATAAATTAAGCAAATGAAAATAAGCATATGATGTAATTAAAATAATTAAACAATAAGATCTTTTATGTTCGTGAAGGTGCTCAATATTGTTAGGATGACATCTTCTCAAATGAATCTGTAGACTTAAGAGAAACCCAATCAAAATCCCAGCACGATGCGTGGGATGTGTGGGGTGGACAGAGGGGTTCTAAAGGTTACATCATGAGAAGGATAAAGATGGAGAAAAATTGAGAGATTCTTAAAAAACCAAGTCAGGAAACTGGCACTGCCTCAAACTACAAGATACAGGGATGAAGATGCCGGGTACCTGTGAGAGAATAGCCTGGTTAGAGTCATAGCCCCACACATTTATCCAGATCTTAGGCAAGGGAACAAAGCCATAGCCATGGGCTAGACTGTAGAATGCAAGAAATGAAACACTCAAAAGAAAACAAAGAAGAAATCTAGATGTTTGGATCTTAATAGTGATTTTTTTTTAAAAAAAATACAACGCCAAAATGAATATTTTCTTTAGAAAATTGAAAGGTAAGTGGGTGGAGGTAGACCTGTGCAGAAGAATAAAGAGAACTGCCAGAGGTCTGGCAACCACCTCAGAGGTCATGAAGTACAGGGAAGGTGGCTTCTGCCTGATGCTCTTCTGGTACCCAGGAACATCTCCCAGTACAGATGATGCTAGAGTGAGCAAGCTTCTGGATGCCAGACGGAGACCTCACTCTAACATGCTTTTCTAATTTCCTTAAGAGAACCCATGTAAAGCAAGATACAACAGAGTCCTTGGTGTGGCCTAGAATGGCCCAGAAAGCCTGTATTTCTCTGTTTATCTAGTGTCACTTTAGTCTACCACATGTCTAAATTTTCAAGAAGTTCTGTACACATGACAACGGGCCTTCTCTGTACCTGCTTGACTAGACACTTCATCTTCAGAATGTGGTCTCCGCTGAACTTTCCAGGAAGCCTTAAGATTGGAAACAACTGGACACACTGCCTCTGCAGTCAGGAGATGAACACTATAACCCCAGCCCATATGGGACACGGCTAGGCACACCCAGAATGGGTCTTCCCTTTCTGGAAACACCCTCACAGACACACTTATGTTCCATTGTGATTCTAAATCTCACCAAGTTGCCAGCTAAGACTGACCATCGACTGCCTGAGACCAACACTACACTGTTCATTTGCTTGCCTGACACTTCTAGTGACCTTTACTACTTTAGGAGAATCCTGTGCTATACATATTTTTGAATCCTTAGTGTATATACAAATCCCAGTACCCAGCAAGTGTTAAGAAAAATGCTAGTTTGGTAACTCCCAGGAGTTGGACATTCAAATTCGGATCCACTTCAGCCTCTATACCATAGATAGGAACTGTTCCATAGGAACGCCCTGAACCTTAACAGTTCATCCCTCTTCGATGAATTCTCACTTGTATATATAGTGAGCTCTTGATTATGCACAGGAGGATAACCCACATTGTAGTTTAGTGTAGCAAATCTTGTTCTAATTTCCTGCTGACATCACCAGCTGTTTGCTTACGTCCTTCCTTGACACTGTCATCAACATTGACTCTCTTAGGCAGTCAAGAGCAGGGTTGGAGCTGGCGAGAAAGGTCTTTAGTTTTTTTAATATCTCCTCATGCCCATGGTTCTGCACTGGGCGAGAGAAGCTACAGACAGAAAAAAAAGAGATCATGAAAGGAATTATGGGAAGGCCCAGGAACAAGTCAGATCAGTTCAGGTGAGTGAGCCTCAACCCAATAGGACCATCTTGGGTTAGGCTTTAGGGCCTGTTAGAAGAAACACCATGTATCTCAGTGTGTGTAGAACCTTCTATGTCAGGGATTAGAGTTTTAGAAAACTTAACTTTTTCAATCGCCTTGAACTCACTAGCGCAAGAATACTAAATGATGAAATGTTTCCAAATAAAACAGGACCTGCACCCTCCTCTAAGTATGCTGTACTGAAATTATCTTCATTGCCACATTGCAGAAACCAGGAAGAAGGAGTGCTTAGCTCTCTGGACCATGGCTTTTTCTTGTTTTGTTTTCTTCATTTCTCAGAGTATGTTATATGAAACTATTTTATTTTAACGTCATTTACATTAAACCCTTAAGCTGCTGACAGGGCCTCTGCTTCCACCGAAAGCCCCTGGTAGTGATTCTTCTTCTACAGTAAAAGCCTAATGAACCCGGGTTTTTAAAAGTAGATAACACTGGGTTGAGGGCCAAACAAGTCAGCGATGCAGAGCTACTTGCATCGTTCCTGGAGCTATTTGATTTTGACAAGCCCACATTTGGTAATTAACATGAGAATGCCCCCTTGGGCCGTTCTCCTGTTAGCTAAAATATCTTATAAATTACTGTAATAAAAGGGGAAAAAAAGGAACACGCTGCCTGTCAATGTTTCAACTTATCTAGTAAGAGGAAGAGACAAAAGCCCCGATCTGGTAACATGCAGATGCCAACTGAGAGAATAAATTCTACTGTCTGCCCCAGTGTGGGAGCATGGCTTGCTCCGCAGAAGGTGCCCGTGCACAGTATCCAAGGAACTCCCTGAGCGAAAGGTGGGGGCCCCTTGGATGATTCTTAAGAGTTGCTTAGTGATATCACATTTTCTGAATGCCAGGCCACTGATGTTGGATCTGTAATTGAGTCAGTGGCCTCAGAAGTTCCACTTTAAAGTCTCTTGGCAGAGTTTAACAAATAATAACATCTACCACCGATCTCAAATACATTCCAATTTACTCTTTTACTCTAGATGAGTGTTCTAACATGGTGTTCAGATAAATGCTGTGTATAATTTTGGCTATGAGTGAACCCTCACTTAGCTGCCTCTGTCCACTCTCTCCTGCCTACAAGCTTGCAGGCAGTCAAAGGAGGAAGGCTAGACAACTGATCACATGACAACTGAGCTTGCTTTGCACTTTGTTTCCTGGAGGCTGAGATTTTTGCAATTGCACAATTTGAATTCTGGTGAGGAGCATTAACAATTTCTATGTTTCCCTAGAGCTGGCTTTCAAAATTTTTTGTGCCTAGCCCCACTTTCTCTCACATTATATTCATTAGCTTGTTATAGATATATAAAGCACTAAGATATGGCTATGAACTGTCAAGGAATAAACTCTTCCTAGGAAGGGAAAAGTGTTGTGTCTACCTGTATCCCTGCTGGTCAACGTTAAATACCAGATATTCACAGAAGACGAGCCAGTGTGAACTGGAAACAAACTTTATTTTCTCATACCATTGTTTGTACCTACTGTTACCAAATCAGCTTTTATTATCACCAATTTATTTTAATCTGGGACATTAACCACATCACTCTGATGTGGCAGCAGCTGCTGATTGAGCAATAGTGTTCAGTGTTCTATTACTTATGGTCTTTTCTTACATTTCAGTTAAAGGCCTCAGGGAATCGATGATATGAAGTGAAGACATATTGATACAAATTCCGAGCCCGCGATTGAAGATGGCGCAAAAAATAGCTGTGCTTAATCCATAGTAGACGTGCCTTGCTTCTACTGCTAGATTTGAACAGAAACAGATCCAAAATCGTGTCACTGTTCCCATTTCTGTGCCACAGAGTAATGACATTTAATCAGGAATATTACTACACTCTTCTGGTGACAGCTGAGACACAAAACCAGCCAGCTGATGCAATCCCTATCCCACTGATGGGGGCATTTAAACAGCCCCCCCAAACAGACAGCAGTCTTACCTCCTCTATAGCATCAGAGAACTCTTTAAGGGAATAAGGCCTGCAGACGCTGGAATCACCTTGGTCTCCTTCAGCCTTCTAGAACCATTTGATAGTTTCTAAGCATCTTCCCAGCCACAGGAGGATTGAGGAAGAGATTTTTCTAGAACCCAAGTACAATGGTAGTACAGTCACCAGGTGTGAGGCAGCATAAGGCCTGCAGAATACAACTGCTACGGCTCCTGTTTGGGTAGATCGATGGCCTCTAATTACCTGGGAATTACTTGGACACAAATCAATGGTATATTACCTCCTATTCATAATGAGCAGGGTAACTTTTGCCTAGTCTGGGAACATCATGATACAGACAAGTTTTCCCAGCTGCTTACTCTGCCTTCTGCTGCCTGCTCAAATTGCATGCAGTCCAATTCAGAAAGGCTGGGGACAGGGGAGAGGGACTTTAGGAATCAGGGTGTGCAATCCCACTCTGACACTGCTTTTATTGCAGACATTGCAAGGTCTTCACTCAACCCTGATCTGGACCAAAATTGACATCTCTAAGATAAAAGGCTCTGGGTTCCATTAGATGACATCTGCTTGGTCGGCCTACTCCTTAGGCCATGCCCCATGGGATCTAGCCACATTTTGATGACATCTATCAAGTTCAGGATTCCAGTTCAACAGTTTGCAGCAATTTCTCTATCCTGTCGTTCTCGTGGAAAGTGAGGGTTGGGGGTGGGGAGGAAAAGAAGAGACAGGCAAGGGGTGAAGAGGATTGCTTCACGTATCTGCTCAAGCACTCGGCGCCCGGCCCCGTCATTTGGCTGCCACCAACACACCACTCTACCCTACAATACTTCTTAAAAATAAAGGAATAGAGCCGAAACCCTGCTGGATCTCCCTTAGCAACCTGACAGGAGCCCACAAGGTCAGCTAGCAGGAAGCGGAGAAAATTATACAGTGGGGAATTATCAGCTAAATTATTTCACTGTATGCAGGACTTTTACTGTTCTTCCCAAGACGGCGGCTTCTTGCTACCCAGATTATAAGTATGAATCAAAGGACAAGAACGACAAAAGGAGGGAAACAGAAGGAACTATTTTAAATGCCAGATACATGTACATGTGTATACACACAGACACACGCAAAGACACATACACATGCACACACACATAGACACACATGTACACATTCACACATGCACACTTTCACACATGCACACATACATACACACATGCACACACAGAGACACACATATGCATAAATATACACACAGAGAGACACAGACACACATGCACACACAGACACAAAGACACACACCCGGGTGCTTTATTTTATTTTTATGCAACTCTTCAAGCCTAATGCTTAGGGCTGCAACCTGCCTGTCTTCCCTCTCTAGCCATGCAGGTTCATGCCCTTTTTGTTTGGGGGTGGAAAAGGATGGTGGGGGGTTGGGCCAGAGGCTGCCTCATGATCAAGTTTGTGGGGTGTGAGCCCAGCAGCAGGAGCAAGCATGATTTATCAATTAACAGGTAATGAAAAAAATTCTGTGCAATTAAAGATATGATTTTGCTCAAACAGGAAGCAGCACCATACAACTGTGTACCCCTCACAGGAATACTCAGCCCCTGTCACTAATGTGGAACACAGCTAATTTTAACAGAGTGTGTGTGGGCCCCTTGGGGGACTCCATGTTGATGAAGGAATATACAGTGGGAACCCCCAGAGGACCTAGCTGATTGGAGAGCCCCAGGAAAGGTGTAGGGAAATTACATTTCCTGTTTCTTAGGAGAGTTATTAAAGGGGAAGGCAGCTTTAATCACTGGAAGACCAATTGCTGTATGATTTTAGATTTATATACCCAAACAATAACCTTTTCCTTGGTTGCTTTTTAATATATATGTCAGCTTAGTCAATATTATATAAATAGATGTGAGATCTGGTTAAAAATATGAAGGTTAAAAATGTGCTTTTAAGATTGTATAAGATAAAATATATCATTGCTATTCAGCCCAAAATTAGAAAATTGGGTAAAAAGTTTCCCCAGATTTTTTTTTGTTTCAAAAATGCATCACAGAAAATGTTACAGAATTTCTAATATTTTCTTCTTCTGGATATAAAAGAAAGTTGTTTTCATCGCCATGCAATAAATGCAGAAAGGGCAGAGTGATCTGTTAAAATTATGTTTATGTCAATTTGTTTAAAATGCTTATATAATATAGTCGATATTTTACATCAATAATTTAATAAGCTCCAGAGATAGAGGAGTCCTCTAGTCCAGACCTTTATGTCTCTGCATGAAAAAAAAAAAAGACTCAGAGAGGCTGAGTGGTTTCTCTCTTTAAGGATGGTCTACCCATGGTAGTTCAGGCTGGTATCCTCAGCCTCAGAGGCCCGAAGCCTGGGGTTACAGGCATGTGTTATCACCATGTCTGTCTCAAAGACTAAATCTGGGGGCTGAAGAGGTGGCTCGGCAGGAGAGTGTGTGCTTCTCTTGCAGAGAACCTAGGTTCAGTTCCCAGAACCCACACTGGGTGACTCACAACTGTGTGTGGCTACAGCTGTAGGAACCCTGATTCCTCCACTGGCATCTGCACCCCCCAAGACAGATATATGCACACATATAATCAAAACTAAAACAACTCTCCATCTATCCTAAGTATTGGGAAGGACACAGCCACAATCATATCTAAGTACAGCTGGGCACTTGTGTTAGGCACACTACTGTGGGTTGCTGCATATGTTATAGTTTTTAATTCTTTGACCTTCTTATGAGGCCTGAGGACTTATTACCATCGCTGTTGCTATTCTCATAGAAGGGAAAGAGTACTTCAGAGAATGTGCCCAAGGCCACAGGATGAGGGCAGAGGTAGTGCCCTTCACCATTCTGCTTTACGTCCCATCATTGGAGATAACTGGAACCTTGAAACCAATCTCAGATCTTGTTTGGGGGCTCAGCAAGGAAGAAAACTGTATATCCAATAGTGTTTCTAATTGATACGCTATCAATTAGATTACATTGAAGAAGTACCTGCACTCAGGCACCATCTGAAATGTTGAATCTCAAGAAGAAAGTTCCAACAGCAGTTCTATTAACCAAAAGTGGTACCTGTGTTTACTGGTAAGTATACAGATATGGTTGCTGGGTTGGGGGAAACCAAGGCAGAAAAGTCTGGCTGTTGTTATCGCTGTGGCCTCTTGTCTCCCAGGGGGCCCTTCTCTGCCTCCCACTTGTGCCCAGGTTAAGTCGCTGCAAGCCCCTGTCCAGTTGGTACATAGCTACATTTATAGAAGCAAATATTGTATTTTTTGATATTTTCAAATTTTAATTGATGACCACGTCTTATCCAAACAGCCCAAATCTATTATAACTTTTTCCAGGAACAACTTATTGCCAAGCCTACTCCTTGCCAAAGCAGAGCAAAGCAGAGAGATGAGTCTAAACAGTTTTATTCTGATAACACAGAGAGAAACTAAATCCAAAACTCGAACGAAACAAACTCATCCCAGTCTAGCCAGTGGAAGTGTTGGAGAAGGTTTCTTAGCATCTCTCCCTGCTCGGGCAGAGGTTTTCCCTTCTGTCAGGCAGAACATTTAGAAGGAAGCTGACCTTGCTAGCTTTGTTCTGCTTTCTTCAGAATGGCCAGCTGACAGTTCCAAACCATATTACAAGGATTTGTCTCGCTGGTAACGGCCAATTCTTTGTATTGCGGCATTTAGTCCTTCTACTAAACAATCACAGGTATAAAGCCTGGTCTCACAGAGTGAAGTCCCAGTGGAAGTAAAAGCTTTGTCCTGCTCAGAGAAAATGCTACAATGCTACATGGTTTTGTTGTTGTTGCTGTTGTTCTTGTTTTTCCAGATTCCCTGCCCTCCACATGTGTATGTGAAGACAGACAGACAGTACACACAAGTATGCATACATACTCCATGAACTCCATCAGTAACCTTCAAATTCATGGGCAAACAACTTATATAGACATTAAGCCACTGACCTTCATTTAAAAGAAGTAAGGCCAGCTGAGGTCAAGAGGAGATAATGCCTACATGCTGGTCAGTGAGTAGAAAGCTAGGGCAGGCTCAGAAGAACCTCGCTCCTAAGTCTATTATTAGTCATGATGGGGATCCCTAAACATTTCCCCTTCACAATCCTTTCTTCACTCAAGAAAATGTTATCCAAGCGCGGGCATATGAGGGATTCAAAACAGGCATACAATTTCTTTAAACTGTCAACAAATCATAAAGAAGGTTAGTTTTAAAACAATTCTTTGGTATACAGATAATTTCACCATAAGTAAAGATGAAAGAAAGTATGCATTTTAATGAGGTGAATGTACTTTACATTTATGTGAAGAATGAAATTTTGGTTGGATTTATTATATTGCAAGTCATGAAGAATCTTCATCATCTTTCAGAGTTGATTAATATTTTGATTTTATATTAACCAATATGAAGAACACTACTTTGCTTAAACACAGAGTGCAAGCTGGCAGAGGTATGTCTAGGGCCGTCTCAGAAATTGTTAAAACTTCTGTCCTAATCTCAAGCTAAAATTCATTTAACTTTTTTTTTTAATGAAACTCAAGTCAGCAAGTCAAACAATAATTTTTAAAATCAAACATTCTAACATAATAGAATTCAAAGATATACTAATGAGGAATGACAATAGGAAAATATTTCAAGCCTTTGTTTTCCACAGTTTGACCATTATTATGCCTCTGAAAGAGTCAACACCTTTCTATGTATGATAGAAACCTTAAAGAGCACATGATATGTGCTAGTCTATATTCTGAGCCATGGTCGTTTAGTCACCATTTATTGGTGTTTCATGCTGTGACGATCATTACACATTTGGTTTTAAGATAAATTTCACTGAACATTTGGAAGTTTTTACTGGTATGGATCTTTTTGTGACCTACACACTCGGTCACACTCGGGCCCGTCTGAGGTCCTGAACCCTAGTGTAAGAAGCTGGGCTTCATGCAGCACTATTTGCCTAACACAACAACACGATCCTTTTCTACAATGGGGATGGTCACTACTGTCTCTGTGAGCCCCTGTTTAATGGCTCACAAATCACCCATGTCCCAGGCTTCTCTTCTGAAGGACTGGACAGTCCTTCACCCACACCCACACCTTCTGGACAAAGGCAGAGATGAACTAGTACCAGAACTTCCTGGGAAGCCACCCCTTCCTACAGGGTGCACACACTGGTCTGTTTTGCAGGCTGCTGCGTCCTGTGAATTCATATCATGCGCCTGAAGACAATAGAATGGATTAAAGGCATCCGTTTGTGTAGCATCTCAAAAAACAAACAAACAAACAAACAAAACGGTATCATGTCAGGGACTGTAACCTATCATTAAAGAATTTGTGAAAAAAAAATGATGATGGGAAGTTATTTAACATACAGTATTTGAAAGGGAGAGAAAAAAAGATAACCTGAGTTATATTCTAATTTTTATAGGTACGATTTGTATCTATCTTTCAGTAGATGAGAGAGGCGGCACACAAGAAACGGATCATTAAACAGTAGTGTGAAACCAGGGAAATTAGCCAGCTGCTGTGCAAGCCACCTCTCTCTTATTCTCTGAGAAAGAGTGATGCGAGGGTGGGGGCAGGGAGGTGAGAGATCAGGGAAAGCGTCAGCTCAGAAGTCTATGGACTTTCTTGAAGCTAATGAACAAAAAAAAAGGACTTGATCAAGAAATTAACAGTTGCCTGTGACAGATCTTTCATACTTTAAAAACCATACCTATTTTATCCTGAAAGAACCTTAAGGGTCATTTCATGCAACACTTTGATGTAGCATGGAAGTAGTGAGAGCTGGCGTGACTTCCTTTCTGCAGATCCAATTTGATGGTAAGAATCTGGCCTCTACAGTCCATTCTAGTGGATCCATCCACTTGTCTACCCTGCCTGGTCATGCAATAGTCCGAAAGGTATTAAGATGAGTTCTTTAGTTCAGTCAAGCAAGGTCATTATGCAAGATGGTTGGCTTGGACCATTTGAGTATCATTTTGCATGGACAGGAGACCACCTCTCTTCTCTACTGGGACTCACGTGACTCAGTTGTTGGGTTAGCAATTCATGTGCCTTTACCAAGCCTCCAAATACAGAAAAATGCAAACAAGCAAACCAATGTGTAGCAGAGTCATGAGCAAAAGGCAGAAGGACACTGCCATGTAATCACAGCATAGAGCACATCCTAGAACTTTGTAAAGCATGCTGGGGATGCTGGAACACTGCTCAGACAAGTACTTTGTTCTATATGCCCTATTCATGGTCCCCAGGCAAGAAAAGACATGCTCTGTCCATTATCACATGTAGCACCAGTGCTTCAGGCCAAGTCCAAAGCCAAGCCCATATTCGATCCTTAGAAACAACCATGATCCTCCTTTTTGATCTGTAAGAGCTCTGTGTTCTCTAAGTCGACAAGATATGTAGGCACAGTGGATAGAATGGTCCCACCAAAATTTCTATGTGGAGATCCTAACCTCCAAAGGAGGATGGTAGCTAAAAAAAAAAAAACAGGCTTTAGGAGAGTTGATTAGGTCAAGACTCTGATACCTCTTGAAGATGAGTTTAGAGTCGAGAAATGAGATCCCAGAGAACTCGACCCTATCAGCTAAGGGCATGTGGTAAGAACAGCTGTCTGTGACCAGGAAGCAGGTCCTCACCTGACAAAATCTGCAGGAAGCTTGGACTTTATCTCGAAGTATGAAGAACAGACTTCTTTTACTCATAAGCCACTAAGCTTAGGATATTTTGTTATAGAAGCTAACAGAGGCTAAGACATTGGATGTGCAATAAGAGTATGGTATCCTCCCCAAGCAAATGTCTCAAATATCTGTCAATGCAAGGGATTAAAAAAAAGTCTCTTAGCTCCGCTTTCTGATCTCACACACATACTTGGAAGAACACAAAGGACAACAGCCAACACTGTGGAAAAGTGGCACGTCTGGGCTGAAGATGCCTGCGCCAAAGAGAGATAAAGCAGGAACAAAGTAACAAATTATATTGTCAGAGAAAATGTGAACTTTCTGATTGGGGATGACATTTATTTTAAGTGTGCAATGACGGCAGGAAATCTGTCAGGGTAAGACATGGCAGAGGTTTCTGCGTTTGTTAAGAGTGTCGTGGGAATTTAGCTAAAACTGTTAAAACTGACACCATTGGCTTTTGTTAACACATTAAGCTTGGGAAAAGTGCCAGTCAGCATATCCTCCATAGCTTCAGTTCAGTTAAATCATCTGGAAGATGCATAAAACGGGGTGGGATAATAACGGTTACATTTTCAACACATGGAGAGACAGAGGAAAGACGGCCAGTGCCATTTTGATGAGAATGACAAGTGCTTTCTTTAAGATAGGGTCCCCAAGAAGGGGGAGTGGGAGGAGGCACTCTTATTAGTCCAGTTACAGTCCTAATGATATTCAAGTACAGGAGAACAAAGTTTCTGTGATGCCAAAATTCATAGGCTAACCTCTGATAGCCATACCTACACATGCACACACACACACACACACACACACACACACACACACACACGCATGTGTACAGGCACACATGGAGGTGGGGGATGGGATTTGACAGAGGTAAAAATCAAAGGCCTGTCTCAAATACTCTCCTTTAAAATGACTCTGCTGTTATTTCAGAGTTCGGCAAAATGACAAAAAGCAGAAATTAAAGTGTTTACCCAGTGTGTTGAACTAAATCAAAACAGATCCCTCCGGCCTCTTCACTCCACCTTCAGAAGGACCCACGAAGGGGAGCCTGGCTTTCCCTGACCTCTCAAGAGATGGCTCAAAAGAATTAGAAACCTGAAAGTTGAGCAGCTAGAAGGCCCTCATGGGATTAAAGAGGAACCAGCAGTGGGTGACCAGAACATTATACTAAAATTGCAGCCTGAGCTTGTCTGGAGGATGTGTGTTTTGATTGAAATAGAGGATTTTGATTCTTGATGAGTAGAGTTAAAGTTATAAGTGCCCTTCATGGAAAGATTTAAGAAGACTTCCATGTTTGTGTCTAAAAGGAGTAAAAGATATTATGTTGTTGCAAAATGGTGCTAGAGAACTCAGTGTGTTTTAACCTGACACTATCCGTGTGCTTTCCAAGACCTCAAATGAAATAAATACTCCTTGGTAGATACTTTGTCCCTTGGGAGCCATTTTCCTTAGGGCACAGAAGACGGAAATTCTGTTCAAGGGTTCTCTTATTTGTTCCGTGGCCAGAGAAAAGCCTTTGTGTTGGCAACTTGTTATGGAGCAAATGACTTATCACTCCTTTGGCAGAGACTGAACCCTATACGTGACTCTGCTTCAAGTGACTCTGCTTCCAGATTTTCTTTCTTTACCAAGGAGCAACCTTTGCTGGGCATCTGACCTGGGGATTACCCATTAGCTTCCAGTATGCTGTTTATATGATCTTCAGGTTAGTATGCCTTTAATTGAAGGTCCTTCTTTCCTCCCGATCAGCACGTGAGAGATTCCGCCATGGCCAGACTTTTCAGTCATTGACACTAATGAGTACAAATAAAATCAGCCCCCATTTTCCAGTTACAATGCCATGGTCTTTTCTGTAATAGATTCATCATTTGCCTGTGGATGACCAGCGAAACTTTCTAACATTCTGTGCGCTGTGTGAGGAGGGTGGGTTTGTTCATTTGGGTGTGTCTGGTTTAGCTGATAAAACACAGACACCAAATTAAAGGCAAAACCATAGGACTTGTAGTGCTGAGAACTATTGCTCTTCTACACAAACATCATCGCATGCCATCTGAAAGCCTAAAGAGTTTGAAGAGTTGCTTCTCTCATCTTCTCTCCCATTACACCAAAGGTGGCATATAGAAGAATAAGCTTGGGCCCAAAGGACCCGTTTTTTTTTTTCTTTTTGGCTCCCGAGGTGGAACCATCGGACCATCGCAGCATCTCACCAAATAAGCAGGCCTACCCAACACTGTTGGGACTTTGCCAATCTAACTGTTCATCTCTTTGCTCATCTCTGCCTGTTCCAAAGAGTATGCAATACTTTCACAGGCTCTTTAGACACGTCACTGCCCGCAGGTTTAAACCAGCTAAGAGAGAGGTTCACACAGTTGCCATGAGCAGTTCCTAGATTCAAGGTAATCAGGTCACAGGACCCGGCTTCATCACTATGGCTTCCGATGGCATAGCTTGTCAACATGGAACCTTCTTCCTAATCCTCGTTTTCTGACCCTTTACATGGAGAATGCCCTTTCTGAAAACAAGAACAGTGCTTTCATGGGACTATGGAACATTTGAGTCTAGCTCAGCAGTGGATAAAGATGCTACAAGGCATTGGCAGAGTCAACTATGTATGAAATTGCCACCTCCTCTAGCCAAGGTACACGGAAAGATTTTCTCATTTTCAGTGTGTGTGTGTGTGTGTGTGTGTGTGTGCGCGCGCGCGTGTATGTGGAGGCCAGCGGTTGATATCAACTATCTTTCTCATCTCTCTCCACATTACTTTTTGACATTTAGTGTCTCCCACTAAACCTAGAGGTCCAGTTGGCTACAGGGTCCTGCCTGTTTTGTAACCCGCAAGACAGGGGCTGTAGGTGTGAGGGAGCACTCCTAGCTCTTAAATGAAGCCTAACTTGGGTATTCATGCTTGTTCAGCAGGTGTTTTGCCCATGTAACAGCTGCCGACAGCCCTAATTTATTTTTCAGTATTTAAGAAAAGGGCTCTAGGGCTGGAGAGATGGCTCAGTGGTTAAGAGCACTGAATGCTCTTCCAGAGGTCCTGAGTTCAAATCCTAGCAACCATATGGTGGCTCACAACCATCTGTAATGGGATCAGATGCCCTCTTATGGTGTGTCTGAAGACAGCTACAGTGTACTCATATACATAAAATAAATAAATCTTTTAAAAAATATCACAAGAAAAAGGCTCCAAGTCTTTACTACAATTGCTTTGCAATACTTTCTATTAATTCAGAAACAAAAGTCAAGAGATCATAACTCATGAGATTTCTATTCCATAAGTCTTTTAGTTGATTTTTAAAGAGTAATTTTAATAAACTTTTCTAATACATAATGGTAATTCAAATTTCCAAAGTTAATCATTGCTCTACAAACATTGGTAACATTGCTATCAATTGACAAGCAATTAATAACCTCTGTGTTGACTTTTCCTGACACAAGATAATGTACCAAATACCTTAAAAGACATTTAGCTCTTCAAAATCTATGAAATCTACATCTAGTAGCAGTGGGTTCTCGGCATAGCAGTTTCTACACCAACAGTCGTTTTTGGGATTTCCAACATGTGTAACAACTAATTTCCTCCAATTCAGACTTTCCAGCATGCATCGTAGCTACGATTTGGGTATCCCAGCATAACTGTGAATCCCAACCAGATTTTACTGTCATGCCGAGCTGATAACAACACATGAGGACATAAACACCAAGGAGTCAATGTCCTGATATTCCGGCAGGTGAAGGCCTTTGGGAAGAAAATAAAGAAAACGTGTTAAGATAGATTTTCTCGTATATCTTCAAAACTGGTTCTGAGAAATAAATATTAAAAGATCTTCCAAACGAGGGTGGTGTCTAGAACAATTTTCCAGGCTTTAGCGATGCCTCAGCGGGGTCACCTTCATCACGATGTGTAAGAATCATCATTTAGAAATTACATGTGACAGGAAATAGATATAGTTTGCCCATTTCCTTACAAAGAGTTCCCTAGATAAGGTTTTACCAACACACCAAGTAACAGGAACACTGACATGTCCACCACTATTTTATACACTTTAATTACCCAAAATTTTAGAATGGAAAATGGGAAAGCGAAAAAGGTATTTCTTCAACAAACAATACTCATAGACATTTAAAGCTTCCATAACTGTTTGATAAATTAAAGCCTCAACTTCCCATGATTGAAAGGAATAGGCAGATTTTATGAGAGACAACTGTTCAATTTGTCCTCTTCCTAAGCAAAGTGGATGAGTCAATAAGATGGTAAATATTTTCACGAGTACTTGCAACAACCTTTCGGTTGGTTTCTAATCACAGGAATGATGCTAACTGACGCCCTGGCTTTGTCTCACTATCCCTTGTTAGAGCCACAGACCTCTACGCCTCTCTTGTTTTTCTCAAAAGCAATTTAGAAAATGCTTGTATTTTAGACAAAAGGAGAACATTTGGTGAAAGAAAATTCATCATTAGGTATCTAGAGGTTTGCTAATAGAAAAGGCAACTCCCACAGTGTAACCCAGTGCTCAAGCCAGACACACACGCTCAGGACCAGCAAGCTGCCTTCACAGTGGGCCAAAAGTCATTATCATAATTTTATATTACATAGACTACATTGAAAATTTAATATATCCCAGCAAAAAGAGACAAAAGACATTTTGCATAATGCTTCTGTGAACGCACTCTCTCTAGCTACTCTTTTAGCCACCCCATGCAGATTATCACACCAGGAAAAAGAAGTTCATTACCTAAGCCAAATCAAAATTAGGCTTTTCCTTTTGATAGGGAACTTCATTAGTAAGCCCTGTCTTATACAGCTGGGAGATTTGATGAATCTATCTTAGAGCAATAATTCAGCACAATCAACTACAATTTTAGTTTAAGTTTTACATCTTTATTAAGAGAAGTCGAAATACATAAACTGGATACACGTACTTGGGTTTTTAAAGTTGTTAAATCAAGATTGTAACTAAAATCTCTTTTGGACTCAAAAACATCTCAGAGTGACCAGAGAAAGCCACGTTGGGCGTGGAACTGAACCAGCCACCTCCCCATGATAAGTGCTTAAAGGGGTTGTCGCGAACAAGGCTGGAAACACTTGTTGACAGGAAAAGATATTTCATAAAACTATTTGAAGGAAGACATCTTCAAAATGTAAAGTTAGCATTTGATTAACAAGAAAGCACAGAAGGAAAGTGCCCTTACCCAGTAACTAAAGCTGTATGCCTCAACACGCTGTCTGAGAAGCCGCTCACGGCAGGGCCAAATTTTCTATGTTTATATCATACACTACTCAGTGATTCCCCCAGGCGTGGGACAATGAGCTCCCTTCTCTCTTTTGTGTGACCCACACATGTAAGTTCACCAGCAGGCAAGAGCTTGCTGGCGGCAGATGATGTCTGCGGAACTCTGAAATTGTGCCCTTTCATGCTGAAAAGCCCCTCAGTAGCCCTGTTGTGGAAGGAGTTTTCCACATGGTGCTTGAAGCTAACCCTGACTTTTGTAACAAGGACAGCACTTTGGTGTCAAGCAGAGTTTCTTTAGCCATTGTCCACTATGCATTATCATTGCCACACAAAGCCAGTCAGCCTTCAAGAGAAACAGATCTTCCTCTCACTTCTCCAGTTCTCACCCTCTTCATGGACGCCATAACTTTCTCGAGACACGTCAACATTATTGACAGAACAAATTTTAAATTCTTAAAGGTTAAGACTTTTTTGAAACAGGTAATTTCCCAGGTCTCCTTGGTATTATCAATGTGATTATTATTGTTTATTATTGTTTTTGTTGTTGTTGTTATTTCCCAGTAGTTGCAATGCAACAAGGAAAGCAGAATGAAAATGAGAAAGTTAACATGGAAAGGCCACACCTCTTCTGTCTGGTCGATTATGATTAGTAGCCCATATCTGGATGGTTGAGGCCTCCACGACATGAGACCTGTATCACTCACAAGTGAACCCAGAAGCTTTTGGCTTCCACTTATGTGAGGCTTACCACCTCCTCATGAGCAAGGATGAAAAAGACTTAAGAAATACTTACATTTTTGACTATTTAAGCTTATTCTCATACTTCAGAAACTGGAACAATATCGTGAAACATATTTGATTGCATAAATTATTAAAATAACATGATCTATTTAGTTTCTTCTAATATTTAATCTGCTTTTGGAAAAGTCTGTAGTTGAAAAGTGGGATACACACACACACACACACACACACACACACACACAAACAAACTGTTTGATATGTGTGTGTGTGTGTGTGTATTATATACACACAGTTACAGAAGTTATCATTTTTAACTGTGTATCACATACTGTATTATAAAGTTAAATTATGTATATGTGTGTATCTATATGAGGATATTTACATAGGACGAGTATAGGTGGCCTCACATTCCCCTGGAGCCTGCAGCTATAGGCATCTGAGAGCTGTCTGACTTGGCTGATGGAAACCAAATCTAGAGCACCATGCACCTCACCACTGAGCCACCTCTCTTCAGTCCTAAATGCTTTTCAGGAAATTATTGTATCTACTTTGTAACACAACTTGTTTGTTATATACTGTTTTTTTTATCACCTCCTTTTAGATTATGAAGCTGAGCCCTTAAAAAATTGGGTTACTTGCCCCAGGTTATACCATTTGCAATTGCAGAACCTTGATTTTCAAATATCATGCCTTTAATTCGGAAACACACACTTTCAGAAGTTTTGTTCTTTGGCCAGAACAGTTCTAAGGAAGCCATGCCCTGCTGAAGAACAGGTATTTTACTGCCGGACCAAGAGTAAGGTGGACAGATTAGTCAGTGTGCAGCTCCTCATCTTCTATGATGTGTCATTGAGAGCAAAGGCACTGTGATTTAGCATCCAGAATGTTCTGCATGTATGGCTTTCTTTGTTACTGTATGGTTTATCATGGCCCATACTCACAATCAAATCTATGCGCCGACAGCAGGACTCCTGTCTTATGTGTCAGTAACTAGAACAAAAATAAAACCAGACACTCAAGGACTATGTCAAAGACTGAGGTAAGGCTACACCGCCATCATGCAGAGGAGACAGGGTCTTCGTGCACTGGGCTTTGGGTTTTTGCTTCAGAATCTCTGATGAATACAGAGTGGTGGAAACACTTTGAAACTGGCAGTGTCTAAGCACATGGAGCCAAAGACACTGTTCAAAAGGAAATCAACAAACACCATCAACACAATCGAATACAAAAATAACTACTATCAAGTGTATGCAGAATGGCCCCAAGCAGGGGTTTTAGAGTTTACCTTTCATATTAACACATAATAGAAAGGGAAGTGGCGTCAACTGCCACCCTGAAAGGGACCAAGCATGATTTTATTTTTAAATAATTTTAATTTTTAAATGTGCCTTTTACATTTCATTGCAATTTAGTCCAAGTTCAGAAAAATCCAGTTCTGCTATTTCCTCTTCCAAGCGCTTCCCACATGTGAGTAGGAGCACACAGTTAACCAGGTTTCGTGCAGTAGACAAAATGGCATTGTGGGATTACATTAGTTCGACAGCTGCTTTATGACTATAGCTTCCAGACCAATTTATTTAATATTGATCTTTAAACAAACATCAGTACAAATAAATTTGAGCACTCCAGTCCTGAGATTTCCTATCTATAAAGGAGGGCTAGATTCAGAGAAGCAGACTGCTTATATTTCTCCCTTTGATTCTGTTTTCTTTGATCCTACCAGGTATCAAATACATCAATGCCAAATTAAAACAAATCCATCTTCAGATAACACTGTTTATAATCTTTCGTGCAGAAAGAATTTCTCTATCAATAACTTCCAGCAAGTGAGTTAACTGATCTTTTCATTGCCTTATTCTGAGGACTACAATAGGCAGTAACCCCCTGTGCTGACCGAGAGCACCTTGGCCAGCTCCACCCGGGATATTTGCTAGAAGGTCTGAGCTCCGCCTTCCTATCTCAAGGCAGTTTGCCCTCCTTAACAATTCTAACCCAGCCTCAGGGACACAACAAGACCCAGCCGCCCCCTGCTGAGAAAACTGCTGCTTGAAAGCTGGGGTTCTAGAGGCCCGTCTTAAGACTTTTACAGGTCTACAATTGACCATTTGGAGGAGGGGACAGCTGGGTGCTAAATATAAATGAGAAAAAAGACTAAGATAGGGAAAGAGATAATGAATCCTGGGATTAAACACTCGATTCAATTAGGCGAGCATATACGAACGTGAGGCAGAAATGGACTCTGCATAATTATTTGCACAGGACTTATTTATGCCTTTCTGAGTTATCCTGATTAAATACAAATACCTCCTTCAAAGTTCTGGGTCACAATCTAGTCTCATCTGTCAGCTGTGTTCTGTGACTTACTCTACATGCTGTTTGGGTTTGAAAGAACCAAGAATTTCTCTCCTCTTCTCTTTTCTTATCCCCTTCTATGCCTTTCTTCCTTTTTCCTCTTCATTTAAGAAGACATACTCGGGGAACGGAGAGGGCTGATAGGTGAGTCTTTATGGGGTTAATTAAAACACACTTCAGAATATTCAGGTTTGTTTCCTGTCAGGCTATGGCCTGTCCTAGCTTCGGGAGATAGACCTACCTGCTGTAAAACTGTTAGACAACCTGTTTTTGTGAGTGATGGGCTTCGGTATGAATCAGGAGCGAATGGTTTTCAGAGCATTTGAGTTTAAAAAAAAAAAGAAATCTTTTTACTTTGTTATAAATTAGGTCTCGGCGAGGTTGAGGAGACACAGTATTTTAATGTTTAGCGTCAGAAACTCATAAGAGATACGACTATTTAACATTACTTTTCCTCGGTCGATATAATAGCTTGTTGCTAAAAATATAGCAGGAGATCTATTATTTACAGGGCCAGCTTCTGCCGTGTCCCTTTGCAGTGTGCTCATATTGATGAACCCAGAGCTTAAAATGCATGCTTGGAAACCCACTGCTTCTGTCTTCCTAACCTGGATGGGGTTCTCTGACTTCAGCACACCCTTCTACCTATTCACCCCCTAGAGACAAGTGAGTGCTTCTCTGTCTCTTGCCCCTGAGGGGGATGTGGGGTTGAATATAGGCACTGGCTTATGTCCTCATTGCTTACTGAACTTTAAAGAAGGATGGAAGACCTGGGTGTAGCTGGATGATGGGGGTTATTGCAGACTATATTATAACCCAGTTCTGGGTGCTTGTATCATGGTCCCCATGAAAATTTTGTTCATTTTGATGATCCCCATAACTGATGGTGTAAGTCACAGCTTTCAGCTATGCTCTCTGGGAAGAGAAACAGCCAAGGACTACTCCACCTCTCTACAGAAATCTCTGCCCAACCCTATTTAATGATTAATGGGGAACAATGACTATTTTTTTTTCATTTTTCGGTCCCACTACCTATATCCCCCTTCGATATGCTCAGTGTTTCTTGGTATCTCCAGTCAGAGAAGGTTACTGGCATATGTGTGCTGATGGCCACTGGAGCATATGACAGCAATACTCAGAGTTGGGATGTTGACCTTGAAACCACGAGGTAATGAGCAGTTTTAAGTAACTAGAAAATGTTGATCTTGGAGAATCAAGATAGGAGGCATATTAGCTGCAATAAAATACAGGAAAGGCTTTTCTGTGTGATGTTTTTCTCTATGTTGCTGAGGAGGCAAGTCTCCCAAGACTCTCACTCACACCTCCTGGGTCATGATTCCCAAATATTTCTTGGTTTTATTTGGTCTCCATTTCCAGTGCCACAGGCTTTGGTTTTATATTTTCTGAATTTGACCTGCTAACATTCTGTACATGGTCTCTTACCCTTTAATCGTTCTCTCTAGAGTCTGACCCATGTCTAATGAGGCTACTTTTCTTCTAAATCTCCTCTATGGCCCTCAGAATAAAGCCTAACACAGGGTGTTAGATGAGATGGCATCTCTTGAGCATGACATCACACTTTGCTGATTCAACCTTGCTCATCATTGGTCCTCTGAAAATCTATGCATTGGCGCAGACTGGGAGCAAGGTGGTGCATAGCTGCAGCTATGGCGACCCAGGAAACTGAGGGTGGAGTACTGGACACCACAGTAAGATTCTGTCTCTTTAAAAAGGAACAAAAGAACAAAGAAAGATGAAATAAATCAGTTTCCCTGCTATGGTGTATATAGAGGGTATGTATATGTATGCAGAGGTATGTATGTAGGCCCACATGTGTGTGATGGTATACATTGAACATCTCCATGGAGGTCAGAGGACAACCTTGGATAGTGTTGCTTAGGTGCTATCCACCTTGTTTTGTGTGAGAGAGTGTCTTACTGACTCCCTAAGAGGGTTAGAACAGCTGGCTAGTAAGCCCCAGATATGGACCTGTGTCTGTTTACCCAATATCAGGATTACAGGCATACTCTACCACACCTGACTCTTTTATGTGTGTTTGGGAAATTGAACTCAATTCCATCACCCCAGGCCTTAGAAGCCTGCTCTTTAAAGCCTTTAGTCCTGAAGTTGCCCAGTCATTCCTCACCTACTCCTACTATCTCGTTACTGAGCCGACTTTATTTATATTATTTATATACTGTCACTACCTTGAGGAAAAGCAAGTCTATTTTTCTTTGTGCCCAGTAAGTTGTTGAGTGAGTGAGTGAATGAATGAATGAATGAATGAATGGTTTACTCTAGGTAATGCTTCAAAACAGGATTCACTAAAAGGAGATGACAAGTCTTCAGATGTTCATCTGCTAAGCCGGAGTACACTTTGGTTTTACCTCCCAAGGCTTTCCATCCATGTCCCATCCCCTAAGGTTTGCTGAGCTACAGGGTGGGGTAGTGGAGGCAGGAATTGTGCACATGTTGTACTGGAGTTTGTTGTTCGTGAGAATAGGCTAGTCAGAAACCCAGGACTTGCTTTCATTATACCCAGATGTTAAATCTGCAGGCTCCAGGCTTAAAGACTAGAAATGGCCCCATGAATTAGGCAGGGTTGTCACTCAAAGTTAGAGTAAATTTAACATGGGGTTTCATAGTGCACAAACAGTGAATGGCTTTTTACAAACAAAAGACTTGGGCAGAGTCCAGGTCTTTCTTGTGGTATTGGAAGAGAATAATACTCAACATATATATGGTGAGTATTATTGCTCTCTCTCTCTCTCTCTCTCTCTCTCTCTCTCTCTATATATATATATATATATATATATATATATATATATATATATATATCAATCTACATCAATTGAACAATCTATGTAGAGTATTATGGAGCAACAATTCAAAAGTCCTATTTGTATGAGCCCATACCATGGCATCCTCCAGACATTGCAAGAAGCCCAGTCACATGGAAATCAAAGTACCTACATTTAGGCATTTATTTTCTACAGTAAAGTAGCTTTTTAGATGACTGTGCTTGAGCTATCCCCCAAACCTGGTGCTCCTCACTAAGTGTCTAGCCAATCACAAGTGGATGTTTTCTACTGCGAGCAGGAATTTAACTAAAGAAAATTTAAAAACTGTTACTAACTAGATCCTGGAAAATTCTGATCTTATGCCATAAAGCAAAAAAGAAAATGCTTTTTAAGAGAAAACTGATGGATAATGTTCATGTTCTACACAAATGTCTGACGTTGGCTCCAGAACTAACTTTATAAGGAGTGGATTCAAACTATTTTGCCTGTTCTTAGACACACCTTTAATTATTGCTGTCATGTTGCAGGAGTCAAAGAGAAGAGTTAAGGCCTGGAGATAATGTCAAGGCATTATAGACTATTGCTTTTTTGCCTAAGAGTCTTGGGGAGAACAACATTGGGATAGGAGAGCATTTAGATCCTAATATTTACTAACTCTGATATCTTAATCAGCTACAAACAGTGAAACAGTAACATAACAAGGTTTATGTTTATGTGGGTCTTTTCAATGGTGCAGTAACTGTCATGTGATTCGGTCAAGCGGTGGTACTCAGTATATCTTAAGGCAGCTGGAGAGCTACACACTTGAGATGAATGTTGTCTACATTGAATAATTTAAGAAATGCTCTTCGTCATGGAAATGACACCCTATTACTATGATTTTCTTATGAAAAAATCTGTGTTCAAATGAAAAATTTATTTCCTTAGTTTGTCTTTAAAAATTCCATCACAAACAGGATTTAGAAGTCCCAAGGAAGCAGGCTCATCTGTCCTCTTCCTGTTCTCCTCTGGTAATGAGAGTTATGGAGCTTGATAACATGGCTTCAGTTTCACTCTGGAATTAAAAGTCTCAAGCTCATCTTACTCTGATTTTATGGGGCCTGGCTGCTGGGACTTCACAGGACCTTGCTGAAAACGACCTATCTACTCCAGCTCCACATGGTTCCAGTCTGGCTGGGTCTTTGGATCAAACCCTTCTCATGTGAACACAGACAGCGTCTGGGAAATTGCACTATGGATGTCTCTGCGGAGAATCAGAGATGCTGTCAGGGCCGAACTCTGCACTCAAACATTTGATGCATTTTAAAAAGGGATTCAGCATCAGCCTCAAACAGGCAGATGGATCATCTAACACTTCAAAGGCCTTTACAGGGTGCACTTTCCTTCTCTTTGTCCTACAAGCCAGTCATTTTCTCCTCCTTCTCATCCCTGGATGTCTTGGCATAGTTATTAAGGAAGAGGCAAAATCTTGATGTTCATAATACCAAGAACACAACAGAAAAAAAATATTTTAACTCCATTGTATAATCTAGTATCTCTTCCAAAATCTAGTGTCAATGGTCCTAGTAAACCAGAGACATGGAAACCAGAAAAGAAGGCACACTCGTGACATGATCCCAGACCCAGGACATGTTTACTTCTGTGTCTGCCACCCATCTTCTCTATATGAATGCGTCCCTTGAGCACCATTACCAAAGTGAAGGTGCTACACATAGCTAGAGTTGTTTTCATTTTAGTTCTAGGTATTTACAAACAAAATCCAAACTTTAACATGACTTTTTCCAATAAAGCTTTTATTTATACAGCTATTAAGGAAATTATTAAATTGGGAACAGTCTGTGACCTGAATCTGCTACTCTCTTCACCAGCTTTGAATGGGCTCTTGCTGTATCTTTATGAATTAATTACTAAGGTTTACTCAAGTTGATCAAGTGACATTGAGTCTAGATGAAAGGATTTCCCCTGGAGACATGCAGAAATAGGTGCATTTGGGGACCAGATGACAAGAAATGTTCACAAGTTTTAAGGAACCATGAGGGAGAGAAGGGGATAAGGAAGGGATAGGCAAAGTGGACTTCAATCGACTAAGCTCTTCTAACAAGTCAGGGTCGAGTGTCATCCCAAGTACAGTGGAGGAAGAGAAGAAATGGTACTAGTCATTAATAACCTAAAATTTTAAAAAAATCACTTGTGAAGAATTCACGTATGTCCCTTACAAATAACTAAAGTCAGATGAATTTTCAGGAACTGTGATTCTTATAGAAAAAGGATAGAGGGGCATGTATGGATGGGCTCAGTGAAGGCTAAGCTGTATGGGAATTTACTGATCATCTAGGAAGAAAAAGAAGGAGTCCCTGCACTCTTGCTCTTACCATGAGCAAACATTCCTATAGTTCTTCCATAATACCCTTCCTGGCTGTGTCTGTGGCTTGTTCTGGGGTTTGACTGCACACACCTCTGAGGATACTTTCTAGTTGAGAAGACACCTTTATCCGTGTGAACTTCCCTCTTCAAAGCACATGCACATGCATGCTGTCAAAAGTCTGATGAGCAAAGCAGACTACTCAGGTTTTAAATCTGACATGCAGTGTGTAGCCTCAGTCCAGGCGGCAGTCCTTGCATCATCCACTGACTATACTGGCTAAAAGCCACAGTCATCAAGGAGACAGCCTTGAGAATGGACAGAAGTACTGGTAAACCACACCCCTGAGGGGAGTGATGGGAAGGTAACTAAAGGTCTCAGTAGGCTTGGAGTGCTGGTGTGTGTCTGTCATCCTTGTACCCAGTGGGTCAGGGTAAAAGGATTTTGAGTTTGAAGTCAGCCTAAGATACATAGAAAGACTCTGACTTAAAGAGGCCAAAACTAAACTAACCAACTAACCAACCAACCAACCAACTCACCAATCAACCCACTCACTAACCAACCAGCCAGCCAATCAACCAACCAACCAACCAACCAACACCAACTAACCCACCAACCCAAACCACAAAGTATTCATAGCAAAATAAAATGGGAAATGATTTTTAAAAGAGCGGATGGCCTACTATTGGTCAGTAAATGGATAAAAATAAAAATCATAAGGAAATTGCAAATCAAAACCATAGTAGGAGCTCTATTCACCCCAGTAAGAGTGGCTACTATTACACACACAAAAAGCGTAGGAAATAATTAGTGAGTATTTAAGAAAAATAGAACCCTGATCAAATTTTAGTGTGAAAGTGAAACTCAGACACCATGAAACGCCCCCAGTGTGGAAACTCTTCATAAAATTAAAAACAGGCCTATCTAATCCAGTCATCGCACTAATGTGTACATATTTAAAAAGAAAAAAAAAATCAATACATGGAGGCGACATCCCCACTGATACTGCAGCATATCATGATAGCCAATGGGTGCCTAGCTGAGGAACAGAGAGAACAGCACATGGGACAAAAGGGAGTACTAGTCAGCCATGAACAGGGAGATCCTGACATCTGCAGATGGAACTGTACATCATTATCCTGTGTGATATAAAGCAGTCAGAGAAAGACAATCCCTGAAGCAGCTCATTTGTACATAGAATCTAAGAGTTTATTTCATAGAATTTCAGACTAGAATGATAGACCCTAGAACCTTTAGAGAGTGAAGAGGGAAGGGAAAGTTGGTGGATGTTAAGTCAGACAAGAGGAAGAACTTCTAGTGTGCTATTTTACACTACAGTGCTTAAGAAGAACACACTGCATATTTTCAGAAGCTAGAAAGAATGAGTTCTAATACCTCACCACGAATCAAAGAAAAGTTCTCATGAAAAAGATATGCTGACTCGACTTAAGCATTATACAATGTTTACATGTGTCAAAATGCCACGTGGAATCTTATTGAGATGAATAGTTCTTACCTTCCTACGTTTCCATGTATTAAATAAAATAAAAATATAGCAAAGTAAAGTGGACATGACGCACTTTTAAATCGCTAAGAAGTTTTTAAAAATGTGTTCTAAACATCATTAAGAAATCAAATCATGGGCCTTGGCATCGTGGCATACAGGATACAGAAGCTGGTGGATCTCTAGGAGTTAGAAACCAGCCTGGTCTGCATACTGAGTTTCAGGACAGTCGGGGTTCTGTTGAGAACTGGTCTCAAAAATCAACCAACCAACCAACAATAACAAAAAAAGAAATCAAATCTTGGAAAAAGGAAATGTAAGGGAAGACAGAAGGCTCCCTACCTTTAGCCTGTGAGGACTTCTTTACTAAGCAAAGATGGGCGGGCTGGAGATGAGGCTCAGTGGTCAGGAGCACCGGCTGCTGATCCTGAGCTCGGCCCTGGGCAGTTCTGTTCTTGTCCCTACATAATAGCTCACACCCACCTATAACTCCAGTTCCAGAGGATTCAACACCCTTTCCCTCCACTGTAAGCACCAGAAAAACATACACATAAAATAAAAATTTTAAAAATCTTTTATAAGAAACAAAATGACAAACTAATTTTTAATGGAAATAACGTAGAAATAAGCTCTTTTTGAAATAACAAAAAGAAAAAACAAGACAAGTAAATCTCACTCATATTAAAAACTGGAAACTGGGATGAGAAATGGTTGCTGTAATCCATATGAAAGTTTTCGGGATAAAATATAGCTATTCAAACAATGGTCATTATGCAGTGTGGTCAAAGGTGTCCAGAAATGAATACACTCACATGGAAAAGGCATGTGCATCGGTATGCTATATTTTTTTTAAGCTGTAGATTTTAAAGCTCATGGGAAGAGCACTGAGAACATTCTCACATCTTTTTACTATTACAAACTTATCACAAAGAGACAGTCAGAGATCACTGCAGTGTCATCCAGGAAAGTATTTGAGATATTTAGAAGAACAATAGAATGATAATCTAACAGTGACTGCTGCTTTGCGTCTATGGCTGTGACAAACACCGTGACCAAGGAGATGTTGGGTGGCACGGATTCATTTCACTTTCCAGTGTCCAATGAACCATGCAGGGAAGTCAGGGCAGAAACTGAAGGCAGGAACCTGGAGGCAGGACCCTGGAGGCAGGACCCGAACAGCAGTCACTGACTAGCTCCTCCTCCTTTGCTCAGTTTGGTTTCTTACACTCCGCAGGACCCCAAGGTAGCTCAAGGAGGTCTCTACCGCAAATGAATGGGGCATCAAGCACCAATCAACAAGGCATTACATATTTTTTGCCTTTTAAAACATTTTATGCATTGATCACAAAACTACAGATTGTTGAGAACCAGAAATAAACTTCACATTTATTTAGCCGCTGATTAAGGAAGCTGCGTGCAGAGGGGAAAGGCAAACGGTCACGCATGAAACCACAGTAGCATGAAAACTCCGGGAAACCCGTTCGGGAGGCTGAAAACAAAAGGAAAGGAAAAAGGAGACGGAAAAAAAAATGATAAAATGGTGAAGGACCAGAGGAAAACAAAAGCGGGGAACTGCAGACTTGGGTGAGCAGAGTTGAGGGGTGAGGGGCGCCCCATGCCGCTGGACCCTGAGTGTGAATCTGACTGTGTGTGGTGCTGCCTGCCTGAGGCTTCCCCAGGCTGCACTGAGTGGGTTAGCACACACTATGGAGAGAGCAGCTGAAGGGGGACAGACACTGATCACTGGCTGTCAATCTGGGCTCGCTCCGCCTGGTGAGGACTCATTTTACAAAATGAGCTGAACTCTTTTTTTTTTTCTGTGACAGCTTTCTCTTGAATTCATTCCCAGTGATTTTATTTACGGTGCTGTCCAAAGGGCAGACAGACAGCTTTAGGACCCAGGAACTAGGGAGAACCACTGCAGAGCCGAGCACCCAGGCCAGAGAATACAGGAAGCAGAAGCATTACTTACTGCAAATGTCCAACATCGACAACCACAATGCCACTCACTCTGGGCTAAAATGGACTTTCTTGGTTTGTAAAAACGGACGATGGTTTATGGGACTTTTGGTGTGGGGGGGAACCGGGAAAGGGGAAATCATTGGGAATGTAAATAAAAAATATAGAAAATAAAAAAAAAAAACAAAAACAAAAAAAGCGGATGACTGAGTTACAATTATATCTGGGGATACGACGGCAAAGATTTCTGGTTAGGGACAGTGACTCTCAATGCAAAATTCAGATGAGTCGGTTTGCATGTAAACTAGTTAGGAGGGAAAAGAAGCTGGAGATTTTAATATGGCTGGAAAGAATAAGAGGCCTAGAATGTGCCTCTAGGTTAACCGCAGAGCAGTTTTCTAGTGTGCACGGGGCCCTAGGTTCCATCCCCAGCATTGCACAAGGAGAGAAAAAGATGCAAAATGTTTAAAGAATAGCAGGCCTTAAATCATGGCTCAATTGAATGCCTGAAATATAAGAATTTTCTATAAGGTTTAACTAAATTTTACTCGCTCAGAAAGGCAAGGTATGCCAACACACAGCTTACGTGCTTCTTGGTGCCTCTTGGTCTTGGTGTGCCTAGTGTAGCACTAAACAACACACACACTGAAGCTGGAAATGAGATGGCACATGGCAAATGCTTGGTACCAAAGACAGAACTGAGATGCCAGCTCCTCAGGCTAACAAAGGGGGACTAAGCCTCGGGGAGGGTTTGAGATGAGTGGAGACGAAATGCGAGAGGCCCCAGTAAACTCACTGCCAGGAGCATTCTATTAGTTAAAGTTGGAATTCTGCTAAGTATCCTTTGATTTAGCAACCAATGGTTCGTTTCAGACCTGTGTTACTCTGTGTCACTCTCCCTTTGAAAAAAGCATTTGATGCAAAACTCAAGAAAATAAAATTGGGAAAGATTTTGCCCATCGGAGACTGCTAAGTAGTCACCTGTGTACCTTGGGAGTTTCACTTTAGCATGCTGATTCTCAGGTGAATTTGCTGTTCTCTTTCTCTTACTGTCTAAGAGATGTAAGAGATGTCTAAGAGATGGATGGATGGATGGATGGATGGATGGGATACACTTGGCTGAGTTTAATTCTGACAGATTCATTTGAACTAAGAGCTTTTTAGGAATTTAGATGCCATAGCAAACTCACTTAAGGGCTCTTTCATATAGAGATGTGTGTGTGTGTGTGTGTGTGTGTGTGTGTGTAAAATCACCAAATACACCCTCCCCACCCCCCACACACAGTTTCTTACCACACCACCCCATTGACTTGGGTTCTATTTACTACTTCTGCTGTGGAATGTGGAAGTAAAATTTCCACAGATAAGTTCACACTTCTGTGTTCTCTGGGTTCTGTGTTCTTTGCAGCACTTTATACATTCCCAGAGTGAGAAGACAAACAGAAATCAAGGTGAGAATTTTTCCTTTGATATTTCCATTGCTTTTTATGTGAAACACACAAGCCATATGCCGTAATGGGAATCGGAGCTGGCCTTTGGGAGCTCGCCAAGTTTTAGGGGTATTGTGGTGTGTGTTGTTTCCTGCTAGAGTTGCTATAGCAGATAATTCAAAATAAAATTCAGCAGGTCCTGATGTTAAATTTTGGACACCACACTAAATCTAGGGAGAGCAGAAGCCCCAGACTTCTCTGGGGACTTGGTCTAATATCTCCTGAGGCCCCTGGCTCAGCTGTGGCAAGCTAATAAGGTTACCCTGAAGCAGATGCAGTTGTTAATACAGATGTGGCATGGGACCTCCTGAGGCAGGTCACAGTCATGATAACTCATGGTTCTATGAACTATACTCATTATGAAAGCTTGTGACGGGAGCACCCCAAACCCCAGGCACCACAGCACGTCACGCCGCCTTTGTGTCCTTCCTCAGTCCACCTGCCTTGGGCTGGCTAATAATTTCCTTAAAATACACACACACACACACACACACACACACACGGTGGGATAGAGTATACACATTTTCAAGCAATTAAATTTATCCAGGAAGGATGTACACAAAATCTCATGGAAATCAAGTGTGACAGCTGGTGCCGGGGACCAGAAAACACAAATGCCACTATTATGGACATGAGAGAGGGGAATGGGTTTTGGCAGTTAGTCTCAAGGTTCATGGTGTGTGGTGAAATGGCTAATACGGTGGGTGCAGGTTGATTATCAATGAAATCCTGCGCTTCCTCAAACCTGCCCACGTGTCAGTCTCCAGTAATGCTGAAGAAGATGGATGCTGTGCTTATTGTACTTGCAATCATGAAGAGCAGGCTTAGAAAACCCTGGAATCTGACTGAAAGGAAGAGAGCTGCGTAGGCACTGACTGCCGCCAGAAAGAGCAGTACACGTGTGCTTGCAACCGCAGGCTGGTAACCTGAGTCTGTGCAGGGAAGTGCCAGAGAGAAGTCTACACAATAAAAACCCACTTTGTTTTATATTTTCAGACAGGTCGGCAGCATAGTTCTTCTGCTACTGGTATTCTGGTTTCTAGCCCTACAAGACAGACAAGCAGGTTGGCTTCTGATATTCCCCAACCACTTCGTTAACAAGGATGGCGGGTCACAACATGATCAGTAGTAGCTTCTGGACACATGGGAATTGTCTTCTGTGGGATTTTCAAACTTCTCAATCCTCAAGGGAGTGGGGGGTGAGGGTGGGGTGGGAGGGTGGGAGTTGCAAGGCAGAAAATGTAAGTAAAGCTAAATCTCCTGTGTGAGTCACATTTTCCCAAAGGAAGTCTACTGCTCTGGTCATCTGTAAGCTCATAAGAGTAATTTTTCCTTCCTCCAAGAGGATGCAAAAGGAGAACTACTGTGCACTTGGGTTCGCAAAGCTGAGCCATGATGAAGTTGAACTGGATAGAGAGGAGAGGTCTTGGCCATCACATACGGGAAAGCAATCTTCCCTCAAATACTTGGTGTGAAGGGTTACATTGGTAAAGAAAAGCTTCACTCAAGCCAAAAATAAAAGCAAACTCAAGATAACAGTTGAAGGATATAAAGTGATATACAACTTGAAATGTAAAGGCAGGGTTTGCAATCTTTATAACACTAGATATATTTCTGCAACACATAAAACCAGTGCATATTTCAACACTGAAGTGCACTAGTTCATTAGTCCTCATCCACCCACCTACCCAAACATCACCCACCCACTCATCCTCCATCCATCTATCCATTTCTCCATCCAGTCTTATGGTCATTCTACCACTCAATGGCCCATTCAACAACCTACTCTGTGTGTTAATACATTTTAAAATGCCCTCTAAAAAGAAACTAGAGTGTACATAACTCCAACAGTGCTTGGCTGTTAGAATAGTCTGTTATTTCCTAAAAGAATGCAATGAAGAGAGCTGCCAAAGAAATCAATATCAAACCCATATCTAACTTAAGTATGGGTTCATGGTTTAGATGTGGTTAAAAGAAAAATGTCAAGTCATAATGAAAATACTTCAAAGTTGGTTATTTCTGTGACCAGAATATTTTATCTTACAGCAAGGTTATAATTTAGTTATAATACTTTAGGTTGTATTTTTAGACAGCATCAAATCATGTTTATTGTTTGTAGTTAATAAGGGGTATGAGGCTTATCAGGCTAAGACTTGATCGCTTGATACATATAATATGTTGACTATTAATATAAAGAGCAGAAAAACATAGAAGTTGATTGTATACATTTTCCTTACTTCTCCTGTCTATATTGTACTGCTCTCACTAGTGGGACAAAAGACAAGAGGAGACTTCAACTCAGTAAACATATGGCTAGTTAGGGACTCAAGTAGATCTGGAACACTCAGTTTCTAATCAGTGATCCAAGGCTTATAGAGTGTAGGCCCTATGGCTTTGATTGATTTCCGCATTACCAAAGTTAGCATATTCAATAATATCAGAGAGACAAGACAGGGTAGCATGAGAAATCCAATGGGCACACATACATTGTGTGCAATGCAACCACGGCTTCTGTGGAGCTCAGCAGTGGGATCTGAGCAGCCACCCAGAACGACACTTCCCTTTCATTCACAATAAATGCAGGTGTGTCTCTAATGACAAAAGTGCTTCAAAGGTTGTAAAAGTTGCTGGATATGACAATGAGAATTAAGAACAGCCTAGTTTGTATCAAGCCTCCTTTTTAGCACCGTGTGATTGGTTTGGTCCGACACCATCCCCTGCAGTGTGTGGAGACAGGCCAGGAGTGTGAGGGCTGCAGAGCAGAGCAGGAAGAAAATCAACTGTGAAATTGGTAATTTTATTGAGTTTCACGGGGGGCTTTGTTGTTAAGACACAATGCAATCGAACAGAACGCCCATGGTAACATCACATACACAGTGCCCAGTTCGTGGCCAAAGGTAAACTGCTTTTAGTCCAAAGTCGCACAAATATCTATGTTCTTCTTCAAATAGCAATTTTTTTTCTTTTGAGAGTTAAAAAAATGGTCTGAGTGAAGGATGGGTATTGTTGGTGTGAAGAGGGTGGAAGGTGTGTGACTCTCCTGCTCTGAGCATCTCAGAAGGCTTCTTCCCAAACGAAGCCTGCTGGTTTAGGTTTACTGAGAAACTCGTCTATTCTATAAATGACAAGAAGGTCCCAGAAGGAATATGGGAGAAAGACAGGGGCAGAAGGAGAGGACAGACCGAAATGTAATGCCTGAGCAGCTGAAATCATTTGGTACTCTCAATCCCCCAGGTGAGAGGAGAATTACACACAGCTAACAGGATATTACTCCCAGTTGGAAAAGACCTGCTGGCTGGCGATGTGAAAGTGTAGCTGACAATCAGTATTTGTTCTAGGGTGGTACTCCCTTCTCTTCCACAAAAGCTTCAAGTAGGAATGGTTAAAACAAAGTAGGCTGGGTCACTGTGCAAATACATGTGAGCTTTTGTGCCTTCTAGGGCTGTCCCCGTAGTGGGTTAATTTGGTTTCAGATGGATGAATGCCTAAAGATGTTCCAGAAGTCAAAAGAGGCTAGCACAGTCAACCCTGAGGCAGGAGGCTGAGAAGCAAAGAGGCAGACACACTGGGAGAGAGAAAGCACCTAATCCTCCTTCTCTGAGGCCAGAGCACATCCAGAACCCAAGCTACCATTCTAGTTATGATTTCAATTTTATCAAGCCCTTTGACCACATTTTTTTTTCCAGGAGAGAAACTAGGTAAATCCAAAGAGTCTTTTGTGTTGGCACTGGTTTAATTTAAACTACCTGCAGGTGTGGTGATGATGCACCCCTTGCATTTGGGGGAACAGATCAAGCTATCTTTACCTTCACTGTGAGACTAAATAGTCATTGCTGGCTTCCCTCCTGTACAAGGGAGGCATTTGGGTCAGACTCTGCATGAAAAAGGAAGGCAAAGGTGGGGCCATTGTTAGATCACACTACTGCCCCCCACACTACTGCCCCCCGCTGGTTCACTATTCATGCTAAACCAGACAGAGGATAGCCAGATGGTTTCTTTCTTTCTTCTTTCTTTCTTTCTTTCTTTCTTTCTTTCTTTCTTTCTTTCTTTCTTTCTTTCTTTCTTTCTTTCTTTCTTTCTTTCTTTCTTTCTTCCTTCCTTCCTTCCTTCCTTCCTTCCTTTCTTTCTTTTTTTCACTTCTTTACTGTTTTCTTGCACAGCCACCAGTGAAGCATAGCTACAATACTCCTGGATATATCTACACTTCTACAACAGGGGCATCAATTCCTTTCCAACAGAAGTAGCAGTGAACACCCATGTCCTATTCTTTGCGAGGCTCTGACTCGTGTGTTCGTGTGTGGTCACGGGTGTCAGCGTATTGGTATCTGCCAGTTTCACTTTCAAGCGGGCATTCAGAGCGAAGAGCTCTTTAACACACCCGAGGTGTGTGTGTGTGTGTGTGTGTGTGTGTGTGTGTGTGTGTGTGTGTGTTTTCTTTTCACTGTGCTGTATTCTGGGCTGCTTTTCTTTTTCAAAACGCAATTAATATGGTTGTGTGTTAAATGATTCAGTGAAAGTAAATCTTTTATATGCAGGTAAGTAATTCAGCCTTGTACGGTTTTTATGGGAATTAGATTTTTTTTTTGAAGTCTGGGTTGAGCATGCCCATAACTCTGACAGAGACCTGCAGGCTCCTGTCTTCACCTTCAAATCATAAGACAGAGAAATCAAGCTCCCTCTGTGCTCTCAATTATACCAAAAAACACGGAGCAGAAGTCTTCAGTAATTCAATCCCTGTGGAAGCTTCTTCACACTGTTTGCGCTGTTGGAATTGCTGACAGCAGCAATCCCAGCATCCCCCGGTAGACTGTCAAAGTTCCTCCTACAGTGAGAGGAGCTCTCTTCTGTCCTGGGGCTCCTTCTCCAGAGACCTCAGAGCACAGGCATGGCTTTTGATGCTAGCTTGATACGGTGGCCAAGAGGCCAAAAACCATCACAATGAGAGTTCTCATACTCTTACAAGGTGCTTTGTACTCCAAGCAATAAGTTCTGTGGCTACATGTGGGCCTGGGCTGGTGTAATTTAATCACAAGTACAGCTGCATAAACACTGTACTAAGGAATGTCTGCCTGCAATTGGGTTCTTTCTTTGAAAACACTGTAGAAAATTCCTGAGTGCCATTTTCCATCTGGTTAATGAGCAAATGTATCATGGGCGGCTTTTAAAAGTAATTTGAATTTATGAGTTACAGAGATCCTAGCACATGTGCAGGAGAAACGGTTCTTCCTTATCACGCGATGCCAGTCCACCCTTTTCTGCCAAATGACACCAAAAAGATCCACTCTGTGTTTAACTGGCTTAAATCGCCAGTAAGAACCCACAGATGACGTTCTCAAGGCTGCCGACTGCTTTAACGCTTGCTTCAGCCCCTAATCGTGTTCTGGGCAGGTTAGTCTACAAGCAACACAAAAGTTCCATTCAGGCTAAGTTCCACTTTAACAGATTTCCCAATAAATAAATAAATTTAAAAAGCGAACTTTCCTATCCCAAACACGGCTGCTATATCTCATTAGTGCATTCAAGTTTTTCTATCCCCCCTTTTTTCTTAAAATTAAAAATTAAAAGTAATTTAAAAAAGACAGAGGGTGGAGATTCCCACACAAATCAAACCTGTTGCCATGTGCCTCATCCTCTGCCCATAGACTATAGCTCAGATGGGAAGCATAAAGAATGTGAATTGTTATCATGATATCAAAATTCCATAGTAGAGGAATAAACCTAAAATTTGCTAGGATCTGAAACAATGTGTATGCTGAAGTTAATTGGATTTTTCCAAATAAGATTTTTGCTACAAATTTACCATCAGCGGTGTCTTTCTCTGTATCACATGCCCATGTATAAGAACAATGCAAATCATTATTTTGTAAAGAGAGCGGTAGTGCCACACACATTTATTACCCACCAAAGTCTCAGAAGTACGCTCTGCTGTGATGTGCATCTGTTTTCTTCTTTTAGTTTCTGGTGCAGGTTTAATACAAAATACAGTTAAAATCATTTCCCCACATAGAAACAAAGATTCCTCTGCCTGCGATCTCCCAATAGCAGCTTTGAAGTGATCCAAATCTCTTTCAGTGAACATTATGACAGGAAAATGTAATCAGGTAATCAGTAGAAATAGTTTCTTGTTGCAAGACAGCCCCATCTATTCAAAGATTATCATGGAAGCTGCAGATATGACTCAGTGACCAAGTCCGTGCCTGACATGCGTGAGGTCTTGGTTTTAATCCTGAGTACTACAATACTGACATGAATTTAGACAATCAACTGTACCTTCTACTTTATAATGTAGGCCTATTGATTTAGCCTATATATTAGTATTTGTTTGAAGATAGTAGTTGACTAATAGTATGGGTGTTTCATAAGGTAAACAGAGGTGGGCTTGTCGGACTGATGACTGCATTTCCCTTTGTGTTAACTCAAGGACTGGACCTACTTTGTGTCACCACTCCCTTTCTGATGACTTAACCTGAGCCCCGTGCCAGCTTCTAGGGTGTGAGAGACATCAAGTCACCTGTTCTCCATTGGTGGAAGGCCACCTCCTTCACCTAATGGGTCCTCAGTTTCTCAAAAGGAAGGAAAGGATCATCAAATGACAACCAATACCACTTCAGGATGGTCTACCTGGAAGGCCTCTCATAAACACAGCTTTGCTTTGCAGAGATTTATGCCCTTATTCTCTATGATTCCCCTCATGTTTTCCTGTGATATGTTTGCTTCCTAGTCAGCTAGAAGTCCACAGAATTAAAACAAAACAAAACAAAATCCTAAATACATTTTCACTTAAAAATACTCTGCAATCAGAGACTGGGTTTTTGAGGGCATATAAGCAGACTAATTTGACAGGCAGCACCATTCACCAAGGCAGGGGCATTTTAGGAATAAAAATAAACACAATTAGACAGAAGGCACAAACAAAACGGAACTTACTAAAATTTTTTGAAAGATTTCATTGAGTTGACTTTTGCATTTTGTTGTAACTGGGTGCTGACAGATGCTTCTATTTTTAAATCTCTTTTAAATAAAAGACGGGTCTTTTTATTTTCTTTTCCTTTAAAAAAATGCATTTCTATGTCCACTATGAAGAAATGTCTTAAATAATACTAATTCATGCCAACACCATTACATGACAATCCTAGCTACCGGGAAGCAGGCATTTGGTGGAGGAGCAGGAACTAAAAATTTATGATACAAACTGGAGTTATGGATTGTTCTGTGGCTTTGTGCCCCATCTGTCAAACTGGGGTGTCTGAACAGAGAGAAAGCAAGAAATTCCCACAAATCACAGACTGCAGTGTTGTGCAGTTCCCTTGTTACTTTAAAGGTATGATTCTGTGTGAATACAAAATGTACGGTTAGCATTCTGAAGTATTGAATGGCTTTTAAAAGCATTTAGGAAAATATGTACAAGGAGGGAAAGGTCACTCGCATAAAGGCGGGTACGCACAAGGTGAGAGCGTCTAATGAAACATTATGCGGCATCTTTTTTTTGGTGCTCAGAATAGCTCCAAGGTTAAGAGACTCCGAGTCAGTCTTCTGCAGATCCATTTCCTCTCTCCAGGCTTCTCATGTTAACCCAGTGATTTAGTGCTCTGCATTAAGAGCAATTCACCTGCCTCTGGTGTCCCTGTGGCCCGTCCCTCTGGGGAGCGAGGTGGAGAATAAAAAGTTCCACATATGGTAAAGTCAAGCTGCTTGGAGCCTGCTGAGTGTCTGCCGAGGGGATAGCGGCTTCTGAAAGCCCCAGCTGGTACTTGGAAGAGATTCTGCATTACTACACCTCAGTGCCTGCCTGGTTCCCTTCGGAAACTGTTGGCTCCACATACGACAGCCATTTTAGATCTCTTCAACCCTTTTCTCCCGGTTCTGTATCCAACTGAACAGTTGGTCCTCTACTGCTAGATAATCAAATTCTTCCATCTGGTCCTATCCCTGTGGACCTGAAAAGGTGTAGTGTGCACCCGGTCCCAAACACATACCAGGAGAGGCACAGACTTCCCAACAACAAAAAAAAAAGTCAGTCCACAATAGACAACAGTGAAACCATGATTTTAAAATCTGGAGAGGAGGAAAGGGGAGAGGACAGGCAAGTATCTATAAAATTACCTCTAAAAAGGAGATCTTTGAAACCTGCCAATATCACTGAACTACAGGAGAGAGACACAAAAGGAGCATGACTGTTTCACTCCTGACCCCTGTCAGAGGTACCAACCCACTTATCTGAGAGATCCTCCAGGCATGTATAGTACCCCCTTCACATACACAACCACCCTGCATGCAAGTCACTGCCAACTGACCAATGCCAAATACAAACAAGCCAGGAATCAGTGAATTCTCCTCCTTGCAGTGGTTAAAGCTTGCTATAGTTCATAGGAAGGATGTAAAGACTGCTGTTGACTGCTCTCTCTCTCTCCCTCTCTCTCTCTCTCTCTCTCTCTCTCTCTCTCTCTCTCTCTCTCTCTCTCTGTGTGTGTGTGTGTGTGTGTGTGTGTGTGTGTGTGTGTCCCAGGATCTATGTGCCACAGGTACACATGCAGACTTTATATGTGTGTGAGAGAGAAGAAGGCACACTGCAAGGACTACTTTCCATAGTGACTATTCTGACTTCTTCTCGAACTGTACTACAGTTCTGAAGACTAACTATAAACTTTGTTTTCCTTCTCGGGTGGTTTAGCATTCTCTTTTTTACCATCCAACTATTTCTATAACAAAGAAGTCAGCCTCAGCTTCCTTGGTTTCTAGGGAGCCAATGGTAATCGAAGAAGGGAAAAAAAATAGAAGCATACTCATTTTAAGTGGAGAGAGCTTAACATTTGACTATTGCTTTGCGTAACTGTAACATGTCTTCTTAATTCATTTTTCACAAGAGTGGCATGCGATTATGCAGAATTGCTGTGGCCAAACCACATCTGATAGGTGAAGCAAAGGATCTAGAGATGAGATGCGGGAGGACAGCTCAGAGCGTGGACAGTTAGTAACAACATATCAAGAGGCTATTGGAGTAGCTTGATTCATAGACACAGAACGTCAGGCCATGAGCTGAAGTATGGGTATCTGGGCAAAGCAATCAGGTTTTCAGGTGAGATATTGTCTTCTTGAAAGATAAAATTAATTAAAAATTATAGGTATGAGAAACCTAAAAGCCAGAGACCTTGGAGAGAGAACTTGGTGTTTCTTAAATTATAAATGAACTAGGGTCTATGGTTAGCATGATTCTTGAAGGCCAGCTCTCCTAACATTGCTTCTAGGGCACACTATGAGTTGAGAGACTAAGGAGAGACATAAAATACTTAGGGTAGCCAGAGTAGGAGTTTTATCTTCTGGAAGAGAAGATTATCTTAACCAACCAAGAAAGCCCTTATGAGGCCTCCCCGTTCTTTCCTTACTGAGCACGTCATGCAGAATTGCACTCATGCATTCCTCCTGTATCTTAGTGGGGCGTTTCCTGACAGAAGCTGACGTGTCCCTACTCAGTTGACAGTACTAATTGTACAAAAAATCACCCATCTAGGGTGTAATCTCTAGCAGCGACCACCCTCTCAATCATGAAATGCTATCTCAAGTTCACAGTCAGTAAGGGGAGCATCACCTAGTTAAGATGCAGATGCTGCAGTAGCTTCCATTCTTTTCCCATTCCGCTTATCTCATTTAAATCACAGCAACCAAGGGTGGTAAGAAATATACCTTCACTAGCCTGCCATCCCTGTGATTGAGAAATCTTCACTAACCTGAAATGCCAGGAGTAGTGACCAGATTTAATATGACTTCATAAATAATTTAATAATAGACTTAGAACATCTCATTCCCTATTCTGATTGGTGAAAAATCAATTGCACTGTGCTTGGAAATGACTCGACCTCCCATTGGAGCTCCCCTAATTGCCGCCAAGCACATCATCTCTGTCCTTTGGGGGAGCCAGGCTGCAAAGCAAAAAAAAAAAGTTATTTTTAATATAAATTTTAGTTCTTGCAAATCCTTCACAACAGTCATTCTCTGCCTTTTAAATCAGTTCTGCCTGCCCTAAACGATGGGTATCTTGGTGCACACTATCTCTGGTTTCGGATGACAGAACTTAACGCAGAGTTGTTAATGACGGGTGATGGCGCTCCATTGATTAATGCCTCAGTGACACCCAATATGATCTTCTGTCCACTATTAAACTGCAGCCGTGTGATATAGTTTAGTGCCCAGAGATTTTATAAAGGAGGTAAAATTACTTTTGAAAGCCAATCACATTTTTAAAGGTAAGGCTGATCATACGATCCAGGCCTATTTTTCCCTTGGAGTTTCAAGGAATTAATTTTTCACTAACATCTACTAGATGCTGTAGTTTGGTATTTGTGCTTACAAGTTAATAAGCTTGTTTTGCCTCCATATAGGAAGCCAGTTACTACTGGCTGTTTTGTTCACCAGACAAGCAGAACCCATGACTAAAAATGTCAACGGCACAGAAGTGCAGCTAGTATGAGACAAAAGTAAGGAGTGGGAACCTTTATATTCTCATATCCAGTTTTGCCAGACCCCTTACAAGCTTTCTATTCAGGGAACTTTGTGGGACCCTGTCTCTCAATAAAGGGCATAAAGAGGGCTGTTGATGTAGCTCAGTGGTAAAGGACTTGTTTAGCATGTGCGAGGCCATGGGTTCAATTCCCGCCCCCCCCCCCCACACTGCTAAACATAAACAAACAAACAAAAAACCAGAATTGTGTTTTCCAGTGTACACGTGCTCCAGAACACCAAATCTGTACTTAGGGGAATGAGCTATGGTAGGGAAAGGTCACTAATGAAGGAAAAACCCTAAGTGGCGAGTTACTATGAATAACTATGCTCTGCTCACCTCACACATAATCCAAATTAGAAACCATTACTGCTTCAAAGCTCTGCTCCTAATGGCAGTTCAGTTTCCTTGAATGGATTCCCTATTGTATAAAAAGTATGCCAGTCTTTGACTGCCAAAATCAATTAGTCACATTCATTATGCCTCTATTTATTAATGTTATATACTTTAGAACGTGCGTGCTTGATGGAACAAAAGAAAGTTATGAAATTTCAAATATGTGCTATGAGCAAAGGAAACAATGGTTTTCGGTCTCTGTTTACAAACCCTCGGCTCGGATTAGATCTGGGGTGGCAGATTTATAATTTCTTTCCCCCCCAAAACCATAATCCATACGAGTTCAGCTTTTGCCATAAGAAATGTGTATGATTTGTCACAGGTTATTGGCGCTGGCTGTTCTATTCCTGTAGAACACTGTAGTTCGGCCTCCCGAAATCAAAATACACCATATAATCTTAGCAGATGCAATTTTAATCTGTACTGCAGTGTTACAAAAAAAAGGAGGGGGAGTAACATAAGGTTCTTTACTGATATATAATTCGGAGCTAATTCAATGATGCTAATAATTAAACCTTATGCTAAACATGAATGAAGAGCAATGTCTGACTTCTGGCAGGGTGGATTCTGATAAATTTACTGTCAAGCTGCTTCCGCAAAACTTTCCACACAAAATAAACATTCTGTTCTCCCCTGTGTGACAAAGAGTATTGCAGCTTTTATTTGCCCCAAATATTATAGTATAAAAGTTGACATACCCATTTGATAGGACCGCCACAGGTCTGTTTTGGTGGTGGAACAGGATGAGGTTAGAGGGACATGAAAGACTGTGTGTGTGTGTGTGTGTGTGTGTGTGTGTGTGTGTGTGTGTTTTGTCTCAATTAGGAAGAATATAAATTGTTTCTTGGTATATAGATTCAAATTCAGAGAGTGAAAAATACAAATGTATCAGGACATTTAAAGTTTGAGGGAGGGAAAAACCACATGCCCATTAAGACTAGAAATTATAATGGAATTCATTTCTCATGACTGCGAGGATTAGCTTCTAAAATGAAGCTTGAGACTCCACATCCCAGTTTCCACGCAGCCGGCTCTCCCAGTCTCTGTCTCCTGTCTGCTGAAGACTGTCCTATAATCCATCTACTGTGTTAGAAGAGCCCTCTCCCACAGTGCTAATTTGGGGAAGTCTGCTCCACTCCTCCGTTTCAGCCATGAACCCCGTGCTTTCAAAACAGGTTCTACTTCAAAAAGCTTATTGGCATGAAACTGATTTCCTTTTAGGAATATTACTCCCTTTCACTAAATCCCACTCAGCTTTTCTTTCTCCAGAGCTAAACGGAGCTGATTTATCAGTCTGTAAATTACATCCTTCAATCGCTTTTCCATACCTAAGCACCTAGGACTTCGGCGACAGACATGGCAGAATTCAGGAGAGAACAGATAAGAAAGGATGGAGGGAACTGGTGTGTTGAACAAAAATCCCGAAATACAGCAGAAATGAAGTTCCGGTGCTTCCATTTCACACCCACAGGAATACACCCTGACTCCCAAGGCTTCCTTTGCAAGCCCAGGATGTTGTCTCTCCTAGGTTATGTAGTCCTCAGAGCCAACTCTGACCATGAATATACACCCATGTAAGACCCCCCCCCACACACACACCATTAATCGGATATTCTGTTAAAGGTCAAATGAAAATTTTCAGGGAACAGAAGCTGTGATTTTTAGTCACATCGCAGTCTCTTCACAAAGAGGGACCAGAAAGTGCCAGAGGGAACATAGAAGCTTTTTAGATCTCTCCGCTCTGGTCAGGTAGCGATGGTAAAGCCACCATCATGGCCAGAGAGTAGAAATTCGCATAAAACAATCATTACACACCATATCAGTCCATTCTACATGAACATTAGTCTCTGCTCATAAGGAGACCCGGATTCAAGCTCGTGTGAATAATGAACTGCTGTTTTTTTCTGAGAGGACAGGTGGAAGGAGCCAGGCGATGGGTAGCTTTTCAGGCAACCTTTGGAGGCCCCTGGAAAAGCATGCTGATTGTACAGCTCAGCTGGCCCAGGGCACTGCCTATGGTCGTGTGCCCATCCTTCCGGGACACAGACTCACCCAATGCAAGCTGCCATTACTGTAGATACAGTAATCCTGGCAACACAACAAGAGAGTCACTTTTGTTCCAACCCTGAAATTGCCGCTGAAGCTCAAGAGACTATAAACAACATCTTTCTCTGCTCTGACCCCCATGCAAATTTAAATCCCCCAACCTTTCTGAGCCCTGTTGGTGAGCGGCCCCATTACATCTTAATGACTGTCATTAATTTCTAAAGAGTGTTAATTTCA